>OX451741.1:1310296837-1310718704 GCA_948472305.1 Vicia faba | reverse complement strand
TTCATCTCCTTTTTGTTCGTTTCTAATATGTGACATGCCCTAAATCTTTATCGCATGTCGTTTTTATATGCTTTACTTGCTTTGGCTACATGCTGTTGCTTTTGTTTGCCAATCAACTTATCTATATCTAACGTCATTTTTGTGTGTGAGGATTTTCAGGGTTTAATAACACTACATGGCTCGCTCTGTTGAAGATGTCAAGGATATCAAAGACTCAAAAGATTTGTGGAAGATAGTTGTTTGGTGTAGACATCTATGGTATGTGTCAAGTGTATCCAAGAAAGAGCACATTGAAATGGTTTTGGTTGATTTAAAGGTATGAGAATTGGTAATAATAGTTTGTTTACCTTTGCAAAGAAATTTTTGACTAATGTAAATGCTTTATATTTCATGTTTGTAGCGTGATATGATTTAGGTCATTGTCCCACCGCATTCCGCTTCAAAGTTCAAGGCTAAACTTGGTATTGGAATATGCTTAGATTATACACAACTTCAAGTTTTCTCAATAATCATTTATCTTTTAAATCCACTACTTATGGTTACAAATTGGTTAGTTGTGGTTCAACTTTTGTTAAAAAAACACAAATTCCAGACATTCCTTTTAAATTATTTCAATCTAATATGTTAGTTGGTAAGTTAATCGTATAGTTAATGTTATGGTTGTTGTATATTTTGTCCATGTTTAACATTCTTATCAACGTTTCAAATATGCTGTTTGGTTAGATGTTGTTGGATGACTTACCGAAATTTGTCAGACCCAAATGAATGCTGATGGCAACAAAATCAAGGTTGTTTTTACAATAATTGATATGAGGTATGAAATTTGTTTATCCATGGTAAAATATTTTACATCGGTTTATAGTATTCATTTTGTGAATTTATGTTATTTGTTTACTCACGTGACATTGGCTGCAGAAAATCTTTAATACAATGTACTTTATGGGGTCAATTTGCTTTTGCAATTATATGATTATTATAAGAGTCACAAGAAATATGGTAATGTAATTTTTCTGCTGCTTAATGCAAGGGTAAATGAGGCTCAACATTTATCTTATTTCTCTTTTTATTATTAATTGATTTCATAGTTTTCTTATACAAGTAATTATCATTCAATTGTTTAACTAAGATATATTAATTTTTATTCTACTATTGCAGGGAGGATTTCCGTTGAATGTATCCTATCTTTAGGTTTTTTTTCCTTGGCGTATTCGTACCAACCATATCCAATATACATATCCCATATACTTTTTCTTTCTTTTCATGATTTCATAATCATAGTAGTCCCCAACGTGTCAAGGTCCATCAGTGTACAACCAATTAGGTCTAGACGAAATGCCTTCTTTATAAGTTCTGCTGGAAAATTGCTACATGAAGGTGGTTAACAGTTAACAAAATATTGGATAAGCAACAAAGTTTTGAAGCTGCAAAATCTAAACTGAGTGTTACCAGAACTTGATTTACCTTTCTTTTCGGCCTTAGTGATAACCTTCTCCTAGAATATGTCTTTTTGAAGCCCTCCAGCATTGTTAACAACCTGAGATGATTCTCCATCTTCCTGCTCCATTTTTACTTCCTTTTCTTTTCTATTTCATCAACTCTACATCCTATAACTCGATCCACCACATCAGCTTCAGCATTTGTCTGAGTCATGTTTATTTTAGGGAACATCTCTTCAGCTTGAACATTGTTGAAGGCTGGCTCACCTCTTCCACCATTTTGCCTATGATTTCTAATGTCATCCGTGTTTAGAGACATAAACCTATTCACAGATCAATTTAAAAAATTCAAAACTACATGTTTAACAAAATTCATGCACCCTATATCAAAACAAACAAGGAACAAGTTGGATGCAATTTATGAAGTATACTCGTTAGATGTTGAAGAAGACATGCTGAAAAACCTATAAAAAAATGAAACAAATAGTTGCAGGAGTTATGACGTTTTCTATGATTCCTTCTTATATAAATTGTTAAAATTTTACATAGATATGTTGCTTCTAAAAATGGTTAAAATGACATGGTTGATTTGATGTTACATTAGGAGCAGTTGGCTGAATTCTTAGGCTTTTCAAAAGACATGGTTAACTATAAACGTGTCAATCAAATGATACCAAAGGGGAATTAAATGCATCGTAACAATTAATCTATTCTTTGTACTTATTTTTGCTATCTACTTATTAACTATGACATTTTACTTTAACATAATGATACCATAGTCGTCATTTGCTTTTATGGGCTATGGATTAATAAAAGCTATAATTAAACTTCTTATTGGTATCAAACATAGCCATATAAAATGTACATCTATATGTGATCTTACCTGATCAGAGTTGGACCGTCACGATTGACTTCGAGCTGAAGTTTTGGACGAGATGGGGTACCTGCAAGGCACTCTGATGCTGAAGTAAGTGAGAGTACGAGCAGGCAAAAGTATGAGTGGGTAAAAGAATAAATACCTGACCCTCTGGGAACATAGGGTATTTATAGCCCCCAGCGCTGGGCCAAGGTCCCTCCATTGGGCCGGGCAGGTTTGGCCCAATGAAGGAACTGCCAGGTTCTACGTGTGTAGTGGAGACCCGTACGTGGTCTCCTTCCTGGATGTTCTGCGTGAAGTGCGGACGGACGAGGACGCGGTCTTTTCGGGATCCAGGTGATGGTGTAATGGACATAGTCTGCCCTAGGAGGGGTGCTCGAGCTGAGGTCGAGCTGGATAGTATGAGGTCGTCGATGTCGCTCTAGTGGAGAGTGTCGGGCACGGCTGTGGCCTCTTGGTCGGCGTGATCCCTTGCAAGTCCGTTTGGATTGGGCCTTCATCATTGCTTTTGGGCCAGCCCGGCCCAGTCCAGAACAGGAGCCCCCCAAGTCGTGGTTCCTGGAGTAGGAGCCATGACTTGATCTTAGGTCGCCTCTGTCGAGGGGTCCCATATCCGTACAAGAGATGTAGTTCCCCGTGGTTGCTCGAGGAGTTTCCCCGTGTCGCACCTGTGGGACAATTCCTTTCGAGGAGTGCTCGAGGGATTTCTCGGCGGGCTGCGTTTGTTGAGCACGCGAGGCATCTCTCGGGAACTGTGCCGCCACCCTATTGAAAATAGGGTCATCATTGCCTAGGGGAGCTGTGCGTCGAGGAGGGAAGTTCGTGGTTGCCCGGGGTGACGTTTGGTATTCCACGTCATCACTATAAATAGGGTCCTTGGGCCCCATGACATGTTTTCCCTCTTCGCGCTTCTTCTGCTTCCTCTGTCTCTGCTGTTGCTGTTCTTCCCAGATATTCATAGGACCGTCGTGTTCTCCGTCGCTGATCTCCTTTTCCGCCGTCGCAACTCCTTCCAGATTTCAAGTAAGCATCTTGTCCCCTTTGCTTTTCTTCTGTGATGCATGCTATTTTTCATTGTTTTGGACGTTAGAGACTGTACGCCTGGGATTAGCCCCGGTAGATTTATATTTGGCTCGGCAAATTCGTGTGTATGGCCGACAGACGCATGTTTGTGCCCGGTAAATGCATAGTTTAGGTATTTAACTTGCAGTGCTTCCCGGGGTCTTCATGATTCAGGGCACCTAATTCGTGATAGTGCCCGGTAGACTCATAGCTCTAGTTCTAGGATTTATGACGTTGCTCGCCATGTTCATACCCTAGGTCGACATATTCATGAGTGGCCGAGATGTTGGCCTATTTAGGCGACCTGTAGGAGGACTTGTCGTGGTATCTGGGAGTCGGGGAGGTGGCTCTGCTCTTTTTGTTCAAAACACCAACTCTTTTAGTCGCGCACGGAGTGACTCGGTTGGTCGTGCCCTTCTTCTCGTCCGTTATGGAGAGCGTGTGGACTTGCTCTCCAATTGACCGGTTTCCTGTGCTTTGCAGGTAACAATGGCGGACGAACCGTGTTCCTCAGGGCGCACTGAGGCTGAGGACCAAAGTGCCGAGGAGAACGTGAATTTGATCGACACTATCGATGATCCCCTGCTGGAATGGGTGGGCGCCGAGCCCAGAGGGATCGCTTCGGCCTATAGTCGACGCAGTCGAAGTGCATATACCATCCTCGAGAAGGGCAATAGCCAGCCCGGTTTCCAAAAGAACTTCGTTGTCACCCGACCAACTCTCACCGCACGGATCTGCTCGGAGTTCCCCGAGTATGGATTCCCCATGTATGAGATTGCCTTCAAGGACCTCGGACTGGAGCTGCCCTTCAGCGATTTTCAGGTCGGGGTCTTCAGTCATCTGGAACTTTCCCCGTCGCAACTTCATCCCAACTCGATCGCTTTCCTCCGGGCGTTCCAGCTGACGTGTCGCTTCTTAAAGATTGGGGCGACCATACCTCTCTTCTTCCGCGTCTTCCATTTGCAGCGCCAGTCCCGGGGAGGCAGGCACAGTTGGGTTTCCCTGAAGCAGTCGAAGAGACTGTTCAGGATGTACATGGATTCCGTCCGGGGCTTCAAGGACAAGTGGTATATCGTACGGCCGGTTTCCAAAGCGGGTTTAGAGCCCGTGTACGAGGAAGAAACGGTCATGACCGACGACAATGGGGAGGCTCTTCTGGACAACGAGGGACGCCCGATGTTAGGGCGTGTGGCCAAATTCCCTTTGCACTGGACCTCGCGTCACTATGACCACGGTACCGGGCACTACCATACGCCCGCGGGTGGGATGAGCACCGAAGACGAGGAGGCTTATGGCACCCTTTTCCGATATGTCGACAGTTTCTTCCCCGCCCGGTGGGCCACGAGGGAGGGGAAGGATATCCTTGACGAAGATGGCTATCCGACCTTTGAGGCCCGGCCTATCGATACGAAAGCGCTCGTGGAATGCCAGTCATTCGGGCAGGCCAAGAACCTACTAGGTTTTTTACCTTTTTTGTTGTTTTTGTCTTGTTTGATTTTCTTCGTTTGTTTGTTTGCTCGTTACTAACCTGAGATTCTTTTGTGCAGGTCAAATGGCCGGACGAAGGGAGAGGCTCCTGAAGCTGTCACAAGATAAGAAGGTCAACAAGAGAGTGGTGCGAGCTCCTCAGGCGATGAGGATGGGTCCGCCAACTAGTCCGGGCGCTTCTCAGGCGACGAGGGTGGGCCCGCCGACCAGCCCGGGTGTTGCTTCAGGAGGGTCCCCGGACGCTCTTGATGTCGAGCTACATACCGACCTGATACCAAGGAAGAGGAATCGGGTGGAGAGCCAACCAGAGGTCGGCGAGGACTCCAGTGCGGTGAGGTCCTTCGGGTTTCCCCCTTGTTTTAAAGAGGAGGGTTTCTTCGAGGGATTTCCCTTGTCCGTGAGTGCTGATGAAGCCGAAACCATTAGGCGAATGAGCAAGGAGAGTCGGAGAAGGCATCTGGCCGCCAATATGGTCGGGCTGGTCAAGATGGCCGAGATGGCCGTTGTGCTGGCCGAGGAAGGGGTGGACTCTGACCGAATCAAGGAGCTGGAACAGGAGAAAGCTGCGCTTACTTCGAGTTCACGAAAGTTGAAGGCTGCCCTGGAGCGCTCCGAGGAGATGTTCCGCGAGCAAGCCGAGCTGCTGGCGGCGGAGACAGAGTTGCTGGCTGTGGAGAGAGAGAACTCGGGGAAGATTGCTGAGGAGAGCGACTATTTCCGTGAGGACCGAGAGCGTCTGGAAATTGACAACGGGCACCTCGCCAGAGAGGTTGAGGAATTGAAGGCCGTCATGCTCCCTGCTGAGGATGAGTCGGAGGAGACGGCTTCTTTGCGGAGTCGGTCGGAACTGGTCTCCCGTATTCAACTTCTCGAGGTGGACTGCGTTGGTGCTATGGCAGATGGATTTGAAGCCGCGGTCAGCCAACTCTCTCTGTTGAATCCCGGTCTAAATACTGAAGGGGCTGGCTACATGTCTCAGATCATCGACGGCCAGGTCGTGCCCCCGCCCGAGTCCCCTGTTGTCGGTGGTGATAGCCCCGGGGAAGTCTAGGTGTGAGTTTTTGATAGGGCCTGCGCGCCTTTATTGATGTTTGTTTTGGGCCTACGTGCCCGTTCACATTTTACTTTTTGGGCCTGCGTGCCCGTTCTTTGTATTTCTTGAACATCGCCGGCCTTCTTGGTCGGTTTATATCTATTTTCTTTGTTGCCCACGGGCCTTTCAACTGAATATTTGCTTCGTTTTTTAATTGTTTGCCCGTGTTCGTGTTTAACATTTTTTGCGCTGAAATTGGCCTAAGTTATGGGCCCGAGTTTTGCCCGTATGTGGTTGTGACTTTGTTGGCAAATTTTCATAAGTCTTTGTTCGTGCCTGTGCTCGGCTTCTACTCGGTGGCCAAATTCGCCTGAGTGATGACCTCGAGGAGAGATTTCTTTTCGACCCTTTTGGATGGCCCGACGTTCTTCGAGATTCATCGGGCATGCGGAGCGAAGCCGCTTGTTCGGGTACATGACCCGAATCGGGGTTATTTACCCGCGGCGTGAACTGCCCATCGCGAGCTAGGTGTTCTGCCCGGTAGGTACTTCGACGGTGGAGCTCGATCGAGGTGTCCATGTCGGGCACTATCATTCACTTTCGTCTGTTGAACGAAGTTATGCCGTTTGGGCGTAGGTCGGGCCTGTACCTTGGCCTTTCTACTGGGTCAGACGTTTTTCCTCGTTGACCGGGCGCGGGTGTCGACGGTCGAGGGTCCTCGGTGTTGATGGTTTTTAACTATAGTACTGCTTCAGTTTAGCAGCGTTCCAGGGTCGTGGTAGTGGTTCTCCGTCTAGTTGCTCGAGGTAGTATGCCCCGGTACCAGTGGTGTCGTGGACGCGATAAGGCCCTTCCCAGTTCGCGGCCAACTTTCCTTCGCGGGAGTCTTTCTGGTTCCTTCGTAACACCAGGCTGCCGATTTCGAACTCGCGCTTAATGACCTTGTCGTTGTGGCGCAGAGCCACTCGTTGTTTTAGGGTGGCTTCACGCAGGGCCGCCCCAGATCGGATTTCCTCGACTAAGTCGAGCTTGTCCCTGAGCGCCTCGTCGTTCATTTCTTCGTCGAGGGGGTTCTCTGTCCGTCTGGATGGTTCCATAATTTCTACCGGGATAACGACCTCGGTGCTGTATGTTAGTCAGAATGGGGTCTCGCCCGTTGTTGAGTGGGACGTGGTGCGGTATGCCCACAAGACGCTGTGCAGCTCCTCGACCCATCCCCTCTTCGCTTCGCCGAGTCGGCGTTTGAGTCCCCGGAGGATAACTCTGTTCACGGCTTCGGCTTGCCCGTTGGTTTGAGGGTGCTCGATCAAAGTGAAGTGTTGTTTTGTTCCCAGTCTGGTGACGAAGTCTTGGAACCCGTGGTCGGTGAATTGGGTGCCGTTGTCGTTCATCAGTGCCCTCAGAATTCCAAACCTGGCGAGGATGTTTCTCTTGTAGAAACGGAGGATGTTGTGCGAGGTGATCTTTGCGAGAGCCTCGGCTTCTATCCATTTCGTGAAGTAATCCACGGCGACGATGAGGAATTTATTTTGGTAAGTCCCTTGTACGAAGGGACCGAGGATGTCCATGCCCCACCATGCGAACGGCCACGGGGACGATAGTATGCTTAGTTCGTGAGGGGGGGCGAGGTGCATGTACCCGTGCCTCTGGAACTTGTCACACTTCTTAACGTGTTCCTTGGTGTCCTGTTGCATTGCCGGCCAGTAATAGCCCGCTCGAAGGGCTTTCCTCGCCAAAGATTTACCGCCCATGTGCTGGGCGTTAATCCCTTCGTGTATCTCCCGTAGTACCTCGGGGACAGTGGATTCATCGATGCACTTTAGGAGGGGGATAGAGAATCCCCTTCGGTATAGTTTGTGCTCGAGCACCACGTAGGAGCATGCTCGTCGCTTTGTGATGGTCACATCGGTCTGGTTCGAGGGGAGCTCGCCTTTCGTTAAGAAATTGTAAACCGGGGTCATCCAGGACGAGGCGTCTCCTATGGCGTGGACTTCGACCAGCATCGAGGATCTTTCGATGCTCGGGTGTGATAGGGATTCTTGTATGACGGATTTGTTTCCTCCCTTCTTTCTCGTGCTCGCGAGTTTGGGCAATATGTCTGCCATTGTGTTTTGCTCGCGAGGAACGTGTGAAATTTCTGCTCGTTCAAATTTAGTCATGTATTTTTTGACTAAGTTCAAGTATTCGACGAGGTTGTCGTTCTTGGCTTGGTAACTCCCCTAGACTTGGGAGGCGACGAGTTGGGAGTCTGTGTAGATTTGTATTTCGCGGGCTCCCAGATCCTCGACTAGCCTCAGTCCGGCGAGCAGTGCCTCATACTCTGCTTGGTTGTTCGACGTCGGGAAGGAGAGAGTTAAGGAGTGTTCGATTACTACGCCTTCCCCGTTCTCTAGGAGGATTCCTGCGCCACTTCCGGACGAGCTGGATGCCCCGTCGACGAAGATAGTCCACTTGTGTTCCCTCCCCGCGGGCGGGTCGTGAGCGGTCATTTTCGTGACAAAGTCGGCCAGGGCCTGTGCTTTCAGGGCTTTCCTACTCTCGTACTGAATGTCGAATTCAGAGAGTTCTAAGGACCACTTCAACATTCTGCCCGACATGTCGGGCCGGCCCAGGAGTTGCCTCACTGGTTGGTCGGTTCGCACAATGATTGTGTGGGCCAGAAAATAGTGTATGAGTCTCCTCGCGGCGTTGACGAGGGCTAGAGTTACCTTTTCTATTTGTTGGTACCTGCTTTCGGGTCCTTGTAGGGCTTTGCTCGTGAAGTAGACAGGTTTCTGTCCATCGATGGTCTCACGGATGAGAGTCGCGCTGATGGCTTCGTTCGAGACTACCAAGTATAGGAACAGTGGCTCCCCGTCGGCTGGTCGAGATAGTATGGGTGGTTGAGATAGGCTTTGCTTTAGGTGGCGCAGTGCATGTTCACACTCCTCGTTCCATTTGAAGGCTGCTTCCTTACGAAGGAGTTTGAAGAAGGGGAGGGCGTGCTGAGCAAACCTCGCGACGAAGCGGGACAATGATGTGAGCATGTTGTTCATGATTTGTATTGACTTCTTCGACGTCGGTGTCGGGAGGTCGGAGAATGCTCGACACTTGTCGGGGTTGGCTTCAATTCCTCCTTCGGTTAGGTAGAATCCGAGGAATTTTCCTTCCTTGACCCCGAACGTACATTTCTCGGGGTTGAATCTCATTTTACATTGTCTTGCTTGGGCAAAGACTACCCTGAGGTGTGCTGTGTGGTCGGTGTCTGCTCGGGACTTGACGATCATGTCGTCCATATACACCTCGAGCATGTCCCTAATCTGTTTGTGAAAAACCTTGTTCATCATGTGCTGGTAAGTTGCCCCGACGTTTTTCAGTCCGAAGGGCATTACGTTGTAGTAATAGTTGCCCGAGATGGTCATGAAAGCCATGCAGTGTTTGTCGTCCACGGCCATCGGGATTTGGTTGTAGCCCGAGTAAGCATCCATGAACGACAATGTTTTGTAGTCGACCGAGTTGTCGACCAACATATCTATGTTCGGTAAAGGGAAAGCATCCTTCGGGCAAGCCCGGTTGAGATCGGTATAGTCAACACACATCCTCCATTTTCCATTATTCTTTTTAACAAGTACAACGTTTGACAGCCAGGTGGAATACCGGGCTTCAGAAATAAAATTTGCCTCTAGGAGGTCTTTTACAGCTTTTTCAGTAGCCTCTATTTTCTCTGGAGACTGCCTACGCCTACGTTGTACTACGGCCTTAGCGGCAGGATCTATGGCGAGGTGGTGACAGACGACCTCAGGGTCGAGTCCGGGCATCTCCGTGGAGCTCCAGGCGAACAGGTCGGCATTCTCGTGCAAGCAGGCCTTGATTTGCTTCCTTGCCAGGTCGGGGAGATCCTTGCCAATCTTCACTCCCTTGGTCGGGTCTGTGCCGAGGGGGACGAGCTCAAAATCCCCGTCCGGTATTGGTCGGAGTGGGATTTGCTCGCCGTTAGGAGGTTCGTCCTGGTCGAAGAGGGCGTCCAGAGCTATAGAGTCGACCTTCGGTGGGGCTCTCTGGACTTCTTCCTTGGTGGACTCTTGCTTGTCGGACTCCTGTCGCGATGTTGCAAGTCTTTTGGTGGGCCTTGTTCCTACGTCGACAGTGTCACGCCCCTTAGATGCAGCGTTGAAACACCTCCGAGCAGCGGCTAGGTCTCCTTGGATAGTAGCTACCCGTGCCCTTTTGGTGTAGAATTTCATCTTCAGGTGGACGGTCGAGGGCACCGCTGTCAGTTCTGCCAATGTTGGTCTCCCCAGGATGCAGTTGTACAGAGACGGGCAATCGATGACGAGGAAACGTACTTTGACCTGTCTGGTCGCCGTTCCTTCGCCGAATGTGACCAGGAGCTCGACATACCCCCAAGGTTTGGAGGTCGAGCCATTGAAGCCTTGTAAGTCCGACCCTACATATGGCGAGAGATGTGAGTCGTCCAGCTATAGAGTTCAGAACAGTTGGCTGTACATTACATCGACGGAACTTCCTTCGTCGACGAGGATGCGATGCACATCAAAGTTGGCCATTCTTGCCCTTATCAGTAAGGGGATGACTGCGTTGGGGGCTCCGCCGGGGAGCTCTTCCAGGTAGAAGGTGATGGGTTCTGACCTGCCCTTCACCCTTTCGAACGTCACTGTTTGCGGGGGCGCCGCATCAACCAGCTCATCCAGCTTCCTCTTAGCCGAATTAATGGTCAAGTCGTTGAATCTACCGTCGTTGATGACCATGGCGGAGGGGAAATATTCCCACCTGCTGTGCATTGTGAGCGGCTCCTGCAGGTGTTCGGGGACGTCGAAGTCCTCGGGTCTGGTCACGGAGAAGGTGGTCTGGATGGGGACCGACTCGTCAGATGGTCGGGCATCTTCCTCCGGCTCCCTCGTCTCCTGGGCGTCACGACGGGGAGCGTCGCTTTGCCGGTATTGCGCGAGCCTCCCTCCCTTGATGAGGGTTTCGATGGCGTCCTTGAGGTGGACGCAATCCTCCGTCATATGACCATGGCTCCTATGGTACTGACAATATTTTTTCTTGTCTGCTCCGGGCTTGGCGGGAGCAGGTCGGGGACGTTTGACACCGCCGTCCTTAAAGTCAGTGCTGGCACACTCCGCCAGGATGCGCTCGCGGGAAGCTGTAAGCAGAGTGTACTCGGTAAAATACCCCGAGGGTCCCCTTTGTTCTCGGGCTTCCCGGGGTCTGTCTTCTTTTCTTTTCTCCCCGGTTCGTCGAGGAGGAGGAGCTTCCTGGCGCGAGTTGCTGTTGGACCCGCGAGCCCTGGAGTCTCGGGCTCTATTGGCCGCTTCTCTCTCCTCGTAATCCATGTGCGCCCGGGCTTTTTCGAGGAGGGCGTCGAATGTCCTGGGTGGCTCGATGCCCACGACTTTTCTGAATTCTGTGTCGGGGAGGAGCCCCCTCTCCAGCAGATATCTCTTCATATGGTCCGTGCAGGGGACCTGTATAGCTTCCTGGTTGAAGCGATTGATGAACTCCCTCAAGGTTTCATCCTGTCTCTGGATGATGGCCTCGAGAGCCGCCTCGGTCTTTGGATGCCGCCGAGATGCTGTGAATGAACTGATGAACTGGTTCTTCAGGTTCCGCCACGAGGTGATTGAGCCCGGGGCGAGTCCTTTGTATCAGTCCATTGTCGCCTTCCTGAGAGTCGTGGGGAATAGTCGGTATTTGATGGGCCCCCCGACATTGTGGTAATGAAGCATAGCCTCGAACCCGTCTATATGGTCGACCGGGTCCGCGACTCCATCGTACTCCTTTAAGTGCGGGGGTTTCTCCATGCCCGGGGGGATGGGTGCTTCCATGATAGCTTGCGACAGGGGACCGCGGGGGTCGTCCTCGTCGCTCCTCTCCGGAGACAGAGATGGGGACCTGTAGTACTGTCGGGCACGATGGTCCTGGTCGTGCGGGGCATCTCTCGAGCGTGGTGCTCGTTGGTAGATTCTGACACGCCCGTCTCCGGAGTGTCTTCTTTCCTGTCTCGCCGGGTCGCGGCCACGTCCTCCGGCTTCGACGATGGGTGGCCTCTCCAAAGCGGGCCGTTTTCCCAATGGGCGGGGTGACAGGCTTCGAGAGGTATTTTTGTAATGTCTCCGCGGGGGAGACGGCAGATGGACTTCAGTCACTCGAGGAGGTGGAGTCTGGGGCCTCCGATGCCTCCTCGGGGGTCTTCGATCGTCTTCAAGTGCCCTCAATCTTTCCCCTTGGGCGAAGATGAGGTAATTTGTTTGATTGATCACTGCGAACAGCGCTCGAGTTGTGGCGTCCGCCCCAGCGGAGACGGGGACTTCCTGAAACTGGGCAGCCCGGTAGTACGCGAGAGCGGCATCTTCATCCTCGAGTGGCGGAGGGACCGAGGAAGATGACGCGGCAGCTCCGTCGCGGTGGGATGAAGGTCCGGGTGCAGTTGACGCAGGGATGGTATTGTGGCCGGGGTCTCCGGCGTTGTCAAGGTGTCCATTTTTGTCCGCGGGGCCGTTGTTGGTGTCGACGACGCGGACGTGTTGTTCATTGCGAGCTTGGTCAGCCATGACAGTGGTAGTTGAGTCGAGCTTTGGTCTTTGAGTTTTGTAAGACAGGGAAGCTAGTTTCCCACAGACGGCGCCACTGATCTTACCTGATCAGAGTTGGACCGTCACGACTGGCTCCGAGCTGAAGTTTTGGACGAGATGGGGGGGTACCTGCAAGGCACTCCGATGCTGAAGTAAGTGAGAGTACGAGCAGGCAAAAGTATGAGTGGGTAAAAGAATGAATACCTGACCCTCTGGGAACAGAGGGTATTTATATCCCCCAGCGCTGGGCCAAGGTCCCTCCATTGGGCCGGGCAGGTTTGACCCAATGAAGGAACTGCCAGGTTCTACGTGTGTAGTGGAGACCCGTACGTGGTCTCCTTCCTGGATGTTCTGCGTGAAGTGCGGACGGACGAGGACGCGGTCTTTTCGGGATCCAGGTGATGGTGTAATGGACAGGGTCTGCCCTAGGAGGGGTGCTCGAGCTGAGGTCGAGCTGGATAGTATGAGGTCGTCGATGTCGCTCTAGTGGAGAGTGTCGGACACGGCTGTGGCCTCTTGGTCGGCGTGACCCCTTGCAAGTCCGTTTGGATTGGGCCTTCATCATTGCTTTTGGGCCAGCCCGGCCCAGTCCAGAACAATATGTAACCACTAATTAACTATAATAATTATTTATAACAAATATATTGTATCATATTATGTATTGTAATGCACTTAAAAATATACATAATAATTAACTAAGATTTTATATTAGATAAAAATTGAACAGTTTAATATACCTTTACATCATACAAATATTATAAGCCTAAACACTACCAACATTCAGCAAATATAAGCAAAAGCAAGAACAAACAAACCAATATATCAAATAATTTTTATATCAAAGTCATGACAGCTACGAATTGCAAGCTACAAATCATGTTTATTCATTCAATTTATTATTAGTCAGTTAAATCCTTGCTATCGCCGTGTACTAATGTTTATTCTCCATCAAAATGGATTCACATTGTTTGGAAAGGAAAAAACTTTCAGCTTTGGCATGACACAAACGGGAGAAAAATCTTAAAGAAAGAAGGTCGAAAAAGCACATATTTTAATGAGAATGAAACCACCAACAATGAAGGTTTTCAGACGTTCTATGCTCCATCCAGTGTTAATGTTAGAACACCGTTATCTGATATAACATCTATGGTGTTTAATGAAAGAAACCAGAATTCACATACACCCTCAATTGGATTGATGGTAACAACTAAACAAAGATTGAATTTTGGTGTTATTGAATCTATGTCAGCCAATCTCTTCAAGCAACTTGGTTATGACAATAAAAATTATGCTTCTTCATCCATAACTAATATCACCACACCCACCTCTGCACCATCCAGCTCCAAATCAACCATTACTCTTGATGATTTGTTCACAAAACAAAATTCGGTCTCAGCACGACAGAGAAGGAAAATAATATTACAAGATAAGATGTTTGAACCTTCAAACAAACTTTGATCAAACATGGTCAACACTAATGGAGATAATATAATGTTCAATTCTCTCTCCAATGATCAACTGAACACACCTCAAACTGTTCAGACTTCCTCATTGTCTAAACAAAGAAGCAAGAACTTCGATACACATTGAAGTGGATCCATTGTCTCATCTCAAATAAATGAATATTGGTGTTATTAAATCTATGACTTCCAATTTATTCAATAATTTTGAAAACTAGGATCATAGCTGTGGTTCTTCATTCACAACCAATTTACCTACTAATCCAAATGCCAATATTTAGATTGATGTATCATGTGAAAAAGGTTCAAAAGATGAATAACTAAGCGATAGTTCATGTGAATTCCTAAATGAAAATGCAAACTATGACTCAAGTTCAAGTTTAGATGATGAATAAGAATATGAACATAATCATACACCACTCAGTTGTGGCAGTGCCAGTATTATTACTCATAACATGTTTAAATTGCTCATTGCGTATAATTTACAGCCCAGTTGCAACTGCATATAAATCAGGAGCACTACACTCACATATGTTATAATGTTGTTGTTAGTTATCTTTATATTATTTACATTGATTATATGTCTCAAATTCTATTGATTTAAATAAGTTATTTGGATATTGGTGATCCTACTATTGAATGCTTACAATGTGGAGCACTTATGTGGTATCAAGAAAAGACAAACAAACAAAAACATAGTGTAGTTCCTAAATACCAACTATGTTGTGGAAATGGTAAAGTTGTGTTGCAACTTTTAAAAGCTCTACCATTATTACTCAAGTATCTTTTGTTTGATGACCATGATACATAATGTCAGAATAATTAAAAGCATTGCAGATTATTCAACATTATGTTTGTTTTTACATCTTCGGAGATGAAGATTGGCAATAGATTTCAAACGGGAAGAGGACCACCTAACATAAGAATAAATGGACAGACTTGCCATAGAATTGGGAGCATGCTACCTTTGCCTGGACAATCACCAAATTTTTCTCAGCTATATTTACGACACTGACAATGAGATCCAACATCGAATTGGATGAATAGGGTAATGTTTCATTTCTTACCAAGCCTTATTACATAGTTATTGTTCTTTATTTTGTATTTCATATTATTACATGTTCTTATGTATCATAATATGCATGCCAACTGTTTTATTATATATTTTAATAATAACCCCAACATTAATCCTGAAACGGTTACCAAGTTGAAAGTTATGCTGGATGAGTTCAATACACATGCTAAGACATTTAGAATGGAAGCAAATAGACTAAAGAATTATCATGTACCTAATCTCAAACTAAAGTTAATATCTGATATATCAACTTATGGAATAATTTATAACCAACCGACTGTTTCTGAGGTAGCTGCATTTATCGTCGGTGATGTTAATACAGGTTCAAAAAGGGATAATCATCTTGAGAGACAGTACGAGAGGCTGAAAAGAATAAGTGAGTTTCATCTAAGTTATCTGGCGTATCAATATCCACTACTGTTTCCATACAACAAAGATAGTTTTAGACTTGGTGTGCTTCACTGGGAAACAAGTATAAAAAAAGTAAGAGAAATAAGCTTACCATTAGAGAATGGCTTTCTTTTAGGATTCAAACCCGAGTTAATGAAGCTCATATAATTTTTAGGTCAAAGAGGTTGTTTCAACAATTTTTGGTTGATGGATTTACTATGATGGAGTCAGAAAGACTGAATTATATCCACAAGCATCAGAAAAAGTTTAAAGTTTCTAAGTACTCCAATTTGACTGAAATAGATCAGACATCAAACACTCAGTTGGCTAACAAAGGTAAAAGAGTGGTTTTACCGTCAACATATGTTGGAAGTCGGAGGTATATGGAACAACACTACTTTGATGGAATGACAATTTGTAGCCATACTGGGTTCTTATACCTTTTTATCACATTTACTTGTAACCCAAACTAGCCTGAAATTCAAAGGTTTCTTAGCAAATTTAACTTGCAACTTCAAGATCGTCCAAATATCATCTAAAGAGTATTCAAAATTAAGTTTGATGAGTTATTGTATGATTTAACAAAGAAGCATGTCTTAGGTAGAGTAGTTGCATGTAAGTTATTTTAATTACATTTGGCAAATGTTATCATTATTTGTCTTTAATGATTATATATATTTAACATCTCACATTTTATACTAAACTCACTTATTTGCAGATGTTTACACAACCGAATTCCAAAAGTGAGGTCTACCACATGCACATATTTTGCTATTCATGCATCCCTCGAGAAAGTATCCAACTCCAGATGACATAAGCAACATTTTAGCAGATATACCAACCGAAGAAGATGATAAGCAATTGTATCAGTTGGTCAAGACACATATGATTCATGGTTCATGTGGTTTAGAAAACTTCTCTTTACCTTGCATGAAAAACGAGAAGTGCTCTAAATTCTTTCCCAAAAAATTTGAGCATTTAACCGTTGTTGATCATGATGGATATCCTATATACAAACGAAGAGAAATTGGAAATACAGTGGTGAAAAATCATGTTGTTCTTGATAACAGATATGTCGTACCTTATAATCCATATTTGTTAAAGAAATTTCAAGCACACATCAATATAGAATGGTGTAATCAGAGTAATTATGTTAAGTACCTATTCAAGTATATTAATAAGGGGTATGATAGAATTACCATAGCTGTTGTCAAAACTGACGCCGATGCAACTTCTGTTCTCAGAAATGTTGATGAAATCAAATAATATCTTGATTGTAGATATGTCTCACCAAGCGAGACATGTTGGAGAATTTTTTAATTTCCTATTCATGGAAGGTATCCTGCAGTTGAAAGGTTATATTTCCATCTTGAGGGTGACAATTCAGTTTATTATACTGATTATAAACTTATAGATGAAGTTCTTGAGAAACCAAATGTGAAATAATCAATGTTTACATCATGGATGGAAGCAAACAAGACATACCCTGAGGCAAGAAATCTGACATACTCTACTTTTATTTCCAAGTTTGTTTATGATAAAAGATACCGACAATGGAGACCGCGTAAGAGAGGCCATACCATTAGTATATTAATTTAGGTTCCTCCAAGTACTTTTGAATTGTATTACTTGAGAATTATGCTAACAGTTGCGAAGGGTCCAACATGCTACGAGGATATAAAATTTGTGGCTGGCAATGTTCAACATAGTTTTAGGGATGCATGTTTGAAATGATATTTCTTAATGATGACAAAGAATATGTTACATCCATATATGAGACGAGGGATTGGGGTTCAAGATATTTTTTGAGAAAGTTATTTGTTACTATACTACTATCTGATACAATCAATAGACCACACCATGTTTGGAAAAAAATTTGGAGGATGTTATTTGACGATATTCTCTATCAACATAAAAAGGCGACAAATAGAAGAGGCACATGCCAATTAGTTAATTTTTATTGTCACCCATACTCGTTGATTTTAATATTATATCTTAAAATATTAAAGTTGCATCTAAGTCTGTGATATATTGATGTACCATTATATAATGATGTTGTTACATGTGTATGGTTTAGTAAAAGTTGAATGTTGTTGTATGTATTAATAAAAATATGATATAATATCGTATGGATTTACATCTTGATTTCACATTTATTTATCAATATAATTTACATTCTATTTAATGTTTATCAAGGTGGCAGCACTGCTGCAAGATAATATGTTATCAAAACCATTAAAAAAAGCGGTTATTGGTATTTTAGATGTTGAGGATGGTAAAATTTCTGAGTCAAATGATGGGTTGGTTGATATAGAAATTTCACAAGAGCTATTAATATCCAATTTTGATGATCTTATAAAGGCTATATTTGATAGCACATATCCTAGTTTATTGAACAAATTTCAAGATGTAGAATTCTTACAAGGAAAAGTGATTCTCGCTTCAACCATTGAAGTTGTGGACAAAATAAACCATCATGTATTGGAATTGTTATCCGATAAATTTTCAAAAAATTTAGTCTATTTATGCATGCAACAATGCTTTGTATCATATGGTTTTACTAATGTGTTGAATTTTTTATTTTAATCTATTTTTTTAGGAGAAGAGAGAATATATGAGTTTTGATGAGATTAATAGAACTAATACAAGTTATACCGAAGCGTGTGAAGTGTTAACTCTTGAATTTCTTAGTAAACTAAGAACATCAAGTCTACCAAATCACAAGATTAATTATTACAAGTTTAGCTAATCATGATATTAAGGCAAAAATCATATATGAGAAGAACATAGGTAATGTCTTTTATATTTCCCGAATATCTATGTCACTTTTTGACTCACCTTGGTCATTTAAGTTGATTAGAAGACAATTTCCGATAATTGTCTCATACGTAATGACAATTAATAAATCTCAATGTCAATCACTTGATAGTGTCAGATTGTATTTGCCTACTCCTGTATTTAGTTATGGCCAACTGTATGTTGCAATTTCAAGTGTTAAGACCAAAAGTGATCTTAAAATTTTAATACATGACAAGGAGAATGCACCGTGTTTGACTACTACAAATGTTGTATACAAGGAGTTTTTTTAAGAACTTTGTTAGTTGGTAATATTTTTTACCTTATCTTTTGTGATCCAAATTAAATTTCCATTTTTACTTTATATACGTACATGCAACATGATTTATTTGGTGTTTATGCAATTTCAGATAATCAATATATAATTTGATACATTTCTTCATGCAGTTTTGTGTTGCGGTTTGTTGTTATTGGTTGACTGCTGCAATTATGAAGTTCAATGTTGTATGGTTTACATGAAATACAATTGTGATGATGATTACGTACTACATTTTAAAGTTGATAATCAGTACGTTATATGTTTAGTTGCAGTCACGTTAACTATGTTGTTTAATTAATTGTTTGAAAAATCATTTTTAACATTTTAGAATTATATTACCTTATTTATTAAGTGGATTGTTTAACGTGTGATGTGAAATCAGACGGGACCCATGTGATAGCGCGAGTTTCTTATTAGTATTAAAAGGAAACGTTAAATACGAAAAAGATTTAAAAAGTGGGAAGATTTGTTATTAATTACTTCCTCCGTTTTTTATTATAAGTCGTTTTGGAAAAAAATATGTTTAAATATAAGTCGTTTTATAATTTCAGTGTATAATTAATTTTTCTCTTTCTAAAATACTCTTAATCCATCTCTTTTTTCTACCATTTTTCTACAATTTTTATATTTCAATGAATGTTGTATTCCAATGCACAATGACCTTTTCAATGTTCTATTCCAATGCATTAAAATTTCTAAAAATTTATTCGACGTGAATCTTCTGAGGCTTTTATATATTCTGCAATTTTTTAATCTTTTTCCTCTTATAAAAAATAACCTAAAAATTTTTGCAATGGAAAATCGTAAAGATTATGAATATAGAGATAGTTGAAGATTTCGTGGATCCACAAGATAACGAAGATTCCATTGATTTAAATATCCTTTTGAATAATGGGTAGATAGATTTAAATAAATTTTCAGGGGAGGAAGATGAAACTTCAAAGAAGAATGGAAGAAATTACACCAGATTTATTTTCAAAATTTTATTAAAATTAAATAAAATCTGTGTTTCTATCATGTTATAATTATCTTGGATTTGAAATGCTTATTTTGATTTGAAGAAATTATTTCAACAAATTAAAATATTTATTTACTATAGTTATATTTTTTTTAAGGAATGAGCGTAACAATTTACAAATGAAGCGATTTTATAAGGAATGAGCGTAACAATTTATTTTTTGTTTAACAACATCTCATTACAAACCGAGCAATTTTACAAAGAATGGTTATTTTGATTTGAAGAGATTTTACCAACAAAAAATATTTATTTGTTATAGCTTTTTACATTATAGAAAAAGTTTAAAAGGAAAGAATGAGCGTAACAATTTACAAATATAGCAATTTTATAAGAAATGAACTTAACAATTTATTTTTTGTTTAACAATATCTCATTAAAGCAATTTTACGAGGAATAAAATAGTTAATCATCACCAATAATATCTAAATATTTCCTAACATCTCGCATCAATTGGATATCACATTTTAATTGGGTTGGCAATTGATTTCTAACTTCCAACATTTTTTCTTCATATGAACCTCTTGCTTTCATAATTTCAATCATACATGATTGATGCGTTAAAAATATATGATTTGATTTAATATTTTATAAATTTTTGAAATGACTTCTCAACTACACTCACGAGTTTATCAATAGAGTTAGGAGAGTCACTATGTTGTAAAACTTGTGTTGAACATAAAAAATCAAGATTTAAAACATTTAAATAAGTTGAATTTGAAGGTTGACACATTAATCTAATGTCAAATACAAACAAATGAAAATCTCAAATCACACGATAAATAAGACAAATATAAATCAATTAAATTCTAGAGATTCTTTTGATGGGATTATAAAGAAATAAATAGATCATGAAAAAATAAATAAATAAGCATAAAAGCATGAAAATATTGTTATCTACCGATGAGGTTATAAGTATCTTCTTCCAAATACATATGACATAGGTGCATATTTGAAATACCGTTAAGATCAATACTTTCTACAATATTGATATTTAAATCGGATAGATTATGCATTATATTTACATTTTATTGTTGAATATATTTTTCATCTTCCATTGAAATAACATTGAAATCAATGTGATTTAAAGCCATTTTAATATCATAATATGTGGTGAGTTAGTCTAAATTTATAGAAAGAAGATTAACAACAAAAAAATTGTAGAGGGAAATATGTGAGGAAGTAAATTGAAATATTTAGAAGGAATTTTTTTATTTAAAAATTGAACGAAAGAGTTATAGGAAATTGGTTTAGATAGTTAATGAAATATTGGAGGAAAAATATTTAATAAAAATTTTTTCACAAATTTTTTAAGGTTATTTAGGATTTCCTAATTTTTTTTAGAGGAAAAAAATGTGGATTCTAATTTGAGAGGGAAAAAAATAAGGAAGACAATTTATAAAGTAAATCTAATTTTTTATTTTAAAAGTTTTTTTTTATTAATGATGATAAATTAAAAATACATATATTTTTGGTTGATTAAATAATTGATTTTTAGATATTCCATTATCAAATCATGATTGATCTAGGATAAAAAAAAATAACAAACTTTTTCACGAGGAAAATAAAGAAAGAGAATAAAAAAAATAATAAGTGAATTTTTTTGATGCATCAAAAATTGAATTTAAATATTTTTAAAATAGATTTTTTTTAATAATGATAATATATTTTTTATGGATGAAATAATACAATCTAGATATTTCATCTTCAAATTATAACGATTAATAAGTATAAAAAATTTAAGAAAAAAAACAATAAAAAAATTTATTTTTTATATTTTAAAATAAGATTTTTGTTTTATTAATGAGAATCATTTGAAAACTTACATATATTTATTATTGATGAAATAATTGTAATCTAAATATTTTATTATCAAATTATAACGACTAATTTAGTATATTTTGAAAAAAGAGATTTTAAATGTGATTTTATAAAAAATAATATTGGAACATTTTATAATATATTTATAAAATTATTAAAGTTAATTATTTTCTTAATACGTGAAAAAAACAGGTTAAAACGACTTATAATAAAAAATTGATGGAGTAATATATAGTGGTATTTAGATTTGTTATTAATTAATGTGTTTGAGATACTTCGTGGAAAGTGAAATGCGATGAATGAAAACTTTGACGGCTCCACCTATCTGCCACCAAGTCTATCTAATATTATGAACAGAATACAGTTATTTAATTTTCTTCTGAATCAAAAAATATTTTAAAATACTTATATAAATGCATCAAACTAAGTTATTTAATGATACTAGTTTAGTTAGGTTAGTTTCAAAACTTTTTTTGGAATAAAATTTCAAAACTATTTTAAATATATAGGATTCAATTGAATATTTCTAAGGAATAATATTAATCTTTTATAAATTTACTTAAGAAAAATAACGTCTAATGTGTGTGTAAAAAATTGACAAGCGTTTACAAAAAAAATATTTATTTAAAAAATATCACTTTTAATTTTTATTTTAACTTTAATTGTTATTCTTTCAGTTGTATTCTTTCATTAATACAATTTATCTCTCTCTTAATTTGTTTTATTTTGAACTATTTATTAATAACTATTCATTAATAGTTAATCAATATAAATCAATAAAATTCAACATTTATTTTTTATTCTGTTTATTAATTGTGCAAAATAGTGACAATTACTAAGAGATAAAGAGAGTATTAGATTAAATTAAATTATTAAAAAAATATTTTTAACTTCTACGGTAAAAAAATTTAAATATTTTTTCATTTGTTTTTTTAATATAAAATAAGATTTAGTTGGGTGATAAAACGAGCCCGGCTCGTCGGACATGTACGATTTTTCACACTTTTTGTGAGGCGGATCAATGTTTTAGACTCGCACCCTCTAAAATGTCTGCCCCGCGCTCGCTCTACTTTTTTGCAAACTTTTGTGGGTGTGGACATTAACATGAAAATTTGTAATATTTAAGTTTAAAAGGTGCAATGGCCGTAGATCCGCCGCGCCTCGCGTTCATTTTTTTTGTGGGACGAAGCAATGTTTTAGGTCGACACCTTTAACAAAGTCTGTCCTGCCTCGTCCCGTTATTTTGCAGACTTTTGCTAGGTGGACCTACACGTTTTTCACCCCTAAGATTTAATTTTATGGCATCGAAAGATATACACATGAATGAGAGATTTTTGAGGATTAAAGTTAATGTGGACCTGAAGTAGCCGCTAAAGAGGGGTACAATGGTGAGATTCAAAGACAAAAGGCACCGAGTCTTCTTTAAATATGAAATATTCCCTACTTTTTGTTTCATCTACGGTAGAATAGGTCACCAAATGAAGGACGATGCGTCATTAGAAGAGTTAAACGATGAAGGTTTTGAGGATTTAGACGAACATAAACCCTCCTATTGATTATGGCTTAGGGCTTCCCCTTTACCCAAAGTCTTTTAAGAGTAACGAAACAAGGAGTTCAGTTCAGATACATGCAACAAGAGTTTGTTCATTGTGTTTTCTAGCCAAAGTAGATGCAATCCAACAGAGAATGAGGATGGATGTGAGGCAGAGGTAGTGCAAGTCAAAGGATCCGAACTAGATCTAATAGAGGTGTAGACTATAAAGGAAATGAGGGTGAAAGTAAGTGGGATGGAAATAGAGAATACGGCTGAATCCTTTGGAGCAGTGGCAATCACGAGCAACCTTATAAATAAGCAAAAACAGGAGGACAAAGTTTCCACCCAAGACGGTTCTAAGAGGAAGAAATGAAACAAACATATTTCTAAGAGGAATGACAAGAAGTCTCAACAGAAGAATCTTGAATATGAAGGAGGAAAAAGGCAATTGGTGGATGTGGTCATTATAGAGGATTCAATGGAGATTTGTGGAAGTGATGGGAAAAAGAGGAATCAATCAAGTGAATTGGATACTGTTAGTTACATGAACTAGAGGCGATTTTGAATGACCAAAACCTTCTAACCAAATCAAAATCTTGAGCTGGAACTACAAGGGTTTGGGGAGTCCCCAAACAGTCCGAGCCTTGCTAAGGCTCATTCGACTGGAAAACCAAACCTTATCTTCCTAATGGAGACTCACTTGAAAGATCAGGAAATGCAGACCATAAGAATAAAATGTGTCTTTAACCATTGTCTTACTATGGAATGTAAAGGTCATAGGAAAGAGAGAGCAGGAGGTATTGTGCTTCTCTAGATCGACAACATGAAAGTTATAGTTTCATCTTTCTCCTTCAATCACATAGGGTGTATATCATGGACGAGGAAGAAGATCAACCGTAGTTTTTCTCAGGGATCTATGGATTTCTGAAAGAACAAAGCAAAAGGAAAATGTGGCTTCTTGTCTAACAATTATCAAGAGAATTTGGTGACATGTGGTTGTGCTTTGGGGATTTCAATGATATCCTTTTTGGGAATGATAAACTTTGAGGTAACAACAGAACCTTATGTTAGTTTAATAGGGTAGACAAACTTTGGAACTTATTGGTCTTTAAGACCTTTGTTTTGAGGACTGCCAATTTACTTGGTCAAATGGTAGAGATGAAGCGGGCAACATCCAATGTAGACTGGATAGAGGACTAGAAAAAACATATTTCATATCCAGATTCATCCCTATTAAGGTTCATCATCTTTATAGGTTTGTCTTAGATCATGCTGCCATTCGTATTGACTTAGAGGCTGATTAGGAGAAAGAGGACATGAAGAGAAGACGCATTTTCAGGTTTGAGGATGTTTGGTCTAGAGATGATAGATGTGAGGAGTTGGTGAGGAAAAATTTGGAAGGTCCTACCGATCACGGATATAATA
The DNA here is from genome assembly GCA_948472305.1 of Vicia faba. Lineage (NCBI taxonomy): Eukaryota > Viridiplantae > Streptophyta > Magnoliopsida > Fabales > Fabaceae > Vicia > Vicia faba. Next base: position 1,310,694,401 of record OX451741.1, on the reverse strand, counting down.
AGGTAATTTCCATTTGTACGCTGGGAGATGTTTTCAAAGAGTATATGACAGGGGTGGTGAAGGCAGAAATCAAGCGGGTTGAGGAGCTTCTGAAAGGGGAAAACATATGGTCTTCAAGAGGAGAGAACATAAAGACCTACAAAGGTATTGAATGTCAAAGGAACAATCTTTTGAAACATAAAGATGTAATTTGGAGAGAAAAGAGTAGGAAGGTGTTGTTAAAGGACGGGGATCGAAACACAAAATTCTTTCATGGTAAATCTGAGCAAAGGAGGAAAACTAACCCCATAAAGAAACTCAAAGATGAAGATGGTCAGTGGTGGAAAGGTAAAATAAAATTTGAAAGGTTACTCCCTAATTACTTTTCAGATATTTACTAAACATCATCTCCTAAAAATATCAAAGAGACTTATGAAGGGGTACATGGAAAACTGAGCGTTGAGCAGAATGTCAGATTTGAGACTTCACACACAAGAGGGGAGGGGTGAATTGTGTGATTTGGAAAAACATGGTTTTGAAAAGTTTTGGCAAGTTAAGTCATACTTTAAAGACATTTTAACAGTTAAGGGAAGAAGAAAAACACGTATAGTCATGTTAGAAGATAGACTACAATCTACAAGGGGGTTGTGTTGTACCCCAAATTTTGCCCCTAAGATTCTTCTATCATCTTATATAAACTCAATCACAACAAGATCACACTAGGGTTTGGCTCTTATCCCTATCTTTAGGTTTGCTCATGAGGAATCACCAATCACCTTGATTTGTATATTGTGATCATATATGTTTTGTATTGTTTAACTTTTAACTAACAAATACTATGAATGTTTGCTCTAAATGATGGTGCTAGGTGAGGGCACAACACATTTCATCAGGTGAATTCATAGGTTCATGAGTTTATTTCCATGCCTTCTTCAACAAAGCTTCATTGAGATTCAAGCTTCATTATTTAAGATACTTTAAATTAATATCATGACAAGGTCTACTATGATTCATCATCCCTCAATTTATCAAAGAAAGTCAAAAGATGCAAGGATTAATTGAAGAAGTTCGACCTAATTGGACAAATTCTTGATTCTTTGATCACAAGTACATAACTCTCTCAATCTTTAATATTTGGAGGTGGTTTTTATTGATATGAGTTCTTATTATCATCCACAACAACTTCTATTCACATGGAAAAAGTAATTGTGCAAGAAAGATTGTCAAAATTGAAAGGGGTTCCAAGTCATTTTGGTGCTTTAGGAGCTAGGGTTTTGAACTTCTAAGGGCTATATCTTGCTCATATTTTGATATTTTTGAGCGATTCCAAAGATGTTATTCTCTTTAAATGGTTATAAACTAATCACTTTAAGAGTTTCAATAAAATTTTGTGTGAAAGATGCCTAATGATGAAGAAAGATTACAAGTCCTCTAGATAAGCCATCAAATTCCCTTATGTGACTTCAAAAGATCATAAATTGGTCAATTTTTATCTACTTGAGACCATTCTTTTTCCAAAATGATCTTAAGGATGTGAAATTCAACTCTTATTTTATGTGAAAAGCTTGAAAATGAGTGGAAGATGCCCTAAGAACCCAAAAGATTATAGGTCATCTCATGAATTTTTACAAATTTTAAAAAGCCATAACTTTTTCAATAATTGGTATTTTTGAGTGATTCAAGTTTCACAATTCTCTTTGGGAAGTCTACTTCAATCTAGAATCAATGATAAAAGCTCAATTTTGGAGGAAGGCCTTGTTTGAACTCAAAACATTATAGGTCACTTTTGAAGAAAAAACTTAGAATTTTTCTAAGTACAAAAAGTCAACATCTTTTTCTCAAGTTTGACTCATCACAACTCCTAGATCAAGTATCCAATTGATCTCATTCTTTTCACATTGTAAATTTTGTGACCTTATCTTTCAATTGCTTCAAGAATCATGCCCTAAGACCCCTTGAGCTGTGAAAACCATGGATTCAAAGATGGTACCTTGAAACTGAAGTTTTCTCCAAAGTCAGAATTTGAAATCCATAATGTGACTTATAAACACCAAATTAGCGCGTGTTTCTAATCTAATCATATTTAACTAACTTGCGAAAGAGGATTAAAGCCTTGAAACGCAAGGTTTGAGTGAGTTTTGATGCTAAGCAAGTCACACATTTCCCATGTCCACGACCTCTCACGATTTCCCTCCAAACTCCACTAATTTTTCAAATTCTCATTCTCATTCGCTTCCCTATAAATAAAGCACCTCACTCCTCTCATTTTCTAAAGCTTGAACAACCAAAATCTCTCTGTCAAACTCCCTCCATAACTCACTTTTTTGAGATTTCGAATTCCTCTTTTCACCACTTCTTAATCTAATTTCTTCATTGATCCTTCACCCTTGAACTTCACTGAAGCTAACAGAAGAAGAATCAAGCCTTAAGGTATCCTGAATCGTGCTAGCCAAGTCCATTTATAGAGCAAGTTCATCTGACTTCGTTCAGGTAGTTTAAGGCACCAAATCCTCTAACTCAAATTACTGGAATGGTCTATGATGTTCACTGATGCTTGCTCTTTACTCATTTTTGGTGAAATAATGCATTTAATGCTTCTTATTTTCGATTTTGACATTTTTAAACATCTTTGGTTTTTTCCAAATCGACTATGCTGTGCTTTACATAAATTTTTCACGAGCACATGGTTGTGATCGTCTCAAGTAGATGCATCTAATGGTACCACTATGAACGTGTAAATTTACAGATTCATGGATCTTGGATTTGTCCTACTTGCAGGAGGCTGGAGGTTGAAGACGACCTACATGTCGTTCTTTAACCAATGACGCTGAGCCAATTGTTTTATTTTGATTGGTTGGATTTTCTTGTGTTGTACGCGCGCGCCTTAGCTTGGGTCCATGATACTCCCTCACCTCAGATCCATTAGATCTGCTAGCGTGTATAAGTGAGAGAGATCCAACACGCAAGGTTTTTCTGATTTGTTTTTATTTTACAATTTTTTTTTAAAATTTTTTTTATCTTTAAAAATTAATAACTCTTTTATTTTTTATCCAAAAATTATGAAAAAATATACAAAAATACTTTGAATTATTCCTGAATTTGTGAATATTTTTTCATATTTTTATTTTAATGTTTGATATTTTTCATAATTTTGTCTTGTTTGCCTTATTTTAATTGTTTTAAAAATACTTTTTGATATTTTTTAAATCCTAAAAATTTTATAAAAATCATTTCATTATTTCTGACTTTCTGAATTTTTTCTAGAATTTTATTTTAATTTCTACTATTTTTAATCCTTTTTCCATTTATTTGAATGATTTTAATCAATTTAAAAATGTTTTTTTCTATTTAAAAAAGTTACCAAATTTTTTTAAAAATATTTAAGGTTACTTCTGATTTTTCTATGCTCTCTTTAAATTTTTCTTTGATACTTTGAATATAGTTTACTATTTTACCTTTTATTTTCATTTTAAAAAACAATTTAAAAATCATTTTTCCTTTTTATTTTATTCATTAAATGCAATTTATTTTTTAATATATTCTGGCTATGTGATTGTTGATCATGAACTTCATTAACACCATTGGATCTTGGGTGTTGAGTTTAATTGCACCAAAATAGATGGATGATTTTAATGATAGTTTGATTAAATTTTTTGATTCAAATATTTCCCCTCCCTCTTCATCTTATCCATTTCTCATTGTGTTACATGTTGTTAGAGGATGATCTACATATTATCTCTCCAAACATATAGCACATAGATTGCTATTGACTAACTTCAAAATAGGTGCGACTTCTATATAAATCCACTTACGATTGCTTAACATAGCGCTAAATTTTGTCCCAATTCAAGAAGTGATCATTCGTGGCCCAAACCTATGTTTGCAAGTCTAAGTATGTTTAATTTGAAACCTTTGATCCAATAACCTTGAGATTCATTGTTAGGAGGCTTTGGTCTTACCAATCCTCTAATCAATCATTATAAATTTTGGACTAAGTGAATTATTTAAACATCGTTGATCATTTATAGTTGCCTTGAAAATTTGAAATGAATGATATACTTGACAAAAAGCAAATGAAACTTATTGTTAAGAGGCTTTGATTTTATCAATTTTCTAATGAGTTTTCAAATGCAAGTTTCAAGATGATCATTCAACTAACCTCTAATTTCTAACTCATTAACAATTGACATTTATTTTTATGCTTTTACTTTAAGCACCATTTATTTTAGCATTTACATTTCATGCTATTTTCATCTTTGCTCACTTGAGCATTTATCTTTATGTCATTTTTATTTTGATCACTTGAGATTTTCATTTTCTTTTTGAAGATACCTAATAACCAACTTGAACAATAAAAAACTTTAAGGTTACTTGGACTATTTGATTACTATCCTTGAAATTTTGGAGTTATGGACTTCTTGGACTTAGGATTAGAGACCTTGACCTACCTTGAGACCTTGGTGGCTTCTATTACTACTTTTTCTGGAGTTCTTGGGGTTTACCCCGAGACATTGGTGTTGTACCCCAAAATTTACCCTCTTTATTTCAACCTTTTTTGCTTACATTTCATTATTACATACACACATATCATTGGTTCTATGGTTATGGGATCAAGGTATATTTAGTAAGCTTCGTCAGGTTACAAGTGACATTTATTTTTCCAATGGATGTTCTCAGAGTATTTTTCATGCTGAAGATCGGTTCGCTGTTTCGCAGCGATTCAGAGTTCAAAGATTCACAAGTCTAACCCGACGCGTCATATTCAGGTGTTCTTTCGTTAAGATATCCATGATAACATATTATCAAATTTAGGTTCGACTCGAGAGCCAATTCTTTAAAGAAGGTCTCCAAATGTGTCAGTTTTCTCAAAGAAATATGGTGAAAAAAGTGTGCAGAAAGTGCCGTTTTTACGCAGGAGGTATCGAGTTCGAACGGTATCCAAAAGGCCTTCATTTTTTGCCCAGAGTGCGCGTGACGCGCCGAAAATCCTGAATGCTGAATATTATTTCATCTGGGTCGAAACTTCAAAAATTCATAACTCGGTCAATTTTTATCGGATCGGGTCCATATTTTTACACAAGGTCACTGACTCAGAGATCTACAACTTTGTTTCTAAAGTCGAGACCGGGTTCTGCTCCTATCAATACCAATTTTTTATTGAGGAACATATCAGAGTTGACACTGGAGCCCAAAATAAGTTTGTCTGAGCCAAAACTTCAAAAATTCATAACTAATTCATCGTTTATCCGACTAAGCCCATTTTCGGGAAGAAGTTAGTTCTCGATGTCGTATACATTTTGTTATCAAATTTCAACTTTAAAAATTACACTTAAGCCCCTGCGATTTAGCCTGAAACGTGACTGACTCAAGTGAATAAAAATCTGCACTATTGCTTGTGGTTATTGGAGGCCCAATTGTACATTCAAAGCCCATTCTTTTCTCTAATTTCCATTATATAATCTCATTCTTTTCACACAAACCACACGAATTTTTTTTTTGCCATAACCCTGTCAAAATATCAAATTTCTTCAAGAATCCTAAAAACCTTAAAATCCTTGTTACAAACCCCATCTCATTACTTCTCCAGTAAGGGTAAGGTTGGTTTGATCTCCATGATCCAAAGGGTGTATAAGCATTCATACATGCCATATCGGTTTTAACATTATAAAATTTCATATATTTATTTTCTTTGTATTTTATGGTATACTAATTTGTTTAATGTGTTCATGAGATTCAACACTACAGGTTTGGACCATCTAATGGTTTCATGCAAGTTTATTACAGAACGCTGAGGCCAAAACACTAAAACAGAACAACAACCAATGCATGGCTCATGGCAAGGCAGGTATCCTGAGAAGGTTAAGGGCGCGGGTTCAACATCCACCCCTATTGGTTTTGATTTTCTTCCTTTTTATTTATCTTTTTACCTATTTCCATTCTTTTTGTTTAAAACCTTTTTTTCATAAAACTTAACATTTTTCAAAAACCTTTGTTTTTTCATAATAAACTCGAATAATTGATTTTAGGTTTTTTTAAATTTAATTTTATATTTTAAATTAATTTTTGGTTCAACACCCACCTTGACATTTGCATTATTTATATTTTCTAACCCTATTTTTCATTGATGTTTCTTCCCCTATCTATTTTTTTGGAAAACTTAGTTCTTTTTTATTAATCATTACACATAAACTTTTTTTAAAAACCTTTTTTTAATTAAAATTAATTGGGTTTTTAAGTTTTTTTAATTAACCTTTTTTTTCTTCAAAATTAACCTTTTTTTAAATTAAAATTAATTGGGTTTTTAGGTTTTTTTAATTAACATTTTTTCTTCAAAATTAACCTTTTATTTAATTAAAATTAATTGGGTTTTTAGGTTTTTTTAATTAACCTTTTTTTCAAAATTAATCTTTTTTAATTAAAATTAATTTGGTTTTTAGGTTTTTTAATTAACCTTTTTTTTATTTTTTAAAATTAACCTTTTTTTAATCCGAACTAATTAGGATTTAGGTATTTTAATTAACATTTTTTTATTAATTAAAATTAATTAGGTTTTTAGGTTTATTTAATTAATTATCATAAATCATTTTTCATAAAAAAATCACCAAACTATTTTCTTTTCTATTTTCATCTTATTTTTATTTTCCTAGATAAAGTGTATAGGGTGCATTCAACTGTAATAGCGTAGCTTTATTTTTCTCGCTTTTTTCATCATTATCATGTAATTGCTTCTGGGATGTAAATAATTTTAGGATTTCTTTTCCGCACTCTTCACTATTATGTAACTGCCCCAAAGCTCTGTAATAGCTTAGATTTACATTTCCGTCTTTATCTCCTGCTACTATATTTTATGCAATGCTTAGATTAATCGGATTATATGGAAAGATAAAAATGAACGATAGAAAATCCTAATTACAAGATAAATATAATTGAAAAAACACACTGTTGCACACTTGCACCCCTAGGGTACTCCCCACTTGGTTGCCTCGGAAAACAATTGTCATGTCCCTCGAACGTAAGGATACCCTTAGCAAAGACCCTCAATCTAAATGTCATCATAAAGATCATAGTCCCTCAATGTCTCTCTAGTTGCCTACGAGAAATGATCTTGTCCCTCAATGCTGCCTATGAATATATGATGACAGTTCCTTCGAAATGCTAAGGTATCCTTACATGTTGCCTTCAATGACCATAAGCGTCCCTTTTGATTGTCCCTCATACATCCAACGATAGGGCTACCTACTCACTAATAGTAGGATAGCACTTTCTAAAGGTTAGGAGGAAAAGAACAATCTTTTCTAGTATAAGTAGATAAGTTCTTAGATGCTTTCTTAAAACAACTTTTTGCACCTACACAAAAATATTTCAAAACACTGTAAAAAACATTCGCCTTGTCAACACTCTTGAGGACTGATACAAGAGTTATCACAAATCGAATCGCCGCACTAAGGCATTTTCAAAAAAAATTCAAAACACACAAAGCACAAGAAATTTTCAAAACATGAGCTAAGCATCTAAGAGCCCGTGGAAAACCACGGATGGAAAGGGTGCTAACACATTCCCTTTCCATAATCTACCCCCTTACTCAGAAAACTCTCAAAAGGTTTTTTTCTGTTATTTTCACCCTTTCCTTTGTTGGATAAAAGAAAATTTGGTGGCGACTCTTGCTTACCGCATATTTTCAAATACAAAATGCAAACCAATATTAACAGTCGGTTCTACCACCGTATCACAGAACTGACGACTCTGCTGGGGACTAATAATAAAGTGGGGGTTTACCTTAGGATCTAGGTCATTCTTAAATTGCTTCTTTGGCTTGTCTTGCTTGATTTATTTTTAAGGGTATCTGTTTGGGTTATGTAGATCCTACACCCAGATCTGGAAACACCTTTTTGGTAAGTAGCAATAAACTGTAAGGGAACTGTGCAGGGTATACCGACATGATTGAAGCAATAACTACATTGATGCGACACTTTGGTTGGTACCGGTAACCCTTGAGTCAATCAAGGAGAGTACGAGGCAGCTGCGTGGTGTCATAAAGCATCAACTGACCTTAGAACCTTTAATTGCACAACTTGGCCAGTAGGACGTAGCAAGATGGCCGGATTTCGTGTATTCCCAAGGTCGACAGATACTCGATGCTACACTCATTGAGGTTTGACTCCTGAGTTTTGTTTGGTTGCGAGTCAATCGCCTATTGAACGAAGCTTGGGGGAAATATCGGTGATATTGAGACCCCTTAGAACCCGATTACTATATTTAGGACAGGTTGAACCAATCCAACTTCAAGAGGGTACTACCTTAAAACTTATGCAAGCCTAAACCTAAGGCTGTTTGCGTGACTTGTGTGCTTTCAACTTGAACTACTTGTAGAATTTTATTATCTGACAACATGAGTTCCTTGCAGGTTTTGTTTACAATTATCATCTAATAACTTGGATTTCTTGCAGGGTTTACTTGCTTACATCACTTTGCACCTTTTCTTAAAAGCATAGCATACACATCATAACATCATGCCTTAACATTTCCTTAACTATTTCAAGGATTTCGAGGGCCTGTGATGCAGGTTATGATGAACCAGACGTCTAGCAAGGGGCAAGGGGATTTATGTTCCTCTAGCCAGTGCCATCAAAAGATCAAAACACGATAACTTGAGTCAGGGGATATGACCCACTTGATATGGTGAGCTTGACTCTCGTAGAAGGACATTCGATGATATGAAGTTTTTCAATCAAAGCTGCAAATCTCAACTTCTGACATTTTCTTGTTTACCCCGCGAGATCCTTGAAAACATTGCATACATATACATATCATTGCATAAATAGGTTTCAAAGTAAGCCTCTCATGTTCTCGCTGTTTATTTCAGCAATGGCTCTTAAACAAGACAACAGAGATCTCCAAATTCAAGAGACTCAGTTCATGGCAATGTTCCTAAACCTATACAAGGGGCAGGAAGAGTTGAAAGCACTCCTCGCTGGGAACCTGGCCAAGAAAAATCCTGAAGACAATAAGGACGAACGGTTGGAACAACTGCAAGCTGAGGTTGAAGCAATGAGAACCCAGATGATGGGGCAAATGGCTCTTATCCAATGCCTAGCCCGGGGACAAGAAGAGCTGAGAACCATTATCAACAAACTTCATCAAGATAGATACAACTGTATGAAACAAGCAGTCGAGGCTGGGGACCAAGTCATTGATCAACCTCCAAGAAGATAAGAGTTTGGTTTGGTGAAGAGTGGACCTTTCCAAATTTCTACTACCTCACGGGTCCAACAACAACCTCACCAAAAATAACGGGTTAATCAGAGTAAGCCAGATACACCCAAGAGGCAGTTTACCAAACTCAACATGCCGCTGTCTCAAGCTTTACAACACATGTTGAGGATGAATCTGGTTACGTTGATTGGGCCTTATCCGAATCCCAAGACTTCTTCGCCTAACTACAATCCTGATGCAAGGTATGCATATCACTCCAACAGTCCAGGGCATGATACTGATGATTGTTGGATGTTGAAATATAAAATTCAAAACTTGATTGATGAAGGAGTGCTGGAGTTTACACAAGACAGTCAGACTGAGTTCTTCTGCCATCCTTCTAAGACATGCCTTCTGAAGTGACAAGATCAGACGAAGAAGTTTTTGTTCATTAGAATTTTCAATTTGTGACTTTCTTTTGATTGTTCAAACATTTATTCATGTCAAAATTTGTTACTTTATCAATACATTGCATATGTTTGTTTTGAATCAATTCATTCTTATTCACTATTTCAAAACTGCATTCTTACTTCCTTTTTGTGATATTCGACTCTTGATTAAAAGCTGTAAGCCTTTAGAGGGAGAATGACGAAAACGATACCATAATCCATACAATATGCTTTTGAATAGGCCTTGTTGACGATGTACAGGCGTTGTTTCAAATCCCAAATAGTGGAGTTATAAGTAAGATAATCCCTAGTCAACCCCTTTGAGCCAAAGAAGTAGGAGTTTTTCTTTTCACACAAATTAAAACCCTTAATCATAACCTGGGGTAGGGTAGTTTTCTCAGTCAATTCAGACGCACATTCAGTCATAATCTTCCGCTTCGTACACAATGAATAGCATCAAAGACGCCCTTCTAAATCAAAAGACGGTGATGGTTCCGCATAATCTTCAAGACAGGTAGTCATTATCTCTCTAAATAAAAGCCCGCTAAGTCAAAACCTATGAAGGAGACTTAAGAAAAAAAACGGGGGCATCCCGTTGACTGTAATCACAAAAAGAAACAGTTCAGGCAAAAGACAGGGATAATAAAATCAAAAAGAAAGAGGTCCTACAAATCCTCGACAAAAAAGATGTCTGCCTATTCAAAATAAACTGTCAGTATCCGAACCATCACCAGAACATCAAGGAAAATATTCCAGAACTCAACTGGGATTCTAAATTCGTAATTAACTGAGCATATGATTGAAGAACATCATGAAGAGTGGGTTGGGTATAAATAAAATTTGAGCCTTTATCCTTTGTTTCTTGAACCGTGAACCAGGCCACGTTATAACCCTTAAAAGTCCTAGATGAAGCATGGGTTAGTTCGAAAGCATATTGTTACAAAAGGTATCCTGACTCCTGTAGGATTCACTATAAATCCCGAGTTGATATCACATTTGTAAAAAATTTGTTTATTTTACTAAAAATTGAATTTTCAAACTTCAAGACAGACATAAGCTTTGCATTCTTAAAATACCATTGTTTTCATATGACTATTTGTTCAATAACATAGAAATTCGCACGGAGGATATTCAGTGAACAAAGATCTTCTCAATAAACATAATCACCTCGGACGGAAAGACATTCCATTGGTAGGCCTTTCATAATCAAGGGGCATAGCATGATGTCCAGCTGATCTGGAGCAGTCAAGTCAAGATTCAAGGAATCTCTCAAAGATGCCAAGTAGCCAAGAGCAGATCTCCATCTGAATCGCTTGGGGCATTACGCACACAATCCAACAACGAATTATGTGCCATCAAGAAAACATTTTGACAGTTCTACAACATAACATTATAGACAGTGACAACTCCCTATATCTTGAGAACATGGACATAGTCGAAAAAGACCACGCATGAAAAAGACTCGCTAGGTCGATTGGCCTAGGCAAAATAAGGACATCTCGGTGAACCAAAAGGGTTCGGGAAAAAGTTAGGGATATACATATGAAAAAAACTGTACACCCGGCAAGTTGAAAACCTGAAAAGGAGGCTCAGGAAAAGAAGGGTATCCCGGTGGACTGAAAATCTGAAAATACATTCCAGGCAAAAGTTAGGGATTAAAGCGTACGACTACATCCCGTCATCTCGTCACTTATCTAATCCGTAGAAGGTTTATTACCCTGATCTGCATTCACCAAGGAATCCAAGAGTTGGGATAACACTCAAGCCATCCATAAAGCCTCCACGGGTACTTTCTCCAGCAGGTATAGGGGCAGAAAAGTCCTGATGCGAAGTCATTTCCGTATCCATTACATGCGACCCCGTGACGTCTAGACTCCCCACAGGGTAAAGGCAACCAAAGCTTTGATATTGGCTTCCCCAAACAAGAGTTACTTTCCCCAGCAAAGTTCCTTAAGAGAGCCGACATCTATATTCCCCAGCCGAATTTTATAATCACAAGCGGTTCTAAAGTTGTATCTCAAACAGAGTTTATTTCTCTGAATACAGAAGCTCAATCCCCAACAAAGTTTATTCCTCCAGCCATGGAAGTTCATCCACCAGCGGAGTTTATTTCTCCGAATCAGCAAAATCTTCAAGCAAAGCATCTCCTCTCTCAAACAAAGTTATTCCCCCGCAGAGTTATTCTCAAGCAGAGTCTCTCCCCGGTAGAATATTCACAAACAGAAAGGAGTAAATCCACGACATAGTCATCTCTGTTCACCACCCCCAACGGAAGAAGAAGAACCACTTTTTTCTACAACGGTCAGGAATTCAATTTCCAGTACTCTCTAGCAGTAGTCAAGCATTTATTTTTCCAGACTCTGATATGTCACAATAGCATTTCATGTTCATACATCATGACATGAGCATACATATTGTATACATCATAATCTCATTTATTTTGAGAACATCATCACACAATGCATTTCACGCATCGCATATAATTAATCCTTTACCTTTTCAGGAAAGATGGTTATCATCAATAATTCAACAAGTCCAAGATTAAATCCATGAAGCTATACATGTCATATCTGCAGACAACTAATGGAAAATTAGTTCCCAAAACCAATACTACCCAGGTTCCTTCTCATAGCCCTACTATCCATGCTTTTATTTCTATGTAACCCTACTACCCAGGTTCCTTCTCATAGCCCTACTACCCAGGCTTTTATTTCGAAGTAACCCTACTATCCAGGTTCCTTCTCATAGCCCTACTATCCAGGCTTTCATTTCAAAGTAACCCTACTATCCAGGTTCCTTCTCATAGCCCTACTATTCAGGCTTTCATTTCGAAGTAACCTTACTATCCAGGTTCCTTCTCATAGCCCTACTATCCAGGCTTTTATTTCGAAGTAATCCTACTATCCAGGTTCCTTCTCATAGGCCTACTATCCAGGCTTTCATTTCGAAGTAACCCTACTATCTAGGTTCCTTCTCATAGCCCTACTACCCAGGCTTGCATTTCAAAGTAACCCTACTATCCAGGTTCCTTCTCATAGCCCTACTATCCAGGCTTTCATTTCGAAGTAACCCTGCTATCCAGGTTTCTTCTCATAGCCCTATCATCCAGACTTTCATTTCGAAGTAACCCTACTATCCAGGTTCCTTCTCATAGCCCTACTATCCAGGCTTTCATTTCGAAGTAACCCTACTATCCAGGTTCCTTCTCATAGCCCTACTATCTAGGCTTTCATTTCGAAGTAACCCTACTATCCAGGTTCCTTCTTATAGCCCTACTATTCAGGCTCCTTTTCATGAATCACTTGACCCAGTTTTGCATGGACTTATCCTGAAGTAACCTTACTACCCAGGTTCCTTCTCTTTTATCTACGGATAATAGTTTACAACATTGTAAAACCTGGACCCGACCAGATACAGTCGATTTCACATTTCCCCAGTAAGTAGCCGTGAAGCCTGGAATACGACCAGATAGCAGTCAACCTTATCATCCTCAACCAGTCACTGTGAAGCCTAGATCCTGACTAGATAAGCAGTTCACTTCCGTCTCCTCAATCAAGAGATGACTCCCTAGTAGAATAACTGACAACTGAAGCTCCTAGACTATATTCCCCAAGATAGATACCAACATTCCTCAGCGAAGTCCTCCCTAACAACAGGAACAGGAATTCCCACGAAGGAATATCTCACAAAAACATCATTATTCTGGATGGTATCTTTAAGCCCATCTCCGATGACTCTCCGTCACATTCTCAGGATGGCGTCTTTAAGCCCATCTCTGACGATTTTCAGTCATCTTCTCCAAATGGCATCTATAAGCCCATTCTCGACATTATCTACATAGTCAAGCATCATTACAGACGAGTGAAAATTTCTAGGCACTCTAGTATTCAATCATCTTCCACCTTCAGATCACGAAAGGCAGACAAACCAATCTAAATCTTCAGGTTTAAGAAGATTGAACATGGGCAGCTGTTGTACCCCAAAATTTACCCTCTTTATTTCGACCTTTTTGGCTTACATTTCATTATTACATACACACATATCATTGGTTCTATGGTTATGGGATCAAGGTACATTTAACAAGCTTCGTTAGGTTACAAGTGACGTTTATTTCGCCAATGGATGTTCTAAGAGTATTTTTCGTGCTGAAGATCGATTCACCGTTTCGCAGCGATTCGGGGTTCAAAGATTCACAAGTCCAACCCGGCGCGTCATATTCAGGTGTTCTTTTGCCAAGATATCCCTGGTAACATATTCTTAAATTTAGGTTTGGCTCGAGAGCCAATTCTTTAAAGAAGGTCTCCGAATGTGTAAGTTTTTTCGAAGAAATATGGTGAAAAAAGTGTGCTGAAAGTGCCGTTTTTACGCACTAAAATATTCATAACTTGAATATCTTGGCTCGTTTTGAACCTGTTCCGGTGGCAAAAATTCCGTCTTGACGTCATCTAAGTTTTCATCTCTCATGGATGGAAGCAAATTTCGATCAGAAGGTCTTCAAAAATGCGGATTTATTAAGTATTTTCATACAGAAAATTTGTGACAGAAGTTTATTGGCGTCATGTTCAGAAAATCATAAATTGGTCTATTTTTATCGTATTCAGCTGATTCCGGAGCCAAAATTTCACACATTGAGTTTACTACGTTTTCACAGGATATCGAGTTTGAACGGTATCCAAAAGGCCTTCGTTTTTTTCCCAGAGTGCACATGACGCGCCGAAAATCCTGAATGCTGAATATTATTTCATCTGGGTCGAAACTTCAAAAATTCATAACTCAGTCAATTTATATTGGATTGGGTCCATATTTTTACACAAGGTTACTGACTCAGAGATCTACAACTTTTCTTCCAAAGTCGAGACCGGGTTCTGCTCCGATCAATACCAGTTTTTTATTGAAGAACGTGTCAGAGTTGACACTGGAGCCCAAAATAAGTTTGTCTGAGCCAAAACTTCAAAAATTTATAACTAATTCACCGTTTATCTGATTGAGCCCATTTTCAGACAAGAGTTAGTTCTCGATGTCGGCTACATTTCATTTTCAAATTTGAACTTCAAAAATTACACTTAAGTCCCTGCGATTTAGCCTTGAACGTGAAGGACTCAAGTGAATAAAAATCTTCACTATTGCTTGTGGTTATTGGAGGCCCAATTGCACATTCAAAGCCCATATCTTTTCTCTAATTTCCATTATATAATCTTATTCTTTTCACATAAACAACACGAAAAAACCTTTGCCACAACCCTGTCAAAATATTAAATTTCTTCAAGAATCCTAAAAACCTTAAAATCCTTGTTACAAACCTCCATCTCACTACTTCTCCAGTAAGGGTAAGACTGGTTTGATCTCCATGATCCAAATGGTGTAGAAGTATTCATACATGCCATATCGGTTTTAACATTACAAAATTTCATATATTTATTTTCTTTGTATTTCATGGTATACTAATTTGTTTAATGTGCATGAGATTCAACACTACAAGTTTGGACCATCTAATGATCTCATACAGGTTTATTACAGAACGCTGAGGCCAAAACACTAAAATAGAACAACAACAATTGCATGGCTCATGGCAAGACAGGCTTCCTGAGAAGTTTAAGGGCTTGGGTTCAACACCTACCCCTATTGGTTTTGGTTTTCTTCCTTTTTATTTATCCTTTTACCTATTTTCATTCTTTTCTTTTTAAAACCTTTTTTTTCTTCAAAATTAACCTTTTTTTAATTAAAATTAATTGGGTTTTTAGGTTTTTTAATTAACCTTTTTTTCAAAATTAACCTTTTTTAAATTAAAATTAATTAGGTTTTTAGGTTTTTTAATTAACCTTTTTTTAAAATTAAACTTTTTTTAATCCGAACTAATTAGGATTTAGATATTTTAATTAACATTTTTTATTAATTAAAATTAATTAGGTTTTTAGGTTTATTTAATTAATTATCATAAATCATTTTTCATAAAAAAATCACCAAAATATTTTCTTTTCTATTTTCATCTTATTTTTATTTTCCTAGATAAAGTGTATAGGGCGCGTTCAACTGTAATAACGTAACTTTATTTTTCCCGCTTTTTTCATCATTATCATGTAATTGCTTTCGGGATGTAATAGTTTTAGGATTTCTTTTCCGCATTCTTCGCTATTATCTAACTGTCCCAAAGCTCTGTAATAGCTTAGTTTACATTTTCGTCTTTATCTCCTGCTACTATATTTTATGCAATGCTTAGATTAATAGGATTGTATAGAAAGATAAAAATGAACGATAGAAAACCCTAATTGCAAGATAAATATAACTAAAAAAATATACTGTTGCACACTTGCACCCCTAGGGTACTCCCCACTTGGTTTCCTCAGAAAACAATGGTCATGTCCCTCGAACGTAAGGATACTCTTAGCAAAGATCCTCAATCTAAAAGTCATCATAAAGATCATAGTCCCTCAATGTCCCTCGAGTTTCTTGCGAGAAATGATCTTGTCCCTCGATGTTGCCTACAAATATATGATGACAGTTCCTTTGAAATGCTAAGGTATCCTTACATGTTTCCCTCAATGATCATAAGCGTCCCTTTCAATAGTCCCTCATGCATCCAACGATAGGGCTACCTACTCACTAATAGTAGGATAGCACTGTCTAAAGGTTAGGAGGAAAAGAACGACCTTTTCGAGTATAAGTAGATAAATTCTTAGATGCTTGCTCAAAACAACTTTTTTGTACCTACACAAAAAAATTTCAAAACACTTTAAAAAACATTCGCCTTGTCAACATTCTTGAGGACTGATACAAGAGTTATCACAAAGCGAATCACTGCACTAAGGAATTTTCAAAACAATTTTCAAAACACACAAAGTACAAGCAATTTTCAAAATATGAGCTAAGCATCTAAGAGCCCGTGGAAAATCAAGGATGGAAAGGATGCTAACACCCTCCCTTTCCATAATCTACCCCCTTACTCAGAAAACTCTCGAAAGGTCTTTTTCTGTTCTTTTCACCCTTTCCTTTGTTGGATGAAAGAAAAGCAGGTGGCGACTCTTGCTTACCGTATATTTACGAATACAAAATGAAAACCAGTATTAACAGTCGGTTCTGCCACCGTATCACAATTGGGTTGTTTGTTTTCTTTGTGTGCAGATTTTTCTGATTATATGCTTTGCCTGTGATCGGGAATTCATCTGTATACAACTGTTACTCTGTCCAATTTTTCTGAAGAATAAATGCATTTGAAGCTTGGTTTTCTTAAGAGGTTTATTAACTTTGCTTGTTTAGTTTCAATCCAAAAGATGGGAATTCTATATTGACTCATTGTGTCAAGTGTTGACTTCTTGTTGTTTAGACGGTTCTTTTCCCTAGCTCTTACCTTATGCTATATGATAGTTCCTTCATCTCCTCCCATCTTATTTAATTTCAAAAATCTTCTCCCTCCTTTTTAAAAACTCTTGTTTTTAAAACTTGAACCACTTTCACAATAAACTTGTACTTAGGTCCACGCATTTTCAAAATATTTTCTTAATTAAATTTTAAACAACTTAATCATACTTTGACATTTTTGTGAAAAGACTAAAAGTCAATAAACCTCATTCAAATCATTTTCCCACTTTGGCTTTTTATTTTAAAACTCTTTTTCTCAAAAGATTAGACTCTTGTCAATCCTTGTAGTGATGCGAGTTACTATACTTCTACGATATGTAGTAAAGTGAGATATTTTCCACTTGGGTGTTGAGCGAGACTTTGTTGATTTTAAAATCCAAGCCATATCTTCCACTTTGAGATGATGCAAATTATCCTTTCTTATAATTGTGGGTAGTTAGTATGTTCTTCCACTCGAATAAGACGATGATGTCTCCTCTCTTAAAATTAACCAACACACTTGTGTTTTAAATTTTTTAAAGGTGAACTATGAGCACCCTGATCCTCTATTGCACGGAAGGTGGTATGTAGGCACTAAAAGTTCGCAACCGCAGAGGGTGCAAAAATTATAAAAAATACTTCTTTTCCCATCTCCACCATCTATTTTTTTATACAACATTTATAGCCAAAATACACAGATTTTTTAAAGAGGTTCCTATGGAGTACCGTAGATGTTTAGGGTACTAATACCTTCCCTTTGCATAACCAACCCCTAAACTTAGATTTTCTCCCTATTTTTTGGGTTACTCTCTCTTTTCCTATTCCTTTGGAAACAATAAAGAGCGGTGGCAATTTTTAGTCTCAACATTTCTACCGCTACAGGTTGAATAGATCATAAATGAATTTTTATATTTAGAATTCAATTTTAAAATTTTAAACTATGGCATTATTAGCTGTAATTTTGATGCTCAAGAAGATCTAAAATGTCAAACAAAGCTGAAGAAAATATTTGATATAGACATGTTGATTTCGACTAGGAGATCAGATGAAGACTTCGACTAGGTATTTGGAAAAGAAGTCTCAGACCTGCGAAATAATATTACACAGAGACTTAGAAAGATTTTTGGACTTGATTTGAGTTTAGAAAAGATAATTTTAAATAAGGATGATAATCGTATTTTTGCCTTATCCATTCCTTAAAAGAGACACGTGGAAACCTGTGAAGGAAGAAGTACATGCAAGGGAGAACGTGTCATTTTCCAGAGAAAAGATAGTTCGTGTAAGTTACCGTCAGAGTAGTATAAACAGGGGTCTTAGAATTAAGATTTCAGGTGTTTAATTGTACCAAACTCAAAATCACTCAAAGTATATAAACATGTTGAGAAAGAGTTTTCTGAGTAACATGTACGTAGGAATCAACACATTTACATTCATTATCAAAATTATTTACTTTAAATGTCATTTTATTTCATTTAAAACCTCTGTCGAAATTACTTTTCATTCTTGCACGTTTTACATTCCTGCACTTTTTACAATTTGTCTTTGCATTACTTTCACTTTTAAGATTTTTAGCAGTGTCGAAGTGTTCATTATCAAGAAAACCTAACAAAACTAGGCACATATGTTCTAGAATCAATCTAGTCGATCATGTAAGTAACCGAAGTATAAATTTTGGAAGACAAATGGTTGGTTACCAAAATCCAAGGTAAGTAAATTGGCACGCCCAATGGGACCTTTGTGCTTAGTCATTTTACTTAATCATTTAAAAAAATTGCATTTAGTTCTTCATACGTAGGTTTCTCAAACTTTATTGCATGAGATTGAAGAGTGGTAGGATAGCTAGAAATAACGAACCACTACCAAAAATGAAATACGTTAGAAGGATGGTGAATCCATCAAGTAACAATAGAGAACAACGCCCTCATTTGACAGGGAAAAATATGGTCACATCGACTATGACCAAAGCAATAATACCCTTTATGATGAGTATAATGTTCATATCATTGAATGCTCAAAGTGGACCAATATTATCTTCTGTAAGAACACAGGGTCAACCAGTGATCCTGTTTACCCCAAAATTTTCTCTCTCATATTTTCCCAAGATTTTTCCCTTACATGGTGGTTACAAACACTTGTTTAAAGAAAGAGGAAATTTTTGAATCTTAGCAAAGTGTCTTTCGATTGGAAGCTCAACAATGTCCTTTGATTGGCAGTTAAACAGTTCCCTTCAATTATCCTAACAACAAGTTTCAACTAAGCTTTTAAAATCCTCAGATACAAGCTTGAATCATTATTCTTCGATTGGGAATTTAACACCCTTCGATCAAGCTTTGGTCCGCAAGTCTTCAATTGAGCTTTGTTTTCCTTTAAAATGGCTCCCTTTGATTCAGAAAGAAGGGGAGCTCCTTTGGGCTTCTTTCGTTTGAAGCACCTCTAGCTTCTTTCGTTTGGAGCATCTCTAGGCCTCCTTCATTTGAAGCGCCTTTGGTTTCGTCCACACATACCCTATTTGGACAAATGGCCTGCCTGCCTGCACAAGGCAGGAATTTTCTTTATACGTACAAGGAAAACACCTGCTACATGCCTGCCTGCACAAGGCAGGAACTTCCCTCATGCTAAGTCTTGACAGCCCAATTTCTACACTATGGCATTCCAAAGGTCTATTCGAAGGATACATATTGCTGGCCATTCGAAGAAGCTAAATCAGAGCCATCCGAAGAAGCATGCAAGAGTTCCAATCGAAAGGCAAGGATTGAAGACATTCGAAGAGGGCCAAAGCGTGCGTAGAGAGTCCATTAAAAATGATCATGCGAAGGACACACTAAAGGCCCATTCGAAAGGTACACCAAAAAGACCATCTAAAGACCCAGTCGAAAGAGGCAACTTGAGCCCATTCGAAGGCTATACAAAAAGGCCCATTCGAAGGGTGCATGGGAGGTCCAATCGAAGGATAGAGACTGGGGGTATTCAAAAGCTAAAATTGTCCATATTTATTCAAATTTCAAAAGAGGACAAGATCCCATGTTTTGGCCACAGTTACAAAACTTCATTCATGGCCTTGAAAATGTTTGTTTATGGAAGTTAAACTTCTGTCTTCTTGTCCCCCCCCTACTCTATATAAGCAACATGATTGCAAGACAAAAAGAGAAGGTTGGAGATACATTTCTCATAAACCCACCATAGTTATAAAAAATAATCCAAGAGGGTCCAGCAACTCTAGTCCCCACAAGTTCAATTTTCCAGCAAGGTAAGTCCCTCTGACCTTGCACCTTTCAATTTCAGCATGGTATGTATAAAACACCTATTTAACTTTTATTTCTGTCCTTTTCGATTGTATGTTTTTTCTTGTATAAATATACATGTTAGATCTAACCCTTGTACAGACTCAAACGAAAAGAAAAGGACTAGGGTGAAACGAAACCTTAGGCTTCGCCCCTCATTACCTGACTGCCCCAAACGAAAGAGGCACCTTCATGATTGTTTTGCAAGTCCACATACCTTCACAGTCCAAATGAACTAGGCAGAAAAGATTCCAAATGAGGGATCCTCATACTGCTTCCCAGCACAATCAAAGGAGGCCAGGAGAGTCCAATCGAAGGCTGCTCACGCCAGCTTCCTAGACCAATCGAAAGAGGCCCAAGAAGGGGTGAATCGGAAGCACATCATTCCCCTTTAATCGAAAGACTCATTTCCCCTTATTTTCTTTTGCATGCTTAGGCCCAGTAGCATTTTTTATTATTATTCTAATTTCTTTTATTTATTTATTATTTTTCTATCATTTATTTAATTAATCATAAAAATTAGAAAAAAAAGTCATAAAAAATATTAGGTTAATATTTTTTTTTATTAAACTAATTTTTTAAATAATTTAATTTAAACTTTAACTCTTTCTCAGTTTTAAAATAAGCTAGAATTTAGGACTTAATTTAATTTTAATATCTCTTTTCATAAATATAAAAAACCACAAAAAGTTTAGTTTATTTTCTAAATAGACTTTAGGAAAACTAATTTATCTTTTCTCTTAAATAAAAAATAAACAAAAATATTTCTTATTTCCTTAGGTTCCTAGGAGCATTTTCTAACCTTTTGCACGTTATTATTTTCTCGCATTTTTTTATTGTAACTTCCTTCTGGATGTAATAGACTATAACTAGGTTTTTATTATCTGCTTTTAATTTCTGTACTCTCAATTTTGTACGTTGTAAACACCCCCATCCCCGAAGCCCTATAATAGTCTAGACTTTTACTTTCTGCACTTTACACTTCCTGAAAAAATATAACTGCTAGTAACTAGGTGTGTATGGCAAGACTGAAAAACAACGTTAGCAAACCTTAAAAGAAAAAGATAAATAACTGAATTGAACACAATTGCACACAAGCACCTCTAGGGTGCCCCACTTTGGTTGCCTTTAAGAAATAAAACAGTCATGAGACAGGAATGCTTTAGCAAAGACCCATAAATCAAAAGATCATAGTCCCTCGATGATCCTACATTTGCCTTTTCGGCAAATGATCTAGTCCCTAAAGAAAATGGCTAAAGTGTCTCCACAAGTTGTCTTCGTGACTGTAAATGTCCCTTTGATGTCCCTCAAACATCCAACGATAGGGCTACCTACTCACTAATAGTAGGATAGCGCTGTCTAAAGGATAGGAGGAAAAGAACGACCCTTTTCGAGTATAAAAGTAGATAGCTGTTAGAAGTTTGCTCAAAAACACTTTTTTCACTTACACAAATACTACTTTAAAAAAAAATAATTTCAAAAACATTTTCTTTGTTAACACTCTTGAGGACTGATACAAGAGTTAAACGTAAAGCAAATCACCGCACTAATACATTTTCCAAACATTTTCAAACGTACAAAGCACAAAGGTATTTTAAAATGAGCAAACCTCTAAGAGCCCGTAGATAACTACGGATGGAAAGGGTGCTAACACCTTCCCTTTCCATAATCTACCCCCTTACTCAGAAAATTTCAGAAAGATCTTTTTTTGTTCTTTTCACCCTTTCCTTAATTTGGATAAAAGAAAAGTCGGTGGCGACTCTTGCTTACTACAACATTTGCAAACACAAACACAAAACCAGTATATAAACAGTCGGTTCTGCCACCGTATCACAGAACTGGAGACTCTGCTGGGGAAAAGATTAAAAAGTGGGGTTTTCCTTATAGTTTAGTTCATTTTAAATTGCTTTCATTGTGTGTTTTTATGCTTTACTTTTGAGGGCTTGTTTGGGTTGTTACTAAAGATACTACACCTGGATCTGAGGCACCTTTTAGGTAAGTAGCAATAGATCGTGAAAATTATACAGGGTATACCGATACGGTCAAAGCGATAGCTACGTTGATGTGACACTTTAGTTGGTACCAGTAGCCCTTGAGTAGTCAAGGAGAACACGGGGCCACTGCGTGGTGTCATAAAGCATCAACTAACCTTAGAACCTTTAATTGAACAACTTGGCCATTATGAAGTAGTGAGATAGCCATCTTTGGTGTAGTCCTAAGTCAGTTGATCCTCTATACTACACTCATTGAGATTTGACTCCCGAGATTTGTTTGGTGGCAAGTCAGTTGTCGATCGGAATGAAACTTGTGGGAAAAATCGGTGATATTGAGATCCCTTAGAACCCGGTTACTATTTCTAGGATAGGTTGAACCGACTAAACTTAAAGAGGGTACTTACCTTAAAACCCATGCAAGGCTAAAACCTAAGGTCTTTGTGTGATTTGCTTGTGCTTACTATATTTGTGTTTTCTTAGCATACTCATGATATCATAACATCATAACATGGCATATCATACTAACCATTTCAAGGATTTTTAGGGCTTAACTTTGTCTTGTTTTGTAGGACATGGCATCCACTCGCACGAATACTATACAAGTCAATCTCGTAAGGGTACCTCCTCAACTCAAGGAATTAGCATCAAGGGTCCCCGAAAGCTCTCCATTCACTGAAAGACATGGTTGACTTCTCAACTTGGTCACCTCAAATCCTGATGAAGAAATGTTAAAGGTGCTCTTTCAGTTCTTCGACCCTTTACATCACTACTTCACCTTTCTTGATTACCAATTAGTGCCCACTATGGAGGAGTTCTCCCAGTTATTGGGGGTTCCCATTCTTGATCAGTTACCGTTCAACGGTATGGAAAGAGACCCAAAACCTGAAGAAATTGCTCATACTCTGTCTTTACAATGGTCCGATGTAGTGGTAAATTGGGAAACAAGAAGAGGCGTCAAAGGGTTTCTAGCTAAGTTTCTATTTGAGAAGGTTCACCATTTTTGGGATACTCCGGATTTACAAGCTTTTGAAGAAGTGTTGGCCCTTCTCATCTATGGGATGGTACTATTTCCTAATCTGGACTAAATCATAGATGTGAATGTGGTTAAGGTTTTTCTGTCTCATAATCCGGTGCCTACTTTACTTGGAGATGTTCTACACTCTCTGCATACCCGCACTGTAAAGAGAAGGGGGACTCTTTTGTGTTTCACTCCTTTGTTGGCTAGGTGGTTTATTTTGCACCTACCTCGATCTGTTTTGAAGAATGAGCAGGGCATGAGATGGTCTAATAGGTTGATGTCCCTCACACATTCGGATATTCATTGGTGTCCTTGATCCTTGGGGAATATTTCCATCATTGACCGCTGTGGGGAATTCCCTAATGTCCCTCTCCTAGGAATTAGGGGAGGAATCACTTATAATCCTTGTTTGGCATTGCGATAGTTTGGTTACACTAGGAGGGATGGTCCTCATGATACACTTGTCAAAGGAATCACATTTGACTATGAGAATGCTGTTCATGGTTATCGTATGAGGTTCATAAGAGCTTGGGGCATGGTGAATAAAGTTGATAGTAAAAAAATGGGGCATAAGAACTCCATTCCTTTGGAACCTTATCTTAAGTGGGTACGAGCCCGTGCTCAAAGTCTCAGGATGCCTTATGAGGCCATTTTACCCATCATCATGGAACCAATTGCTGAGGGAGACACTCCTTATATTGTTCTTCATCCTGACATGCCGACTAATTTCAAGGAGTTACAAAAGTCCTGGATTCAACTCAAAGAGGAACATGATACCTTTGAAACCCAATTCTACGCCAGTGAGAAGAAAGTTTTAGAGCTCACCAGGCTACTTCACAAAGAGAAAAGTATAAATGCCTACATTGCACCAAAGAGGATGCGTCTGTGGGAAGCCTGAGTCCCTTTTTGCTTTGAGAGTTCACTTTTTGCTTTGTTGCTTCCTTTGTTAGCCCAAGAGGAATTATTGTAACCGTTTAAACTTCTTAATGCAATTAACGTTTGTTTTCCCTTTGGCTAAGAAAATTTAAGTCTTAGAAATCCTTAAAAACATTGCATACATATATAATACATATCATTGCATAAACAGGTTTCAGGACAGGTTTCTTATCTTCTTTGCTGTTTATTTCAGCAAATAAAGAAATGGCTCTTGAAAAAAACATCAAGGATCTCCAGGAACAAAACGCCCAGTTCCAGCAAATGATCGTGGCTCTAGCTAAAGGGGAAGAAGATCTAAAATCTCTCACACTAAAGGATAAAAAGAAGAAGCCATAGAAACCAACTGGTGTAGTAAATTTAGGAAGAAGGATCATAGGACCAGCGCGACGAGCGTCAGAACTAGTAACTTCATCAAAAGAAGGAGACAACCAGGAAGGGGAGACAAGAGAAGAAGACCTCAGCCCGAGGGAATCCGATAGTGAATCTGACTATAATGAGGAGTAGTATCCTCCTGCTGATGATAAATACAAACAGTTGGAGGATCATTTGAATGCAATGGAAATCCAGAAGGTACCTGGGCTAGATTTTAAAGAGTTGGGCTTGGTTTCTGGGGTTGTCATCCCACAGAAGTTTAAGGTTTCAGTGTTTGATAAGTACAATGGGGTCTCATGTCCCAAGATGCATCTCCGATCTTATGTAAGGAGGATTCAGCCTCACACCACTGACAGGGATTTATGGGTCCACTTCTTCTAAGACAGTCTATCCGGGACTCAACTTGAATGGTTCTATCAGATGGAGGGAACCAATATCCGTAACTGGGAAGACCTGACCATTGCTTTCTATAAGCAGTACCAATATAATGCAGACCTTGCTCCAACTCGCACACAACTCCAAAGTATGTCCATGGGTTCAAGCGAGGGTTTTAAAGACTATGCCCATAAGTGGAGAGACCTAGCAGGAAGAGTCCAACCCCCTCTATCTGATAGGGAGTTGGTGGACATGTTTTTGGGTACTCTATCTGGTCCGTTTTTCAACCATTCGATTAGAAGCTCCCCAGCTGGTTTTAATGAGATGATCCTAACCAGAGAAAGAGTGGAAGCTGGTATTAGAAGTGACAAGATTCAAAAAGATACCTCTTCAAGTGCAAGAAAGAGACCTTTCATGGGAAAGAAGGAGGTCAGTGCCGCTTACAATCAAAGAAATCAGGGAAGAACCGAACACTGTCCAATGGTAGGGGCTGTAATAATATCCAAGTCTGCAGCTACTCAACAGCGGAATAATCAGCCTAGATCAGAAAGGCCTACGAGACAGTTTACCTGGATTAATATGACTTTGTCTCAAGTTTTGCCACACTTACTTAAATCCAATGTGATAAATTTGAGGGAAGCTCCCAAAAATCCCAACACTGCATCTCCTCACTATAATCCAAAGGCTCGGTGTGCTTACCATTCTGAAAGTCCAGGCCATAATACAAACGACTGCTGGGATTTAAAGAATAAAGTGCAGGATCTGATCGAGGCAAAGGAGATTGAATTTGATGCTCCGGAAACTCCTAATGTTATAACTGCTCCCATTCCCAAGCCTGACCGTGTTGTTAATGCTGTTGCCAATGATATATTTGTTGCTTCCATTGAGGAACTTGTTACTCCACTCATGACTATTAAGAGGAATCTGTTGCAAGCCAGTTTATTTCCGGGCTGTGGTGAAAATTACCACTTGTGTTTATCTCTACCAACTGGTTGCTATTTATTGAAAGCAGGTGTTCAGCGCCTGATGGATGATAAAGAGATTCTATTTGAGAAGACTCTCGTCACAATCATTTCATGTAAAGATGTTTCGATCATAACCATTTCCACCAATCCTTCCAGGGTCTCCACCAAAAGACCCGTCAGGGTTACATCTGCTCCAAAGTTGGCTTCCCTGATCATCACTATGCCAGGGCCAATACCATATTCCTCGGACAAAGCTGTTCCCTGGAATTATGGGGCTGGCATCTATTACCATGGCGTCAAGCAAGACCTGTTGGCTGCTGAAGACAAGGTTACTGTAAGTACTAGTCCTGACGTCGGCAATATCGTGGGGACTAGTAAAATAACAAGAAGCAAAAGAGTGTTCTCTCCCGAGATTTCTCCTCCTAAAGCCGTTACTATTCATGTGATCATTCCTGCTGCTATTCCTGCTAATACTACCACTACTACTCCTATGATTAACCCTGTTGCCACCCCTGTCACCGGGTCAGCCGAGACTCGGGGCAAAGAGATTTTGGTTGAGCCTGTCTAGACGAAGGCGCATTCAGAATCCATTCTGGAGGTCTCTAAGAAATAAATGGAAGAAATATTGAAAATAATTAAAAAGAGCGACTACAATGTGGTCGAACAGCTGGGGCAGACCCCTTCCAAGATTTCAATGTTGGCCCTACTGTTGTGCTCTGAATCTCATGCAAAGGCTTTGGTAAAATTCCTCAAGATTGCTCATGTTCCACTGGAAACCTCCGCTGATCAATTTGAAGATTGTGTGGCTAGTTTAACCGCTGATAATGGACTAGGTTTTTTTGATGCTGATTTGACACCCAGGGGAAGAAAACACAATGATGCGCTACATATCTCCATCGAATGTAGGGGCACCACTTTGGCCGATGTTTTAGTGGATACTGGATCATTACTGAATGTTCTGCCCAAGAAGGCTCTTGACAGCTTAGACTGCGAAGGTTTGACTCTGAAGCCCAACAACATTGTGGTGAGGGCTTACGATGGTTCAAAAAGAATGGTGCACGGGGAGGTGGACATCCCTATCAAAGTTGGTTCTCAGAACTTTGACTCCACCTTCTACGTGATGGACACCCGACCATCTTACTCCTGTTTGTTGGGACGCCCTTAGATCCATGGGGCTTGAGCTGTTACTTCCACTCTGCATCAGATGTTGAAGTACCCAATGAAGGGAAAGATTGTAACAGTACATGGTGAGGAGGAGTATATGGTAAGCCAACTAAACTCTTTAAGGTATGTGGAAATGGTTGGCAAATTTATCGAGACTCTTTGTCAGAATTTTGAAGAGGTGCCTCAGACCATGGCTGCAACCGAGACTATTTCTAGCATGCCAAAGATCACCAGACCTCCCTTGAAAATGGCTTCTCTCAAGGATGCCAAGGCAGTCATTGAGGAAGGGGCTCAAAGGGCTGTTCGTTGTGCTCACACCGGAGGACCTCCCATACGCATCAGTAATCATGGGATCAACGCTTTAGAAGACAGTGATGGTGACTATGACATGGACATTTGGATCTTCCCTACTACCAACAGTGGGCCCAGTAACTGGAAAGCTAAAGACTTTGTGCCGATTAATTTTATTCAGGAGTAATTGTCTTTTTGTTTTTCTGGATATGTAATAAGTGAACAATATAAACTCTATGGCATTATGTCTTACCCGGGGCACAATGGTTCATTTGTGAGGGTTATCATTTTTCAATGTCATATGTCATTAATAAAGCATTGGACGTTTTGCATACAAATTTTGCGCTCTTTGTTTTTCATTTATGCTTTTATTTCATCAATGCAGCTATGCTCTTACACACACTCATGCATCAAACTGCAGATCCATATCCACTATGGATCCCATTGGTAACAGTTCTGCTATTGCCGATTATGACTTTGAAAATATGATCAACAAAGCCGAGGACGAAGGTGAGAATGATTGTGAGGTATCGGGAGAGCTTTCTAGACTGCTACAGTAGGAAGAAAGGGCTATACAGCCTCATGAAGAGCCAGTTGAGATAGTGAATCTGGGTACAGAAGAGGACATAAAAGAAGTCAAGATAGGTGCAAATTTGGAGCTTACTGTCAAACAATGATTGATTCAGACGTTGCATGATTATGTTGAGATATTTTCTTGGTCATATGAAGACATGCCAGGACTAGACACCGATATTGTGGTTCATTGCCTGCCGATAAAAGAGGACTGTCCTCCAGTAAAGCAGAAGGTTCATCGTATGCGTCCTGAAATGTCAAAAAAGATCAAGGCAGAAGTTATGAAGCAGTTCAACATTGGGTTCTTAGCTGTCACCTCCTATCCATAATGGGTTGCTAACATAGTTCCGGTACCTAATAAAGACGAAAAAATACGGATGTGTGTGGACTACAGAGACTTGAACAAGGCAAGCCCCAAGGATGACTTTCTGCTTCCCCATATTGACGTTTTAGTTGACAACACCGCACAACATAAGGTATTCTCCTTCATGGATGAATTCTCTGATTACAATCAGATCAAGATTGCATCCGAAGACATGGAGAAGATAACCTTCGTCACGCAATGGGGAACTTTCTGTTATGAAGTGATTCCATTTGGGTTAAAGAACATTGGGGCAACCTATCAGCGCGCCATGGTAGCTTTGTTCCACGATATGACTCACCATGAGATAGAGGTCTATGTTGACGACATGATATCTAGATCTCAAGCAGAGGAAGACCACCTCGATCACTTGCAAAAGCTGTTTGATAGACTGAAGACGTACAAGTTGAGGCTAAATCCGAACAAGTGCACCTTTGGGGCAAGGTCTGGTAAACTCCTAAGTTTCATTGTCAGTGACAAGGGTATTCAGGTAAACCCTGCAAAGGTAAAATCTATACAAGAGATGTCGGCTCCTCGCACTGAGAAGGAAGTTAGAGGTTTCTTGGGACACCTAAATTACATTTCCAGGTTCATTTCCCATCTAACTGCTACTTGTGAGCCAATCTTCAAACTCCTGAAGAAAGATCAAGTGGTAAAGTGGAATGACGAATGCCAGACTGCCTTCGATAGAATCAAGGAATACCTTCAATAGCCTCCAATTCTGATGCCTCCGATTGAAGGAAGACCTTTGATAATGTACTTAACAGTGTTAGATAATTCAATGGGGTGTGTGCTGGGGCAACATGACGAGTCTGGTCGAAAAGAGCATGCAATATACTACCTTAGCAAAAAGTTTATCGACTATGAAATAAGATACTCACTGCTCGAGAAAACTTGTTGCGTTTTGGCATGGGCTGCTCTCCGACTAAGATAGTATATGCTGACTCACACTACCTTGTTGATATCTAAGATGGATCCTATCAAGTACATCTTCGAGAAGCCCGCTCTCTCCGGTAGAATAGAAAGATGGTAGATGATCCTGACTGAATATGATATTCAATACACAACACAGAAAGAAATCAAGGTAAGTGTGGTAGCTGATCATTTGGCTCATCAGGCCGTGGACGACTACCAATCCATGAACTTTGAATTCCCGGATGAGAATATTATGTTAGTGACTGATTGTGAAGAACCTGGACCGGATGAAGGACTTGAGAAAGGATCCTGATGGACTACGATTTTTGATGGAGCTTCCAACGCACTTGGTAATGGCATCGGTGCTATAATCATATCTCCCGAGGGCTGTCATACTCCTTTCACCGCTAGGATATGCTTCAACTGTACCAACAATATGGCTGAGTATGAAGCATGCATTATGGGTCTCAAAGCTGCTATTGACTTGAGGATTAAGTTCTTGAGTGTTTTCGGAGATTCGGCCTTGGTAATAAGTCAAATAAAAGGAGAGTCGGACACGAAGCACCCTAATATGATCCCTTACAAAGAACATGTATTGACACTGATTCCATACTTTGAAGAAGTCACTTTTGAACATTTTCCACGAGAAGAGAATCAGTTTGCGGACGCGCTAGCTACTATGTCATCCATGTTCAAGATCAGATGGGACAATGAGGCTCCTCAGATCACTATTGAGAGATTGGATGAACCAGATTACTGCTATGAGATTGATACTGAAGGGGTAACAGACAAACCTTGGTTCCACGAAGTGAAAAGGTATCTCGAAGCTCAAGAATACCCTGAGGGGGAATCTGTCAATGATAAGAAGTTTCTGAGAAGGTTCTCTACAAAGTTCTTCCTCATTAATGGAATCCTCTACAAGCGCAACCACACCTCTACTTTACTTCGGTGTGTAGACAAGAGAGAAGCAGCAAGGATAATGGCAGATTTACATGAAGGTACCTTTGGCACCCATTCTAGTGGACACACCATGGCTAAAAAGATCCTACGGGCAGGATACTATTGGCCCACTATGGAAGCAAACTGTTACCAACATTCACGAACTTGTCACAAATGCCAGATCTATGCTGATAAAGTACATGTACCCCCAGTTCCTCTGATGTCTTGACTGCTCCCTGGCCCTTTGCAATGTGGGGAATTGATATGATCAGAGATATTAGACCTACCATTTCAAACGGGAATCACTTCATCCTGGTTGCCATTGATTACTTCACGAAGTGGGTTGAGGCTGCCTCATTTGCTTCTGTTACCAAGAATGTTGTGGCGTGATTCATCAAACATAACCTTATCTGTCCGTATGTGTTGTACCCCAATTTTTGCCCCTAAGATCCCTTCATCATACCATGTTGATTCACTCACAACAAGATCACACTAGGATTCTTGGTTCCCCTCCCTACTTTGAGTTTTTCTCCTTTTGAGGGATTACCAAGCACCTTGACTTATGTTCCTTTTGTGATCATGAATATTGCTTTGATTTCTTCACTTAACTAATAAAATACAATGTTGGTTTGTCTTGCTTGTTATCCATGTAGGTAAAGGGCAATGAGAATTAACAAGTTACTCCATGGGTTCATGCGTTTATTTCCATGCCCTAGTAAATATAGCTTGAGAAGTTCAAACATCACCATTGGATTGGTTTTGGAAGAATTAGCATGGCAAGGTTGCTTTGGTTCATCACATTTCAAGGTTATTAGATTTGACTCAAAAGTACAAGGGGTTGATTGGAGAAGTTGTCATGTTCGGACAAGGCCTTGTTCCTATTGGACACAAGAGCATATTTCTCTCAAAATTCAAGATATGGAAGTGGTTTTGGTGGATATGTGTCTTCATCATCATCCTAAACAACTTATATTCAAAAAGCAAGAATATTGCTACAATAAGTTTGTTCAAACTTGTCAAAGTTCTCCAAGGAATTCTCTTGATCTAGAAGCTAGGGTTTTAAACTTCAAAGGAGTATATCTTGCTAACCTTTTGGTATTTTTGAGTGATTCCAAATACATCCTTATCCTCAAAGGGTTATCAACAAATCACTTCAAAAGTTCCAAGGAGTTTTCATGTGGAAGAAACTTGGTGAAGAATAAAGACTACAAGTCATCCAGATGAATCCACAATTTTACATAAGTAACTTTAATTGATCATAACTTGGTCAATTTTCATCACCCTGAGTCCATTATTTTTCCATAATGATCTTGAAGATGTGAAATTTATGCCTTCTTTATGTGCAAAGTGGGAAAATGGATGGAAGTTGCCTTAAAGATGCAAAATATTATAGGCCATTTCATGATTTTTGGCCAACTTCAACAAGTCATAACTTGCTCAATTTTTGGAGATTTTGAGTGGTTGAAGTTTCAACATGTTATTAAAGAGATCTACTTCTTTCCATCTATTTTGGTCTAGAGCAAATTCCAAGTGGAAGGCCATGTTTGGATGCAAAAGATTATAGGTTATTTTTGAAGAAGAATTTGAAATATTTCTAAGTATGGAAAGTCAACCCTTTTTCTTCAACTTTGACTCAATGCAAATTTCAGCTCAAGCATCCCTTTAACTCCATTCTTTTCCATTGCAAAGCTTGTAACCTCATCTTTCTAAAGCATCAAGAATCATGCCCTAAGACCCCTTGAGTTGGAAATGCCATGGATTTGAATTTGGTAACTTGAAACTGAATTTTCCACAAAGTCAGAATTTTGAAATCCATAATGTGACTTCTAAACACAAGATTTATGCGCATTTTTGATTTAAACTTGATTAGTAAACTTGCTAGAAGTGATTAGCACCCCAAAACGCAATATTTGGTTTAGTTTTGATGGAAATGAAGTCACACTTCACTCGTGCTTGACCTTCACTCAATTTCCCTCCCAACTTCCTTGTTTCTTCCAATATTCATTCCCATTCACTTCCCTATAAATAGAGGGTCATCCCCCATTCATTTCTTCAAGCTTTGAGAGCCAAAAACACTCTGCAAAAACTTCACACGAACCCATTTTTTTTGAATTCAGTTTATGAGATTTAAGCTCCCTTTTCCAAAATTCTTTGCGCATCCATCATCCTTAAGCATCATATAAACTCTCAAGCACTTAAACCAATCAAAACGAGCCATAATCCAAGCTACAGAAGTCCAATTTTAGAGCTTCTTCCTTGAACTTCGAAAAGGTAGAATCCTCCACCATTTGGATCCAAATCAAGCACTAATCTATTCTACTCCTTCTCCTGATACCAATGCTGCTTACAATTTTTAAATCCATTGAGAATTGAGAGAGAAATCTCAAATTGAAGGTGCTCGCTATTTTCTGGGTTTTTGATTCATATCTCTCTCCATACCTTATATAAATTTGGCGCGATGGTGGTGTTAGAATCGTCTTGAAGAGACAAGTTAAATGATACTAGCCTGGGATCCTAATTTTTCAATTTGAAGAATCTCACAAAATCCCCATTGCAGGGTGTCTGGAGGTTGAAGACGATGACATGTCTCGTCTCAGCCAATGATAGCGTGTCAAACGTTTTAATTTCATTGGTTGCCCTTTTTATGATCCTATGCGTATCTCAATAAGGTCCATATCAAGCACAACGCGTCTGGTCCACTAGATCAGCTTACTAACGCGTTTTAACTATGATCTGATGGTCCACATCTTTTTGGTTTTATTTTATTTTCAGATTTTTATATTTTTATTGATTAAATTTTCAAAAAATTCATAACTCTTTTATTTTTTATCCAAAAATAATGAAAAAATTCAGAAAAATACTTTGAATTATTTCTGATCTCAGGACTATTTTTTCACATTTTTATTTTGCCATTTGATATTTTTTTTTGTATTTTTTAAATTATTTTCTTTCTTTTAATTACTTAAAAAAAATACTTTCTGACATTTTTTAATGCTGAAAAAATTCATAAATATTATTTTGCATATTTTTGACTTTCTGAAAATTTTATGGAATTTTATATTGAGGT
This sequence comes from Vicia faba, assembly GCA_948472305.1. Taxonomy (NCBI): domain Eukaryota; kingdom Viridiplantae; phylum Streptophyta; class Magnoliopsida; order Fabales; family Fabaceae; genus Vicia; species Vicia faba. The sequence goes on along the minus strand of OX451741.1, from coordinate 1,310,661,195 downwards.
TTACTACTTTTGACCTATTTTTTGTTTCTTTGAGCAATTTTTAAATAATTGAAAAATAGTTTCTGACTTTTAAAAATTACCAAAAATTTTATAAAAATATTTGGATCCATTTCTGATTTTTCTATGGCCTTACTTTTTCTTTCTTGATTAATTTGAACATGGTTGATATTTTTCTCCTCTATTTTGATTTTTTAACATTTTTTAAACCCTTTTAATGTATATATTAAATATAATATTATTTTATGATTATTTTCTGGCTGTCTTGAGTTGATTTTTTTTATCATGACTTTATTAACATCATTGGATCTTGGGTGTTGAGTTCAACTCCACCAAAATGGATGAATGATTTTAATAATAGTTTGATTGAATTTTTGATTCAAAAGTGGTTTATTCATTTTTCCCATCCCCTCTTCATCTTATCCCTTTCTTATTGCACTAGGTGTTATTGGAGCATGGTCTCTATATCATGTCTCAAAACAAATGGTGCATAAATTGCTATTGACTGATCTCAAAATAGGTGCGACTTCTATATAAGTCCACTTACGATTGCTTAACATAACGCTAAATTTTATCCCGATTCAAATAAATGATCATTCGTGGCCCAAAATTATGATTGCAAGCGCAAGTATGTTAATTTGATCTCTTTGATCCAAAACCTTGAGATTCATTATGTGGAGGCTTTGGTTCTACCAATCCTTTAATGGATCTACAATACCTTTGGTCAACGCGGATCACTTAAACATCGTTGATCATTAAATGGTACTTATGAGAATTTCAAATGGATGATATACTTGACAAAAAGCAAATGCAACTTGTTGTGTGGAGGCTTTGGTTCTACCAATCCTCTAATGAGTTCCAAATGCAAGTTTCAAGATGGTCATCCAACTAACCACTAATTATTAACTCGTTTTACCTTATGCTTTTATTCTTTTTTATGCTTTCTGTACTATTTACTTTTACCATTTACATTTCATGCCATTTTCATCTTTGCTCATTTGAGCATTTATTTTCTTGCCATTTTTACTTTGCTCACTTGAGCCGTTCTTTTCCTTTCTTAAGATACTTAATAATCAACATAAACCCTAAAAAATCTTTAATGGTACTTGGACTATTTGGTTACTATCCTTGGCATTATGGAGCACAAGACTTTTCTTGGACTTAGGATTAGAAACCTTAGCCTATCTTGGAGATCTTATCTGATTATTTTGTCTGGAGTTCTTGAGGTTTACCTCAAGGCATTGGGTTTTTTGTTTGTTTTTGTGTGCAGGTTTTTGTGATTACATCCTCTGTTTGTAATCTGGAATTCACCCGTATACAACCGTTACTCTGCCCAATTTTTGTGAAGACTTAATACACTTGAAGTTTGGTTCTCTCAAGAGGTCTAGTATCATTTGCTTGTTTGGTTTCAATCCAAAGAATGGGAATTCTATTTTGGCTCATAATGTCAAGTATTGGCTTCTTGTTGGTTAGATGGTTCTTATCCCTAGCTTTTACCTTATGCTTTAGGATAGTCCCTTCTTCTCCTCCCATCTTCTTTAGTTTCAAAAATCTTCTCCCCCTTTTTGAAAACTCTTCTTGTTTTAAACTTGAATTACTTTTATAACAAACTTGGACTTAGGTCCATGCATTTTCAAATATTTTCATAAATAAACTCCAATAAACTTAACAATAATTTGACATTTTTGTGAGAAAACTAAAAGTCAATCAATCTCATTTCAAACCATTTTGCCACTTTGGCTTTTACCTTTTAAAACTTTTCTTAAAAGATTAAACTTTTGTCGATCCTTGTAGTGATGCAAACAACTATAACTCTACAATATGCATTGAATTTCCACTTGGGTGTTGAGTGAGGCATTGTTGATTTTAAAATCTAAGCCGTATCCTCCACTTTAAGATGATGTAAATTCTCCTTTATCATGATTGTAGGTAGTAGGTATGTTTTCCACACGGATAATGACGATGATGTTTTATCTTATAAAATTAACCAACACATTTGTGTTTTAAATTTTTGAAAGAGGAACTACGTGTACCCTGATCCCCTATTGCACGAAAAGGTGATACGTAGGTGTTATACCCCAAAATTTTCCCTCTCATTTCATCAACATTTTCTCATCACAAGACTCATGAACTCAAGATCAAGTTAGGGTTTGCACTGCTCAAGACTCCTCCTTGCACTGTTGACCCAAATTAGGGTTTGAGTTTGCACAAGGATGTTTTGACCTAAAATGCCCAAAGTGACTTTCATGCTTCATGTTGGACTCACAAGTGTATCCATACCAAGTTTCAAGCCTTGATTCCAATCTTTGCCCATTCAATTGGACAGTTGACCTAGAAATCAACTGTATTGGGGAAAAAGTCAACTGTGGCCAATTGACAGTCAAACCTCATAATTTTTGACCCAAATCAACATAATGAACTCATATGAACCATTTGGTCAAGTTTGGATCACAATTCCATAAGAAATTTGATCAGATCACCAAAAGGGCAAAATGGTCATTTTTAGGGTTTTGACTACACAAAGGCAATTTTTGACTATTTGACCTAACCAATGGCAAACCAAGCTCATATATGGACTCAAGGACTCAATGTCTTTGTCTTTATCCATTCAACAAGTTTAAAAGATCCCAAATGCATAGGTTTGACAGATGAATTTTCCAGTCAACTGATCAAAATTTGACTGTATACTGAAAAGTCAAACTTTGACTTTTTGGTCAAAATCAAGTGCCAAGATTCATTTTTCATCAAGACATGTCAAATTGTGAAACTTGTTCATCAAGAAACCCAAAATTGCAAATTAGGGTTTGAAATGAGAAAATTTCATAACTTAGAATTTTTCTAAGTTATGAAACTTCCTTATTTTTTCCTAACTTTGTCCCATTTTTTCACCAAGATGCATTTGGATTCAAAGAAAACTTGAAACATGAAAGTTGTATTCTATTTCAAAATCTACAACTTTGATTCACAAAGTTTTCTCAAAAGAAGCTTGTATCTCAAGTTATGATTTTTGGAATAAGGGGGCAAAACATTTTTTAACTTAGAGAAATTTTGACCTATTCTAGGCAGGATTTTTGTCCAACTTCTTGGCCATTTTTCACATGGTTCCACTTGGAGTTTCAATTTGCATTACGAAGATGGATTGTAGTACACATTCCAAGCTTTCCAAATTGTCCAAGAACTTCTCAAACACCCTTGTGGTTAGGGAGAATCGAATTTACAAAGTTGGGCAAAATTCACTTTTGTTCATAACCAAATACATGTTCATACAAGCTTCATTTTCAAATCAGCATGCTTGGTACTTGCTTGCAGGCCTCTAAACCAAGTTTTCACTCAATAATTAAATGCCAAACCATTGTGTTAAGACATTATTTCACCCATTTGGACAATACATGTTAAATTAATCCTTATTTGGAAAAAGCTAATTTGCCATTTTTGAAAAGCAACACTTTATGTCAAGTTCCAAATCTTAGAGGTACAAGCCAAATCTTTGAGGCAAGAGTTTGTAAACAAATCCCAATGATCAAGAGAGAGTGCTGTAGCATGCTTGAGAGCCTTGTACAGGCCTATATCACAACTTGACATTTCTCTGCTTACATTGGAAGAAAGCTTGCAAACTAAAGCCAATCCCTCATTCCTGTAAACACCAGCCAAAGCAAACCTTGTAAACACTTTCCATAAATCAAATCAAGCCTAAAGCACGATTCAACCACCTCTCAAACCTCCTCATACATCAAAACACCATCTTGCTGCAAAAACAGGGCATCTGTTGCAGTTTGACTTCCACAATCCATTCCACTCGTGCACTTTGGCCAAAACCAGTTCAAATACATTCCATATCATCCACTGAAGCTATCCCAAGCATTGAACTCAAGCTGTAACACCCATAACCAAGTTTGTCATTTTCACTTTTCAGTTTTGCAGGTAGACTTCCATAGCACGATTCAGAGTGATTTAAAGCAAGCTAGGTGTTGGAGAAGGTTCCTTGGACTTCAGGCAAGCTGTACAAATCCTTAAACTCCATTGAAGTTGGCCACATTGCTCTGTTCAAATCAAGCTGAGACAGGTAAACCATGGACTTCTATCTCTCAATCTAGGAAGAGTTAGGCTTAGGTTTGTGAATGAAACATGCTCTACTCATAGCCCTGAAGCCATACATATGATTACTTTTCATTTATATTATGCGTGCTGTGAAAATTTTAGCCATGAACATTGAAGAAAAATTAGGTCAGAAATTGGGGATGAAGAAATTCTCCCTGGTTTCTTAGAGTTAGGTCAAGAATTTATATGTTTGAATTCGTCTTTTGATGCTCTACATTATTGGTGTTATGAGTTTTTGCTAAAATTCAAAGAATCAGAAGTTAGTATGATGAGCAAGAAGGCGCGCATTTTTGAAACAGAAGCTGGAGGTTAAAGAAGGTTGGCTCGGGCTGGGCCTGAGTTTGTCCTGCTTTTTGCACCCCCTTTTCCAATTTACACCCCCTGGCCCATTGTGTGAAATATTTATCATCTTTGACTTTTTATTTTTTATTCTGACTTGATATTTTTTGTTCAAACATAAAAAACATTAAAAATATTTTTCCATCTCTTTTTGCATTTATTTGGCATTTATTTGTTTTATTTAACATATGTATGTAAATAATATATATATATACTTTTTATTTAAAACCCTAGAAAATAATACAAAAATATTTATTTTCTTAGTTATTATTTTTTTTACATTTTGAAAACATTTTCTAAAATATGCATTTTTTTGTAAATAATTAATATTTTATTTTTTGTACATATTTAGCATATTTAAATATATATAAATATACATATACATATTTTATTAAATATTTGGGATAAAAATATAGAAATAATACATTTTTATTTTTATTTAATATTTGGCATCAAAAATACTTTTTTTTTACAATATACTTTTATTTTTTTGTATAAATTAATATATAAATATTGTATATAATTAATAAATAAATACTATTTAAAAACTAGGGTTTTGCCCTAAACCATGAAAATAGTCAAAAAATGATCTTTTTTATTTTGTTTATACTTCAAACATGAAAACTTTTTTACATACATAAAAAATCTTTTTTTTGCATAATACATTACATTTTGCATATTTATTGTATTTACTTAAATATTGTACAATTAAATATTTGTATATTCGATATGGATGTAATAGTTTAGATTTAATTTCTTGTCAAATACCCCCATTCAAACATTTGTACCCCCATCCCCATAATCATGTTGTAATAATTTAGGACTTTAAATTTCCGCATTTTAAAGCTTTCAAATTATGCCATGATAGACCTAGGGTTTGTATGCAAATCAAATAACAAGTAACTTGACTAATACAAAGACAAAAAAAGCATGAAAATGGACAACACAATGCACACTTGCACCCCTAGGGTTACTCCACTTGTTGCCTTCAAAAATGGGCCATGTCGCATGTTGAGTTTCTTTGGCAAAACAAAAACAAACAAATGATCATAGTCCCTCGATGACGCTTTCGAAGTTGCCTAAACAAAATGATCATAGTCCCTCAAGAAAATTGCCAAAGACACTTGACACTATTGCATTCATGGTCTAAACGATGACCCGTGCCCGTCCCGTTAACATCCTAACACAAGATTGTCCACCAAATACAATGGTGGAACAATACTGTTAAAAGGGTTAAAACATAGGAAAGATCTTTGAGAAATTTAGGGTAGATAGCTCTTGGTTACTTGACCAAACTTGCAAAACAATCCTTGCCTTTTTCAAAACACACATCACTACACAACTTCAAAACCAACTTTCAAAAACATTGAAACATCTTTTCAAAAAGTCACACACCTTTGTAAAACATTCAAACAAGAATTGTTACAATGGTTGCATAGACAAGGCATCTTTGTCAAAACATTTTCAAAACCACACACACAAAGCACCATTTCAAACAATTTAAAAGCAAAGGCAAGTGATCTAAGCAAGTAACTAAGAGCCCATGGATAACCATGGATAGAAAGGGTGCTAATACCTTCCCTTTCTATAACCTACTCCCCGAACCTAAGAAAACATCTCAAAGGTTTTTTCTGTGCTTTTTAACCTTTCCTTTAGGATAAAATAAAAAGTCGGTGGCGACTCTTGCTAAACCGAACAAGTGCGAATACAAACACAAAACCCAAAGTCAGTTCTCCCACCGTATCACAGAACTGGCGACTCTGCTGGGGATTAAATTAAAAGTGGGGTTACCTTAGGGTTTTAGATCACCTATACATACTTGCTTTTGATTGCTTTGATTGCTTTACTTTTTGGGTCCTTGTTTGGGTTTGTTGTAAATCCTACACCCGAATTTGGGTGCACCTTTTTAGGTAAATAGCAATAAAACTGGGAGGGAACTGTGCGGGGTATACCGACATGGTTGAAGCAGTAAGCTATGTTAGTGTGACATATTTGTGAGTACCGGTAACCCTTGAGTTCAATCAAGGAGAGTACGGGTCGCTGAGTGATGTCATGAAGCACTAACGAACTCTTAGAACCTTACTTGACCATCTTGGCCTTCTTAGGGGTAGTGAGATGACCGACTTTGGTGCAATCCGAAGTTGGTAGATACTCGATACTACACTCATTGAGGGTTGTTTTCTTGGAATATTTTGGTCGCCAGTTAAGTGGCTAAACCAAAACAATGAACACAGAAAATAATCCAATGATATTGAGCTCCCTAGAACCCGGTTTCTATTTTAGGACAGGATGAGCCAACTAACTTCAAGAGGGTACTTACCTACAAACCCCATGCAAGCCTAAACCTAAGGACTTGTCTGCTTTGTGTGAATATGATTGCCTGTATATACACTTGCTTACTTTTGCATACATGTACATAACATCATAACATCATACCATAGCATTTTCAATAACCATTTCAAGGATCTCGAGGGTTCTTTTGATGCAGGGTCACGTTGAACCAGACGTCTACCAAAGGGCAAGAGGTTTCTCCTCTAAACAAATGCCATCAAAGATCAAGTGCAACAAATTGAATCAGGGGCTATGACCCACTTGACATGGTGAGCTTGATTCTCGTGGAAAGACATCCACTGATACAAAGTTCTCCAATCAAGAATGTTGATCAAAGTTCAACCTCTAACTTTTTCTTGTGTTTACCCCGAGAGATCCTTGAAAACATGCATTCACATATCATGCATTGCATCATAACAGTTTTTCCTTTTCAGGTTTCCTTATTCTCCTACTGTTTATTTCACTAGAGATGGCTCTAGAGAGGACTGTCAAGGATATCCAGGATCAAAATGCTCAACTTCAGGAAATGTTCTTGAACCTATCCCTGGGGCAAGAAGAAGTGAAAGCTCTCCTCACAAGGGGCTTGGTCCAGGGGAATTCAATCAATGCCAGGAGTGATCAGTTGGAGGAACTGTAGTTTGAGCTGGAAACAATGAGGATCCAGATGATGGGACAACTGGTGGGCCAGATGGCTCTCATCTAGGACTTGGCTCAAAGACAAGAGGAGCTCAGGGTTCTCGTCAACAAACTGCTTCGGGACAACCAAGCGGGGCAAACATCTGAGGTTGAAGATCAAGTCATCATTCAACCCCCTTTGAGACAAGAAGACAAGGGAAAAGCTCCCCAACTTGCTTCAGGGTCACAAGCCCAAAAGAATCAGCATAAGAAGGTTGCACCTAGGAGACAATTTACAAGGATTGGCATGTCGTTAGCTCAGGTGCTGCAACATTTGTTAAAGAAAGGGCTAATTACATTAAGGGTTCCTCATCCGAACCCTAATACTTCCGCTCCTACCTATCATCCCAATAGGAGGTGTGCATACCACTCCTATGGTCCTGGACATGACACTGACGACTGTTGGACCCTGAAGAACAAGATCCAAGACTTGATTGACGAAGGAGTGCTGGAATTCATGCCAGATGGTGAAATTAAAATCTTCCACTTTGGGTCCTCCATTTGAAATGACAAAGCTCGAACTGAGAGACTTTTGTTCATTTAATTTTCAAGTTGTAATTTCTTTTGTTATTCAAACAATTATCTGTTGATGTCAAACTCTGTTTCATTAATGCATTACATATGTTTGTCTTGAATTCATCCATTCGTTTTCACTACTCTTATGCTTTCTTTATGATATTTAACTCTTGATAAAAAGCTACAAGTCTTTAGAGGGAGGATGACGAAACAATACCATGATCTCTTACAGTATGCTTTTGAACAGATCTTGCTGATGATGTACATGCATTTCTTTCAATTCCCAAACACTGGAGTTATAAGGAAGATAATCCCTAGTCAACCCCTTCGAGCCAAAGAAGTAGGAGTTTTCTGTTCTAAACAAATTGAAACCTTTGATTTAAACCTAGGGCAGGGTAGTCTCTCAGTTAATTCAAAAAAATGCGCATTGAAGTCGCAAACTCTCAGTTCGTAATACAACGAATGACATAAAAAACATTCCTTTGGAACCAAAAGACAGTGATGGTCCCTTATCTCATAGGCAGTTCTCAATCTCTCAAAAAAAGAAAAGAAAATCCCACTAAGCCAAAACCTATAAAGGAGGCTTAAGAAAGCTGGGGCATCCCGCTGACTGTGATCTCGAAAACAGGAATAGTCAGGCAAAAGTTAGGGATAACGAATCAAAAGAACGAGGTCATTACAAATCCTCAAACAACATGAAAAAATGTTGCAAAAAAAAAGAGATGATGACTGCCTTCCAAAATCCAACTGGTGAACCATCACCCAAAAGTCGTTCCAAATTCGAATAGAATTCGACGCACAATTAACTGAGTTTAGGATTGAAAAACATCACGAAGAACGGGTGGGTACAAATATACTTTGAGCCTTTATCCTTTGTTTCTTAAACCGTGAACCAGGCCACGTTACAACCCTTCAAAAGTCCTAATTGAAGCATGGGTTAGTTCGAAAGCATACTGTTACAAAAGGTATCCTGACTCCTGTAAGGCTTTGCTCTAAATCTTGTGTTGAATTTGTCTTATAAAAAGTTTTCTGCTAAAAAACGCATTTTTCAAAACTTCAAGACAGACATAAACTTTGCATTATTTGAATATCGTTGTTTGCATATGGTTTACTTGTTTGACAGCGAAGAAATTCATACAGTGAATGTTCGGAGGAACGAAAGCTCTCTCGGTGAGTAAAATCACTTCAAGGGGGATGATATTCCCATTACAAAAATCTCCCGTCCACAAAAAGAGACTTGGTTTGGTATTGTCCAACAAATCTGGGGCAGTCCAGTCTAGATTTCAACAAATCTTTCAAAGTCCATTTAACCTGGGGCAGTCCAGTCAAGATTTCAACAAATCTCTCAAAAAGTTCAGTGAACTTGGGGCAAGTCTCCTTCATAATCACTTGGGGCATTCGAATGTCAAACTCAAGGTCGTTCAAAAATTCCTTCATCACCTGCTGGAAGTTACGATCAACATCAAAAATTCCTTCATCACCTGTTGGAAGTTACGGTCGTCAAAGATCAAATTCTCACAAAATTCAAGTTATGAAGCCCGAATTCGACCGGATAGTATCTTGATCTCTACAGTTATTGTGAAGCCCGGATTACGACCGGATGACAGTGTCAGACTACCGCGAAGCCTGGATTACGACCAGATAGTGGTATCTCCTAAGAGCAAGCTATGAAGCCCAGATTCGACCGGATAATAGTTTAATCCCCAACAAGTTATTGTGAATCCTGGATTACAACCAGATGTCAATACAAGTTTCTGTGAAGCCTGGATTACGACCAGACAGCAGCCAAGAATACTACGAAACCTGGAGTCGACCAGATAGTGGTATATCTTTAACACAAGCCGTGAAGCCCGGATTTGACCGGATAACAGCTCAACCAGTTTTTGCGAAGCCTGGATTACGACCAGATGGCAATACAAGTTTCTGTGAAGCCTGGATTACGACCAGACAGCAGCCAAGAATACTACGAAGCCTGGATTCGACCAGATAGTGGTATATCTTTAACACAAGCCGTGAAGCCCGGATTCGACCGGATAGCAGCTCAACAATACAAGTTATGGTGAAGCCTAGATTACGACCAGATAGCAATGCAAGTTTCTGTGAAAGCCTGGAGATCGACCAGATAACAGTTAATCATTAACAGAGTGAAGACTCTCGTCCTTAAAACCTCAGAAGATTGGTATACTCCCAGTTTCTGACCGTTAACAGAATGAAGATTCTCATCACCTTAGAAGATTGGTATACTCCCAATTTCTAACCCTTAACAAAATCAAGATCATCATCTTCCAGATTCCATCTAGAGATAGTTCAGATGTGACCTAGATTTGGCGACATTCCGATACTTCTTCCAGATTCCTTCTAGAGATAGTTCAGATGTGACCCATATTTGGCGACATTCCGATACTTATTCCAGATTTCCTTCTAGAGATAGTTCAGATGTGACCCAGATTTGGCGACATTCCGATACTTATTCCAGATTTCCTTCTAAAGATAGTTCAGATGTGACCCAGATACGGCGACATTCTGATACATTCTCCCAACAGAATTCTTAATTCCCCAAGCAGAATGAAGACTCTCATTCTCAGTTCCTCACAGGATATTCAGATATTCCCCAGTGAAGATCTCCTCAAGACAGGAATCCCCAGTAGATTGGCATACAACCCAAGCTCCTGATCCCCCAACAGTGGTTCCAGGAATTCTCATTTCCAACAATCCCCTAAAGCAGTCAAGGATTTACTTTCCCCTACAGCAGTCAAGGATTTACTTTCCCCTGCAACAGTCAAGGATTTACTTTCCCCAGCAGCAGTCAAAGATTTCATTACTCAGGATTCGTCTTCCTCAGTAAGACAGCTCATCAGCTTACATGCGCATTCATTACATTCATATCATAAACATTGATATAGCATACATTGCATCATACATTTCATGCAACATAACATTGTGTTTCAGCTAATATTTTACCCTTTTCAGGATAAGATTAATAAGCTTCAACCCCAACTTTTGAAAACAGTTCACGGACGCTTCCCAACATGGATGCTGATCTATTGCTTATTCAATTTCAAGACTTCTGAAAACAGTTCACGGGTTCTCTAGATACGGATGTTAACCTATCACTTGTTCAGATTCTCCACTTCTGAAAACAGTTTACGGATTCTCCAAATACGGATGTTAATCTATCGCTTGTTCAGACTCAACTTTTGAAAACAGTTCACGGACGCTTCCCAACATGGATGCTGATCTATTGCTTATTCAATTTCAAGACTTCTGAAAACAGTTCACGGGTTCTCCAGATACGGATGTTAACCTATCACTTGTTCAGATTCTCCACTTCTGAAAATAGTTTACGGATTCTCCAAATACGGATGTTAATCTATCGCTTGTTCAGACTCAACTTTTGAAAACAGTTCCCGGACGCTTCCCAACATGGATGCTGATCTATTGCTTATTCAATTTCAAGACTTCTGAAAACAGTTTACAGGTTCTCCAGATACAGATGTTAACCTATCACTTGTTCAGATTCTCCACTTCTGAAAACAGTTTACGGATTCTCCAAACACAGATGTTAATCTATCGCTTGTTCAGACTCAACTTTTGAAAACAGTTCACGGGCGCTTCCCGACATGGATGCTGATCCAATGCTTATTCAATTTCAAGACTTTTGAAAACAGTTCACAGGTTCTCCAGATACGGATGTTAACCTATCACTTGTTCAGATTCTCCACTTCTGAAAACAGTTTACGGATTCTCCAAACACGGATGTTAATCTATCGCTTGTTCAGACTCAACTTTTGAAAACAGTTCACGGGCGCTTCCCAACATGGATGCTGATCTATTGCTTATTCAATTTCAATACTTCTGAAAACAGTTTACGGATTCTCCAAACACGGATGTTAATCTATCGCTTGTTCAGATCCAAGACTTCTGAAAACAGTTTATAGGTTCTCCAGATATGGATGTTAACCTATCGCTTGTTCAGATTCAAGACTAATGAAAACAGTTTACGGATTATTCCAAACCCGGATGTCAATCTATTGCTTATTCAGACCCCCAGTTCAGAGATGTTCCAAACATGGATACTTTTCTGATACTCACTCACCAACGACATACAGTTCAACAAACAATTTCCAGATGGCATCTTTAAGCCCATCCCCTGACAAGATTTCGTCACATCCCCAGATGGCATCTTTAAGCCCATCTCCAAATGGCATCTTTAAGCCCATTCCCGCATCCATGTTTTGACGAGTGCAAATTTACGGGCATTCTAGTGTCCAATCTCCTTTTACCTTCGAGACGCGAAAGGCAAACTTGCCAATCTAACTCTTCAGGTGCAAGAAGATTGAACAGGGGAAACTGTTATACCCCAAAATTTGACCTCTCATTTCATTAACATTTTCTCATCACAAGACTCATGAACTCAAGATCAAGTTAGGGTTTGCACTGCTCAAGACTCCTCCTTGCACTGTTGACCCAAATTAGGGTTTGAGTTTGCACAAGGATGTTTTGACCTAAAATTCCCAAAGTGACTTTCATGCTTCATGTTGGACTCACAAGTTTATCCATACCAAGTTTCAAGCCTTGATTCCAATCTTTGCCCAGTCAATTGGACAGTTGACCTAGAAATCAGTTGTATTGGGGAAAAAGTCAACTGTGGCCAATTGACAGTCAAACCTCATAATTTTTGACCCACATCAACATAATGAACTCATATGAACCATTTGGTCAAGTTTGGATCACAATTCCATAAGAAATTTGATCAGATCACCAAAAGGGCAAAATGATCATTTTTAGGGTTTTGACTGCACAAAGGCAATTTTTGACTATTTGACCTAACCAATGGCAAAACAAGCTCATATATGGACTCAAGGACTCAATGGCTTTGTCTTGACCCATTCAACAAGTTCAAAAGATCCCAAATGCATAGGTTTGACAGATGAATTTTTCAGTCAACTGATCAAAATTTGACTGTATACTGAAAAGTCAAACTTTGACTTTTTGGTCAAAATCAAGTGCCAAGATTCATTTTTCATCAAGACATGTCAAATTGTGAAACTTGTTCATCAAGAAACCCAAAATTGCAAATTAGGGTTTGAAATGAGAAAATTTCATAACTTAGAATTTTTCTAAGTTATGAAACTTCCTTATTTTTTCCTAACTTTGTCCCATTTTTTCACCAAGATGCATTTGGATTCAAAGAAAACTTGAAACATGAAAGTTGTATTCTATTTCAAAATCTACAACTTTGATTCACAAAGTTTTCTCAAAAGAAGCTTGTATCTCAAGTTATGATTTTTGGAATAAGGGGGCAAAACATTTTTTAACTTAGAGAAATTTTGACCTATTCTAGGCAGGATTTTTGTCCAACTTCTTGGCCATTTTTCACATGGTTCCACTTGGAGTTTCAATTTGCATTACGAAGATGGATTGTAGTACACATTCCAAGCTTTCCAAATTGTCCAAGAACTTCTCAAACACCCTTGTGGTTAGGGAGAATCGAATTTGCAAAGTTGGGCAAAATTCACTTTTGTTCATAACCAAATACATGTTCATACAAGCTTCATTTTCAAATCAGCATGCTTGGTACTTGCTTGCAGGCCTCTAAACCAAGTTTGCACTCAATAATTAAATGCCAAACCATTGTGTTAAGACATTATTTCACCCATTTGGACAATACATGTTAAATTAATCCTTATTTGGAAAAAGCTAATTTGCCATTTTTGAAAAGCAACACTTTATGTCAAGTTCCAAATCTTAGAGGTACAAGCCAAATCTTTGAGGCAAGAGTTTGTAGACAAATCCCACTGATCAAGAGAGAGTGCTGCAGCATGCTTGAGAGCCTTGTACAGGCCTATATCACAACTTGACATTTCTTTGCTTACATTGGAAGAAAGCTTGCAAACTAAAGCCAATCCCTCATTCCTGTAAACACCAGCCAAAGCAAACCTTGTAAACACTTTCCATACATCAAACCAAGCCTAAAGCATGATTCAACCACCTCTCAAACCTCCTCATACATCAAAACACCATCTTGCTGCAAAAATAGGGCATCTGTTGCAGTTTGACTTCCACAATCCATTCCACTCATGCACTTTGGCCAAAACCAGTTCAAATATATTCCATATCATCCACTGAAGCTATCCCAAGCATTGAACTCAAGCTGTAACACCCATAACCAAGTTTTCCATTTTCACTTTTCAGTTTTGCAGGTAGACTTCCATAGCACGATTCAGAGTGATTCAAAGCAAGCTAGGTGTTGGAGAAGGTTCCTTGGACTTCAGGCAAGCTGTACAAATCCTCAAACTCCATTGAAGTTGGCCATATTGCTCTGTTCAAATCAAGCTGAGACAGGTAAACCATGGACTTCTATCTCTAAATCTAGGAAGAGTTAGGCTTAGGTTTGTGAATGAAACATGCTCTACTCATAGCCCTGAAGCCATACATATGATTACTTTTCATTTATATTATGCGTGCTGTGAAAATTTTAGCCATGAACATTGAAGAAAAATTAGGCCAGAAATTGGGGATGAAGAAATTCTCCCTGGTTTCTTAGAGTTAGGTCAAGAATTTTATATGTTTGAATTCGTCTTTTGATGCTCTACATTATTGGTGTTATGAGTTTTTGCTAAAAGTCAAAGAATCAGAAGTTAGTATGATGAGTAAGAAGGCGCGCGTTTTTGAAACAGAAGCTGGAGGTTGAAGAAGGTTGACTTGGGCTGGGCCTGTGTTTGTCCTACTTTTTGCACCCCCTTTTCCAATTTACACCACCCTGGCCCATTGTGTGAAATATTTATCATCTTTGACTTTTTATTTTTTATTTTGACTTGATATTTTTTGTCCAAACATAAAAAACATTAAAAATATTTTTCCATCTCTTTTTGCATTTATTTGGCATTTATTTGTTTTATTTAACATATGTATGTAAATAATATATATATATACTTTTTATTTAAAACCCTAGAAAATAATACAAAAATATTTATTTTCTTAGTTATTATTTTTTTTACATTTTGAAAACATTTTCTAAAATATGCATTTTTTTGTAAATAATTAATATTTTATTTTTTGTACATATTTAGCATATTTAAATATATATAAATATACATATACATATTTTATTAAATATTTAGGATAAAAATATAGAAATAATTCATTTTTATTTTTATTTAATATTTGGCATCAAAAATACTTTTTTTTACAATATACTTTTATCTTTTGTATAAATTAATATATAAATATTGTATATAATTTAATAAATAAATACTATTTAAAAACTAGGGTTTTGCCCTAAACCATGAAAATAGTCAAAAAATGATCTTTTTTTATTTTGTTTATACTTCAAACATGAAAACTTTTTTACATACATAAAAAATCTTTTTTTTTGCATAATACATTACATTTTGCATATTTATTGTATTTACTTAAATATTGTACAATTAAATATTTGTATATTCGATATGGATGTATTAGTTTAGATTTAATTTCTTGTCAAATACCATTCAAACATTTGTACCCCCATCCCCATAATCATGTTGTAATAATTTAGGACTTTAAATTTCCGTATTTTAAAGCTTTAAAATTATGCCATGATAGACCTAGGGTTTGTATGCAAATCAAATAACAAATAGCTTGACTAATACAAAGACAAAAAAAGCATGAAAATGGACAACACAATGCACACTTGCACCCCTAGGGTTACTCCACTTGTTGCCTTCAAAAATGGGCCATGTCGCATGTTGAGTTTCTTTGGCAAAACAAAAACAAACAAATGATCATAGTCCCTCGATGACGCTTTCGAAGTTGCCTAAACAAAATGATTATAGTCCCTCAAGAAAATTGCCAAAGACACTTGACACTATTGCATTTATGGTCTAAACGATGACCCGTGCCCGTCCTGTTAACATCCTAACACAAGATTGTCCACCAAATACAATGGTGGAACAATACTGTTAAAAGGGTTAAAACATAGGAAAGATCTTTGAGAAATTTAGGGTAGATAGCTCTTGGTTACTTGACCAAACTTGCAAAACAATTCTTGCCTTTTTCAAAACACACATCACTACACAACTTCAAAACCAACTTTCAAAAACATTGAAACATCTTTTCAAAAAGACACACACCTTTGTAAAACATTCAAACAAGAATTGTTACAATGGTTGCCTAGAAAAGGCATCTTTTTCAAAACATTTTCAAAACCACACACACAAAGCACCATTTCAAACAATTGAAAAGCAAAGGCAAGTGATCTAAGCAAGTAACTAAGAGCCCATGGATAACCATGGATAGAAAGGGTGCTAATACCTTCCCTTTCTATAATCTACTCCCCGAACCCAAGAAAACATCTCAAAGGTTTTTTCTGTGCTTTTTAACCTTTCCTTTAGGATAAAATAAAAATTCGGTGGCGACTCTTGCTAAACCGAACAAGTGCGAATACAAACGCAAAACCCAAAGTCAGTTCTCCCACCGTATCACAGTAGGCACTAAAGGTTCGCAACCGCGGCGGGTGCAAAAATCATAAAAAATATATTTCTTTTCTCACCTCCACCATCCATTTTTTATATATACAACAGTTTTTATAGCCAAAATATACAGATTTTACAAAGAGGCTCCTGCGGAGTACCGTAGATGTTTAGGGTGCTAATACTTTCCCTTTGCATAACTAACCCCCTTACCTTGAATCTTTCCCCCTCTTTTTGGGTTATACGCTCTTTTCCAATTCCTTTGGAAACAATAAAGCATGGTTGCGATTTTGATTTTGATTTGTATAAAGTCTAGTCAATCCAATGGCTTAGTCTTGAACATTTCTACCGCTACATAAAAATGGCGACTTCACTGGGGAAAGATTGACCTCTTGCTGGTCCTTCCCTAAGTGGGTTAAGCCTATCTTCGTTTATATATGTATATGTGTTATTACTATTTTTGTGATTATATGTTGTATATAGTTTGTCTGGATTTTCCTGGTTTTCAGGGTGATTGGTGATTACTCATAAGTCCTATACCCAGACTTGGGCAAACTTTAAGATAGGACGGACGGTATAGTCATATTAACTTTGAGGGAGTAATCCTAAAAAAGGATGCATGAGATCCCCCACTCAATGGAGGCCCCTTTGATTGTAGTGTCACTTACCGAGTAATCAGGAAGACGTACTACTTTCGACCTGAGAGCCTGCTGAAACTGAGGACCGTAGAATACCAAACCCATCTTGGCCTTTTAGGTGTAGTGTGGAAGCTATGACGGAGTAATCCGGAAATAGTTGTCACGCAATACTACGCGCGGACGAGTCTTTCTTGAGAATATTACTAATTACCGAGTTAATCGGGAAGTTGGTAGTATCCGAAGGAAGGATGTAGACTCTGGGAACCTCTAGAACCTTGTTCGGAAAGTGATAACTTTTTAGACCAATATCTTATGGGTAGTACCTTCGACCTCATGCTCGTGATGTTGAACCTATGAACCCTATATGTGTGATCTTGTGTGTGATTGTTGCATCATGCATCCATGCACTCATAAGCATCTTTTGAAGAAACCATATTTCAAGGGATTTAAAGGTTGACTATTTGTGAATATCTCTGGTACTTTTTAACCATGGATTTTGGAAAGAGAAAGATCGGGAAATACAGTTTCAAGGATCCCAAGATAGATGAGTTGATCAGTATAATCCCCGAGATCGAGTGTTCTGCAGACTTTCAGAAGAAGTATGGGTCCATTATTCCTCTCATGAAGCTGAAGATGAAGGAGGGTATTCTCTCGACCTTGGTCCAGTTCTATGATCCGATGTATCATTGCTTTACTTTTCCCGACTATCAGTTGATTCCTACACTGGAGGAGTATTCTTATCTATTGGATTTACCTGTTACCGATTGTGCTCCTTTTACTGGTTTGGAGGGTGAGCCGAAATCACATGAGATTTCTACTTTGATTCACCTGGGGAGGTCTGAGGTGGAAGCCCATATGACTACTAAAGGAGGGATTAGAGGATTACCAGCCCAGTTCTTATTGGAGAAAGCTTGTTACTTTGGCAGAATGAAGAGTACAATATCTTTTGAGGCCATCTTTGCCCTACTTGCTTACGGGTTGTTCTTATTTCCTAATGTGGACAAGTTTGTCAACAATGCTATCAGGATTTTCATGATTAGAAACCTAGTTCCTACATTGTTGGGTGATGCTTATTACTCTATTCATCTTCGGAATTCTTATCATGGGGGGATGATTATCTGTTGCACGCCTCTGTTGTACCGGTGGTTTATATCTCATATGCCTCAGTCTGATGCTTTTTGGGATGTCAAGAAGGAACCCCGTTGGGCTCCTAAGATCATGGCACTTACTCACTAGGATATTTATTGGTATCATCGAGTTTACCAGGATATAGAGATTATTGACAGTTATGGTAGTTGTCCCAATGTACCTCTTCTTAGTACAAAGGGAGGAATTAACTATAACCCTGTTCTTGCACGACGACAGCTTGGTTATCCGATGAGGGATAAACCGAATAGTATTCATTTGAGTAGTTTCTTTATGAAGGAAGGGGAATACCATAGGGAAGCTAGGGAGCAGATTGCGAAGGCCTGGCATCACATTCATAAGAAGAGTATGAAGGATATGGGACCTACGAGTTCTATTTCTTTGGAGCCATATCTTCAGTGGGTCCGATCGAGAGCCATTTAGTTAAAGATGCCGTATACCTGGGAGACACCCATGCCTGATCTATTTGTGAAGACCATTCCTCCCTTATTAGGTGATCTGGAAGAGTTGCAGCTTGCTTTGGTTAGGATTCAACAGGAAATGGATGCTTAGAAGAACAAGTTCCAAACTTTAGAGAGTTCCTACAGAGCAGACCTAAAGGAGAAAAACGACTTGATTGAGATCCTTGAGAGTCGAGCGGTAGAGTCTATGAAGAGGAAAGGGGATTTATTTTCTCCTAAGCCTCAATCAGGTGCTGATCACTTACTTCCTGATTCAGATGATTGGAAGGAGGTTGCCATCAGATATGTGGAAGAAAACCAGAGGTTGAAGGCTCAGATTGCCAGACTCACGGGGAAGCGCCGGCGTATAGAGTGATCTCCATCATCTCTTTTTCTCAGGATTTTAGATTGTATTGTACTTGAGATCAGTGAAACTTGTAATCCATTTTGGAGTTATTATAATAAAATTTTTCAGTATTTCAAAAGCGTTATTACTTTGATGTTTGCAATATTTCTATAAGCTTTAAATCCCTTGAAATATTAAATAATGAAGTAAAAATAATCATGTGCATTGCATATCATGCATCATATTGCACATATTTCTTGCATTTGTTATGCATATCCATGTGTCTTATCCAGCTTCTTTACTTCGTTCAACAAGCTGACTTATCACTACAACACTCAGGCTAATTTCAAAAAGAAGATGGACAACTTAGAACAAGAGAATCGTGAGCTGCGCGGAGAAGTTTCTTCTTTGAAGGCCGGCTTGGCCAATTTGACTACTCTGATGGAAGCTCTGGTGGCTGCTCAGAATCAGCCACCGAGTGTTCAACCTCAACCAACAAGGGAAACTACTGAAGCTCCGACTGTTCCCATATCTTCTACTCCAGCTGTTATTCAGAATCACATCCTCAAGGTTATCCATGGGGAATGCCATAGAATTTTTCACCTGAAGGTTTTAATCTTGGTCCTCAAGATACTCTAGTAGTTCAAACTATTGTTACTCCAGCACCTCCTGTGGTGCATGCTATTCCTGCTGCACTTTCTGCGGTGAATATGGTTACGTTTGTTAATGATGATGTGTGTCGTCCTTTCCCTCCACCAAGTGAAGACTTGGGTCTTTATGACAGAATGGATGATTTTCAAGAGCAGTTTGACAAGATGCAAAGAGATATGAAGGACCTTAGGGGAAAAGAGCTATTTGGGCAGAATGTGAATGAGCTATGTTTGGTCCTGAACGTTAAGATACATGCTAAGTTCAAGGTCCCGGAATTCGAGAAGTATAAGGGCAACACTTGCCATCATGCTCATCTGGTGATGTGCGTGAGGAGAATATCTACCCATACTGATGATCAACATCTATTGATTCACTTTTTTGGATAGTTTGACCGGTGCTGCGTTGAAGTGGTATATGAGTTTGTACAACGCCAATATCCATACTTTTAATGATTTGGGAGAAGCATTCATCAAACAATACAAGTACAACATGGACATGGCACCTGACCGTGACCAACTTAGGGCTATGGTTTAGAAGGACAGAGAATCGTTCAAAGAGTATGCACAGAGATGGCGTGAGATAGCCGCCCAAGTGATTCCTCCCATGGAAGAGAAGGAGATGACTAAGATTTTCTTAAAGACGCTGGGTGCTTTCTACTACGAAAGGATGGTAGCATGCGCACCCAGTGACTTTACTGAGATGGTAGGAATGGGTATCCTCTTGGAAGAGGCTGTAAGAGAAGGCCGTTTAACGAAGAGTGAAGGATCTGGAGGTGTAAAGAAGCCATCTTATGGGTTTACCAAGAAGAAAGAGGGAGATGCAAATGCTGTTATACAAGAGAGGAGGGTAAACGCTCCTAGAAGGAATTATCAGCGTCATCAGCAAGTCGCCTTAGTTACTCCTGTTATGAATGCCGCTCCGACTAATGTTGCTTATCAGAGACCGTTCCAACAGGGGAATCAAGGGTATAATCAGAGAAGGGAGAGTTATGACCCTATTCCCATTATCTATACAGAGTTACTACCAGCATTGATTCAGAAGAAGTTGGTCCAGACGCGACCACCTCCCGTCGTACCATCACCATTGCCTTAGTATTACAAGGCAGACCAAACATGTGCTTTTCATCAAGGAGCACCAGGGAAAAATGTCGAGAATTGTTATCCTTTGAAGACTGAGGTGCATAAATTGGTAAAGTCTGGTGTTCTATCTCTCAAGGACATGGGACCTAATGTGAAAGATAATCCTCTACCCAAGCATGGGGGAGTAAATGCTGTGAATATGGTGGCCGCTGTCCAGGCGACTTCCAGATTTTTGACATTAATTAGGTTAGAGGAGATTTGGTGAAGATGCACGCAGACCTCTGTGAATTTAGCTACTATACACATGACCATACCGGTTGTGGTACTTGCAGTACAAATATGCAGAGTTGTGATAAGATAAAGGCTGATTTACAGGAGATGATGAATGAGGGCCTCATCCATATAATCAGGCCTAGGGCAGAGTATGAAGAAGAGATGATCATGGTTTCTGGATGTCCTGGTGAGTTCAGAATTTTTGATGTGGAGTATATGAATGAGGACCTCGTGCAGTTGCATGCTACCTTCTGCCATACGGCTGGTCAGGTGGAACACCAATATGGATCTTGCCTAGTTTACTGTCGAGATCCCCGAGGATGTTCAATTGTGAAGAAGGGTGTTCAGTTGCTGTTAGACAATGGAACTTTCAAGATCACAGGTCAGAGGGATAATTATCATGAAGTTGATCTGGTTGAGGTTTGTTTAAAGGAAGAAGAGTCAGAGGAAGAGTATGCCTCCGCAAATGAGTATTTCTCTTCAGACGAAGATTTGTTTTCCAGAAATGACTTATTGGTGACTGGTTGTGTTGAAGAAGGGGTAAATGTCATTGTGCCTTGTTTTGGTGCACCCGCCTATTTTGAAGTGGAGTATCATAGCAAGCCAGCTGTTACCCCATTAGTAATTAGTTGGCCAGGTCCTATCCCCTACAAATCAGATAAGGCTGTGCCTTACAAATACAACGCTACAATCTTGGAGGATGGTGTGGAAGTTCCCATCCAACCGATGCCTGATGTTAGAAATATAGCTGAAAACAGTAGGGTGACCCGTAGCGATCGTGTGTTTGCGCCGGTTGTTCGGAGAGATGTTGCTGCTGGAAAGAAAATTGTTGAGAATGATGAACCTAAGAAGACTACGGGTGAGACTAGTGGAGCCACGTTAGAAAAAGAAATGGATTATATTTTGAAGATAATTAAGATGAGCAATTACAGAATTGTAGGTCAGCTACTGCAGACTCCTTCAAAAATATCCATCTTAGCTTTATTAATGAACTCCTCTGCTCATAGAGAATCCTTGATGAGGGACTGGACCAAGCTTTTGTAGAGAGTGACATGCCAATAGATCAATTTAGCATCGTAATTGGAAACATTACGTCATGTAATAACTTGAGTTTCTGTGATGATGAATTACCAGATGAAGGGAGGAATCACAACCTGGCCTTCCATATCTCTATGAATTGCAAGAGTGATTCACTATCCAATGTGCTAATTGATAATGGATCCGCGTTGAATGTTATACCGAGGAGTACTCTCATGAAGTTAAAGTATCAAGGAACACCTATGTGCCCGAGTGGCATCATTGTGAAAGTATTTGATGGGTTAAGGAAATCTGTCATCGGTGAAGTGGACTTACCTATCCATATAGGACCACATTTGTTCTAGATAACCTTCTAGGTCATGGACATTATTCCCGCATATAGTTGTTTGCTAGGACGGCCATGGATACATGAAGCAGGGGCTGTCACTTCAACTTTACATCAGAAGCTAAAGTTTGTGCGTGAAGGGAAGGTAGTGATCATAAATAGGGAGCAGTCATTGTTGATATCTCATTTGTCCTCTTTCAGTATTGTAGAAGCGGATGAGGCTGCTGTTGGAACCCAGTTCCAAGCCCTGTCCATTGACAACATAAGGAGAAATGATAATTCCATGGTCTTGCTGAAGGATGCACAACAGGTTGTGCGTAAGGGTCATAATGAAGTCTGGGGACGAATTGTGGATCCACCCGTGAACAAGAACAAAACTGGCTTGGGGTTCTCTTTGAAGAATAGCAAAGGCGAATTTTGAAGTCAAAGTCTACTATGAGCAGCTATCATAATGTTTTCCGCAGTGGAGGTTACCTCCATCCAACCAATTCTGGAATTAATGCTGTTGAGGAGGATGAAGCAGAGCAGGAAATTCCGAATTATGTGACGCATGAAGTCAGGGTTCAGAACTGGGTCACCATTGAAGTTCCCTCTTACATACATGTTTCAAAGTAATTTGATTTGTTAATCTTTTTTTCTTGAAAAGCTTTCACTCTGCCCAAGGTAGAAGTATTAATGTTGTGTGGCTTATCTGTTTGCTGTGACTTTTAAGATCATTAATAAAAGTTGTCTTTGCTTCCCGAATTATGTCTTAATTTTCTGCTTTTTCTTGGAAAATGGTAATCAGAAAAAACCTTTAAAAATAAATGATAACTGGAATTCGATCTGCATGATCACTTGTTATATGTGTTAGTTTCTAAATGCAATCACAAATCATATGTGCAGATTAATTAAAAAAACCATTAAATACAATGACCCTACACCCTCTCCCAACTTTGAATGTCCTGTGTTTGGGGCTGAAGAAGAAGACTATGATGAGATTCCAGAAGAGGTCTCACGGTTGCTTGAGCACGAGGAAAATACCATTCATCCATATAAAGAGCCTTTGGAAGTGATCAATTTGGGTTCAGAAGAAGATCCAAAGGAAGTCAAGATTGGAGCATCGTTGCATCCCGATGTAAAGAGAAAATTGATTGAGTTATTGAAGGAGTATGTTGATATCTTTGCTTGGTCTTACCAAGATATGCCTGGTCTAGATACAGATATTGTCAAGCACTATTTGCCGTTGAAGCCAAAGTGTCCGCCAATTAAACAAAATTTGAGTAGAACTCACCCAGATATGGCAGTAAAGATCAAAGAGGAGGTTCTAAAGCAGATTAATGCTGATTTTCTTGTGACATCAGTGTATCCTCAATGGATTTCCAATATTGTCCCAGTACCGAAAAAAGACAGAAAAGTCTGCATGTGCATATATTACAGAGATCTAAATAAAGCTAGTCCACAAGATGATTTTCCATTGCCACATATCGACATGTTAGTGGATAGCACAACAAAATTCAAAGTATTCTTGTTCATGGATGGATTTTCCGGGTATAATCAAATAAGAATGGCTCCAGAGGACAATGAAAAAACAACGTTTATCACACCCTGGGGAACATTCTATTACAGAGTGATGCCCTTCGGGTTGAAGAACGTTGGTGCAACGTACCAGAAGGCTATGACAACCCTATTCCATGATCTGATGCACAAGGAAATCGAAGTATATATTGATGATATGATTGCCAAATCCCAGACTGAATAAGGGCATATAGAAGATTTGTTGAAGTTGTTTCAGCATTTGAGGAAGTATCATCTCCGCTTGAATCCAAATAAATGCACCTTCGGTGTTCGATCGGGGAAGTTGTTGGATTTCATTGTTAGCCAGAAAAAAATTGAAGTTGACCCTGATAAAGTCAAAGCAATTTAAGAAATGCCAGCACCGAGAACTGAAAAGCAAGTCAGAGGTTTCCTCGGGCGTTTAAAATATATTTCCAGATTCATTTTCCACATGACTGCAACATGTGAACCGATCTTTAAGTTGTTAAAGAAAGATCAAGGTTGTGTGTGGACGGATGAATTCCAAAGGGAATTTGAAAGTAATAAAGAATATCTACTTGAACCTCCTATCTTGCTCCCTCCTGTAGAAGGAAGACCGTTAATTATGTATCTGAAAGTGATAGATAAATCCCTGGGTTGTATTATGGGACAACAAGATGAAACAGGGAAGAAAGAGTTTGCCATCTATTATCTCAGTAAAAAATTCACTGATTGGGAGTCGCGGTATTCCATGCTGGAAAAAACATGTTGTGCTTTGGCCTGGGCGGCAAAGCGTTTGCAGCAGTATATGTTGAATCACACCACTTGGTTAATCTCCAAAATGGATCCAATCAAGTACATTTTTGAAAAGCCTGCTCTTACTGGGAGAATTTCCTGCTGGCAGATGTTGTTATCTGAATATGATATCAAATACCGCATTCAAAAGGCTATTAAAAGTAGTGTGTTGGCAAATTATATTACTCACCAACCAGTGGAGGATCACCAGTCTGTGGAATACGAATTCCCCGATGAGGATGTGATGTTCCTGAAAGTGAAAGATTGTGATGAACCATTACCCGAGGAAGGTCCTTACCCTGAATCTCGTTGGAGTATGGTATTTGATGGAGCTGTGAATGCTTATGGTAAAGGAATTGGTGCTGTGATTGTCACTCCTCATGGATCGCACATTCCTTTTACTGCAAGGTTAAATTTGTTTGCACTAATAATATGGCAGAATATGAGGCTTGCATCATGCGTCTCGAGGAAGCTATTAATCTCAGAATCAAAATTCTAGATGTGTATGGAGATTCAGATTTGGTAATAAATCAGATTAAAGGAGAATGGGATACTCGTCACCCCGACTTGATCCCTTACAAAGATTATGCTAGAAGATTATTACCATTCTTCAATAAAGTTGAATTCCATCACATCCATAGATATGAAAATCAAATGGCGGATGCTCTGGCAACTCTGGCTTCTATATACCAAGTGAATACTTGGAATGGTATACCCCGAATTACGGTTCGACGGCTGGATAGGTCCGCTCATGTGTTTACAGCAGAGGAGGTAGCAGATGAAAACCCCTGCTATTATGATATCAAGCATTTTCTTCAGACTCAGGAATACCCGATTGGTGCGTCGAGGAAAGATAGAAAGACATTGAGAAGATTGGCAGGAAGTTTCTTCCTCAGTGAAAATGTGTTATACAAGAGAAATTATGACATGGTCTTGCTCAGATGCGTGGATAGACACGAAGCAGACATGTTGATGCATGAGATTCATGAAGGTTCATTTGGCACTCATGCCAATGGACATTCGATGGCTAAAAAGATGCTAATGGCAGGTTATTATTGGCTGACAATGGAGTCTGACTGTTACAAATTTGCAAAGAAGTGTCATAAATGCCAGATTTATGCAAACAAGGCCTATGTTCCTCTGACACTTCTCAATGTGATTTCCTCCCTATGGCCTTTCTCTATGTGGGGTATTGACATGATTGGGATGATAGAACCCAAAGCTTCGAATGAGCACCGTTTTATCTTAGTAGCAATTGATTACTTCACCAAGTGGATAGAGGCCGCTTCATATGCCAATGTTACTAAGCAGGTGGTGGTGCGCTTCATTAAGAATAATCTTATATGCCGGTATTGTGTGCCGAGCATAATCATAACTGAAAATGGCTCGAATTTGAACAACAAGATAATGACAGAACTGTGTGAATAATTTAAGATTATCCATCACAATTCATCTCCATACAGGCCAAAGATGAATGAGGCTGTTGAAGCTGCTAATAAGAATATCAAGAGAATTATCCAGAAGATGGTTGTTACTTATAAGGATTGGCATGAAATGATCCCTTTTGCTTTGCATGGATATCAAACATCTGTCCGCACTACAACAGGAGCAACCCTGTTCTCCTTAGTGTATGGAATGGAAGCTGTACTCCTAGTCGAGGTAGAGATTCCCTCGTTGCGTGTGGTAATGGAAACCAAGTTGACGGAGGCTGAATGGGTCCAAAACAGGTTTGACCAACTGAATTTGATTGAGGAGAATAGGATGACAACCTTGTGTCATGGCCAGTTATATAAAAAAAGAATGAAGAAAGCTTTTGATAAAAAGGTCAAACCTCGTTGTGATGCGGTGGGAGAACTGACTTGAGGTTTTGCGTTTGTGTTCGCAAATGTTGCGGTTTAGCAAGAGTCGCCACCGACTTTTATTTTATCCAAGAGGAAAGGTAAAAAGCACAGAGAAGACCTTTGAGATTGTTTTTGGGTTCGGGGGGTAGATTATGAAAAGGGAAGGTGCTAGCACCCTTTTCATCCATGGTTTTCTATGGGCTCTTAGTTACTTGTTTTAGATCACTTGCTTTGCTTTTGCAATTGTTTGAAATGGTGCTTTGTGTGGTTTTGAAAGTATTTTGAAAAGAGGCCTTTGTTTAGGCAATCTTTGTAATGATTCTTGTTTGTAAGAATGTATACAAAGATGTTTGTATTTTGAAAAATGTTTCAATGTTTTGAAAGTTGTTTGGAAATGTTTTGAAATGTGTGTGTGTGTTTGTTTGAAAATATCAAGGATTGTTTTTGAAATGATCAAGTAACTAGAAGCTATCTACCTACTCAAAAGTCTTTCCTATACATTTTTACTCCTTTGAAATTGTTAACCTACCATTGTTTTGGTAGACAAACCTATCGTTGGATGTTAAACGGGACGGGCGTGGGTCATCGCATGACCATGATAGCAATGTTGCCAAGTATCTTAGCATGTTTGAGGGACTAAGATAATTTGTTTTTAGGCAACCTTGTTTAGCGTCATCGATGGACTATGATCCTTTGTTTTGTATTGTTTTGCCAAGATACCTAGCATGCATACCATGGCCATTTAAATTAGGCAACAAAGTGGGTGAAACCCTAGAGGTGTTTGTGTGCAATGTGTTGTCATTTTTCAGGCATTTTTGTCTTGTATTAGGTCATTCTATTTGTTTGATTTTGTCTTTATCATACAAACCCTAATTTACTAAACATGCAAATAATGCGATAAATTGCGTAAAGTAAATCTAAACTATTACAACAATATTATGGGAGGGGGGATACAAGTTTTGAATGGGGATATTTGCACAAAATAAAACCCTAATTCACTATTACAACCCAATTGAATTTATTGTACAATAAATAAATAAACAATTATTTAAATATGTAATAAAATGTAAATATGCAAAAAATGTTTTGTAATTGTTTTATGTATGAGAAAATATAATTATCTAAGTCCTAAAAATAAGAAAAAATAATATTATTATTTTTGAAAGGGGAAACCCTAATTTTTGATTAAAAGAAAATATGTTTTCTATTATTCATTTTATCCATTTTGTTCAAGAAAAATAATAATAATATTATGTACAATTATTAAAAAAAAATTAAATATGTATGAAAAATAAATATTTAATGTATGAAATAATCAAAATAAAAATGTATTGTATTTTTATTATATACAAATTATTTTAAGAAAATGATTTCAACTTATTGAGATAAAACTATTTTATATGCAAAAAATAAGATAAAAAATAAAACAAAAATGCAAAAAAATAAGAAAATATTTTTGGGATTTTTAAATGTTCAGGAAAAAAAAAGTCAGAAATATAAAATATGCAAAAAAATACAAAAAATATAAAAATATGCAAAGGGGGGTGCAAAAGTAAAATGGGGGTTGTGGAAAGTGAAAGGCCCAAGGCGCCAGGCCCAGAACACCAACTTCATCCCTGTCCTTGCTTCGCACGCGCACCCTGTGTTCAAACCTGCAACTCTCTATTCGTTGCACAAAAACAAAATCTTGCAACATGAAACTTGTAGCATTTTTTATCACGATTCCAATGATATAAAATTTGAAACCTAACTCTAAGAAACCAGGGAGAATTTTAATGGCCCTAATTTCTGACCTAATTTTTGCATGAACTTCAACAATCAAATACTCTTAGCTCAGTTAATATAAATGGAAACTATGCATATGTACAGCTTAAGCAAGTTAAGGACTACATTTTTGCTTCACAAATCGTGACCTAAAGATGCCTAAATAGAGAGATAGAAACTTGAAAAATACCTTGTTCAATTGAGTTTGGATATGGCAATATGGGAACTTTGAGTGAGGCCTGAAGATCGTGTGAGCTTCCTTGAAGTTCCCTCAAGCTTTTCCAATGCTCAACTTACCTTGTAGATGCTTGAATCTCCCTGTAGAAGTCAACCTGCAACCTTGCAAAATGAAAATGGTGAAGTGTGAAACTGAGCTCACAGTTGCAAGATGAATGCTTGGATAGCTTGGATGTGATGTAGGGAAGATATTTCAAGGGTTGAAAGGCAAAACGCACGAGAAAATTTCAAGTTGGCAAGAAATTAGCAGAGGCTGCCCTGTTTGGGCAGAAAATGGTGTTTTTGGTGTTTTAGGGTGTTTGGGAAGTTATGCAATCGTGTTTCTGCTTGAGACAAGGTTCTGAAGTTGTGTAGAATAATTCCAAGGCCTCTCTTTATCAGATATCCAAGTTCTATTGACTTTTGCAAGTTTTCTTGCTTTTGTAGAAATTTGGAAGTGACAATGCCAAAGGCCTGTACAGGCTAGCTCTAGGGCTGCAAGGAGTTGGTATGCTTTGCCTGATAACTGTGGATCTTGTTTGCAACAAAAAATCAGGTTCAATGCTAAAGTATAGCAAAGTTGTAAAAGTCTTGCTTTATCAAAATGGTATTATGAACTTTATGCCATTTTTGGAATAATTCTTTGTGCAAAGCTCCATAGGTCAGAATAAAGCCAATATCCATTGAATTTGCATTAAATTATGGAGTGTAGAAAGGATTAAGACCTTTAATACCAAGTACAAGCATGCTAGGACAGGTTTGCAACTTGAACCATTGTGAAAATGCCTTGAACAAAAGTGATAAATTGCCATTTCCCTTCTTCGATTCTCCCTAACCATAAATGATCTTGGAGAGTTCTTGGACATTTCGGAAATCTTGTAACATGCTATACAATCCATATTTGAAATGAAACTTGAGATAACTCTTGGAACTAGGTGAAAAGTTTCCATGAAGTTAGGTCAAAAATCTGCCTAAACTAGGACAAAATTTCACTAAGTTAAAAAGTTTATGGACCCCTATTCACAAACTCATAACTTGAGATCCAAGCATCTTTTGGGAAAACTTTTTGAATAAAAGTTATAGATTTCATGGAGGACTACAACTTTCATATTTAAAGTTTTCTTTGAATCCAATTGCATCATGGTGAAAAAGTTGTGGAAAGTTGGGAAAAAATAAGAAATTTTCCACAACTTAGAAAAATTCTAAGTTATGAAAAATTTCAAATTAAAACCCTAATTTTAAATTTTAGGTTTGTTGGTCAACAAGTTTCACATTTTGACATATCTTGATTAATTATGACCCTTGGCACTTGATTTTGACCAAAAAGTCAAAGTTTGACTTTTCAGTGTACATTTGACTTTTGATCAGTTGACTGCAAAATTCATCTGTCAATCTTATGCATTTGAGATATTTTGAACCATGTGATTAGGTCAAGATGATGCTATTGAGTCCTTGAAATAATTCTTGAACCCAATTGGTCATTGGCTAGGTTAAAAATCAGAAATTGCTCTTTCTCAATCAAAACCCTAATTTTGACCATTTTGCCCTTTTGATGATTTGATCAAATTTCTTGAGGAGTTGTGGTCCAAACTTGATCAAATGGTAAATAGGAGCCTAGAATGTTGTTGTGGATCAAAAATTATGAAGTTTTACTGTAAATTGGCCATGGTTGACTTTTTCCTCAATATAGTTGAATTTTAGGTCAACTGTCCAATTGACTGGGCAAAAATGTGATTCAAGGCTTGAAACTTGGTATGAGCAATCTTAGGGGTCCAAGATGGTGTATGAAAGTCACATGAAGCATTGATGGTCCAAAAATCCTTGTGTAAACTCAAACCCTAATTTCAGGTCATCAGTGCAAGATGAGGTCTTGAGCAGAGCAAACCCTAATCTGTCTGGAGTCCAAGAAGTCTTGTGAGGAAAATCTTGATAATATGAGAGGGAAAATTTTGGGGTACAAAAGCTGCCCCTGTTCAATCTTCTTGAACCTGAAGAGTTAGATTGGCGAGTTTATCGTTCGTGACTCGAAGGTAAAAGATGATTGGACACTAGAGTGCCCGTAAATTTGCACTTGTTCAATGTAGTTGAGGAAATTGGCTTAAAGATGCCATTTGGAGAGATGATAGAATCTTGCTGGAGATGGGCTTAAAGATGCCATCTAAGAATGTTTGTTGAGTTGTAAGTTGTAAGTCAGAAGAATAAGCATTAGAATGGTATCCGCGTCTGGAACATATCTGTACTGTATCTGAGGACTGAATCTGAATGAGCGAAGAAATAGCATCCGTATATGGAGCATATCCAAGTTGTATCTAAATGTTGAATCTGAATAAGCAATAGAATAGCATCCGTGTCTGGAGCGTCTCTGAGCTGGGGAAAATCAGAATAGGTGACAAAATGGCAACCGTGTCTGGAGCGTATCTGGACTGTATCTGAAGTTTGAATCTGAATGAGCAACAAAATGACTTCAGTGTCTGGAGTGTCTCTGAACTAGAATCTGAATAAGTGGCATAATGACTTCTGTGTCTGGAGTGTATCCGAACTTGAAATTGATAGTTGAATCTGAATGAGAAATAGAATGGCTTCCGTGTATGGAGCGTATCTAATCTGTATCTGATAGTTGAAATCTGAATAAGTAACAGGATGGCATCCGTATCTGGAGCGTATCTGAATTGTATCTGAAATATGAATCTGAATGAGCAATAAAATGACTTCCGTGTCCGGAGTATATCTATACCGTATCATGATTGTATACTGTTAATGGTAGCTTGTTAATCTTATCCTGAAAAGGGTAAAATGTTAGCTGAAACACAAAGTTATGTTGCATGAAATGTATGATGCAATAAATGTGTTTTATCAATGTTTATGATATATGGATGTAATGTATGCGCATGTAAGCTGACTTGCTGTATTGCGGAGGAAAATATATCCTTGACAGCTGGGGATGAAAACTCTTGACTGCTGCCGGGGAAAATAAATCCTTGACTGCTGAGAGTAAGAAATCCTTTGTGACTGTTGGGGATAGAAAATCCTTGACAACTTTTGTGGGGATGTGAGGATCCTTCGTGTCTTGAAGTCAGAGTATTGACAAAATCTGTTGTGAGAGTAATGCCAAACTGCTTGAGAAATCTGCTTGGGGAATCTAGAGAATTTGATGGCTTCTACTGGGGATTACACAATCAGAATCCTTACTCGGCTGGGGAATAGGGAAAACTCTGATGACTTCTGCGGGGAACTAAAAATGAGAATCTTCATTCTATTGAGGAGTAATGAAAACTTTGGTGACTTCACTGTGGAAATGAGAATGAGAATCTTCAATCAGTTGGGGAGCCATGAAAACTTTAGCGACTTCAATGCTGGGGAGTAACGAAGACTCTATGGGGAAGAGTTTACTGCTGGAGAGTAAGTTTAGGAGTTTTCGGTTGTCTGCCACTCTACTGGGAAGTTATCCTAGGTTGGGGATAGACAAAAGTTAACTGCTATCTGGTTGATTTCCAGGATTTAAGATAAACTTGCTGGGGAAATTGGATGGTTTCCGCTGGGGATTAGAAGTCTTGCCTTGACTGGGGATGAAGGTTTCAGCTCCGCTGGGGATTTGTAACTCAAAGTTTTTGCTCCGCTGTGGATTGGGAGTTTGAAGTTTTAACTCTGGTGGGGATCTACAATTTGAAATTATAACTCTGCTGGGGATATGTATTTCAAGGTTTTAGCTCCGCTGGGGATCTAGATGATGTACTGTAGGGATTGCTCATGGAATAGACTAAAGACGTTTTCCTATCCTTTCAGTCTGTCAGTAATCTTTCTTTTCCATCCTATTTATTTGTAAACAGTAATTATGTTCAAATTCACATGTTCATCAATGAATCATTGGACGTTTTTGTAAATAAAAACACAAGTGTAAAAGAAAAAGACAAATAGTTTTCTGTACTTTGAAAGAGATATCTTTGTATTTACTTTGAATAAGTGTTTTGTACAAAGGAGACAGACATCCTAGTAAGAGGATGGTGTCATAAAAGTAAGAAAAATTTATACAAAAGAAATATAGCTATGTGTGTAAAAATCCCATGGGGTTCCCATTCTACTATAGCCTTCGTAACTCCAAATATCTTATCCATCTGCTGCTTCGTCCGAAGATGATTGGATTGATCAGAAGCTCAGAGTTTGTCAATGAAGAGATTGTCCTTAAAGTGATCCGACGAGACATAGTCATACACTTTAATTCCCTAACTTTTGCCTGGACCGCCCTTTCGGGTTTTCAGTCCACCGGGAAACCCTTTTTTGCCCATGTCGCCCTTTCGGGTTTTCAACTTGCCGGGTGTACAGATTTTTTTAATATTTATCCCTAATTTTTGCTTGAACTGCCCTTTCGGGTTTTCGATTCACCGGGATGCCCTTGTTTTTCCTAGGTGTGTCAACCTAGCAGTTCATTTATGCGTAGTATCTTTTGACTATATCAGCGTTCGCAGGGTGCGGCAGGTTGTCGCCGTCCATGGTGGTTAAAATCATTTCCCCACCAGAAAATATGTTCTTGATCATAAATGGTCCTTCATAGGTAGGAGTCCATTTGCCCCTGGGATCACTTTGCGGCAAGATGATGCACTTGATTACAAGATCTCCAACTTGATATGTCTGGCGTCTGACTTTCTTGTTGAAAGCCTTGATCATCCGTTTTTGATACGTCTGACCGTGGCAAACAACAATAAGTCTCTTTTCGTCAATCAAGTTAAGTTGATCAAGCCGGGTCTGAATCAAGCGTCTTCATTCAAATCAACATCTTTCATGATTCTCAAAGAGGGAATCTGAACCTCGATAGGTAAAACAACCTCCATGCCATATACCAAGGAATAGGGGGTTGCCCCAGTTGATGTGCGTGTCGTGGTACGGTACCCGTGAAGAGCAAACGGTAGCATTTCATGCCAGTCCTTGTAGGTGATTGTCATCTTTTATATGATCTTCTTGATATTTTTGTTAGCAGCTTCAACTGCACCATTCATCTTCGGCCGGTAGGGGGATGAATTGTGATGTTGAATCTTGAACTGCTCACACAAAGTGGTGATCATGGTATTGTTAAGGTTTGTACCGTTATCAGTGATAATCCTTTCGGGGATACTGTACCGACAAATAAGGTCCTGCTTGATGAAGCGGGCAACAACATTCTTAGTAACGGATGCGAAAGAAGCTGCTTCGACCCACTTAGTGAAGTAGTCAATGGCCACCAGAATGAAGCAGTGTCCATTGGATGTTGTAGGCTTGATCTCTCCAATCACGTCGATTCCCCACATAGAGAACGACCAAGGAGCTGTTAATACATTTAGAGGAACAGGAGGTACGTGCACCTTGTCTGCATAGATTTGACATTTATGACAAGTGCGGGAGTGTTGATAACAGTCAGCTTCCATGGTAGACCAGTAATAGCCTGCCCGTAGAATCTTCTTAGCCATCGTATGCCCGCTAGAGTGAGTGCCAAAGGTACCTTCATGCAATTCAGCCATGATCTTTTCAGCTTCAGCTTTGCCTACACAACGGAGCAGAATAGAATCATGATTGCGCTTGTACAGGATGCCATTGCTTAGGAAGAAATTAGCTGAGAATTTCCTTAAGAACTTTTTGTCATTAACTGAAGCTTCTTCAGGGTATTCTTGCGCCTCGAGATACCTTTTGATTTCATGAAACCACGGCTGGTCCACTACTTCTTCGGTGTTAATCTCGTGACAATGTGCAGGTTCGTCCATCCGTTCAATGGTGATTTGGGGAGCCTCATTATACCAGTTAAGTTTAAAAATGGATGACATTGTAGCTAGAGCATCTGCTAGCTGATTTTCTTCTCGCGGGAAGTGCGCGAAGGTAATCTGCTCGAAATGTGGTAACAATGTCAGGACATGTTCTTTGTAAGGGATGAGGTTCAAATGTTTAGTATCCCACTCTCCTTTGATCTGACTGATGACCAAAGCTGAGTCCCCAAACACAATCAAAGATTTGATTCCCAAGTCTATGGCAGCCTTGAGTCCAAAGATGCAAGCTTCATACTCTGCCATGTTGTTTGTATAGTTGAAGCAAAGTCGGGCAGTGAAAGGTGTATGGCAACCTTCTGGGGAGATGAGTACCGCGCCGATACCGTTGCCAAGTGCATTGGAGGCCCCATCAAAGTACAGGGTCCTCCGGGATCCTTGTTCAGGTCCGTCATATGGTCTGAAATCTTTAACGTTGTCCAATGTCATGATGTCTTCGTCAGGGAAGTCGAACCTCATGGATTGGTAATCTTCAACAACTTGATGAGCCAGATGATCAGCTAGCACACTCCCCTTTATAGCTTTTTGGGTCGTGTACTATATATCGTATTCCGTTAGGATCATCTTCCATCTAGCTATTCTTCCAGACAAAGCATGCTTCTCAAAGATGTACTTGATCAGATCCATCTTAGATATCAGCAAAGTGGTATGAGTTAACATGTACTGCCTTAGCCGGCGAGAAGCCCATACCAAAGCGCAACAAGTTTTGTCGAGCAGTGAGTATCGGGTCTCATAGTCGGTAAACTTTTTGCTAAGGTAATAAATGGCATGCTCTTTTCAGCCAGACTCGTCATGTTGGCCCAGTACGCACCGCATTGAATTCTCTAGGACGGTCAGATACATGATTAGCGGTCTTCCCTCGACGGGTGGCATCAGGATAGGAGGTTCTAGCAAATACTCCTTGATTTTATCAAAAGCAATTTGACAAACATCATTCCATTTAACTACCTGATCTTTCTTCAACAGCTTGAAGATTGGTTCACAGGTAGATTTTAGGTGAGAAATGAATCTTGCAATGTAGTTTAGGCGTCCCAAGAAACCTCTGACCTCTTTCTCAGTGCAAGGAGCAAGCATTTCTTGTATAGCTTTGACTTTGGCAGGATCAACCTCGATGCCTTTGTTGCTGACAATGAAACCTAAGAGTTTACCGGACCTGACTCCGAATGTACACTTGTTTGGATTCAGTCTGAGCTTGTACTCCTTCAACCTGACAAATAACTTTTGCAAGTGATCAAGGTGTTCTTCTTCAGTTTGTGATCGGGCTATCATGTCATCTACGTAGACCTCTATCTCATGATGTATCATATCATGAAACAAAGCTACCATGGCGCGTTGATAGGTTGCCCCGACATTCTTCAGTCCAAATGGCATCACTTTGTAGCAGAACGTACCCCACTGTGTAACAAAAGTAGTTTTCTCCATGTCCTCAGGGGCCATTTTGATCTGGTTATATCTTGAGAATCCATCCATGAAAGAAAATACTTTGTGTTGAGCTGTGTTGTCAACCAGGATGTCAATTTGCAGCAGTGGAAAGTCATCTTTAGGGATGACCCTGTTTAAATCTCTATAATCCATGCATATTCTCACTTTGCCGTCCTTCTTAGGCATGGGCACAATGTTAGCAACCCATTGTGGATAGGAAGTAACAGCCAGAAATCCAACATTGAACTGTTTCATAACTTCTGCTTTGATCTTCTCGGACATGTCAGGTCTCATGTGGCGGACCTTTTGTTTCACTGGTGGACAGTCTTCTCTTGTGGGGAGATGGTGTACCAAAATCTCTGTATCGAGTCCCGGCATGTCTTCGTATGACCAGTCGAAGATTTCAACATAATCATGCAATAGCTAGATTAGGCGCTCTTTGACACTCGGCTCTAGATTGGCACCTATCTTGATTTCCTTTTTGTCATCCTCAGTTCCCAAGTTGATTGTATCCAACTGCTCTTCATGAGGCTAAATTTCTATTTCTTCTTGCTGTAGAAGTCTGGCCAACTCCCCTGGCACCTCACAATCTTCCTCACCTTCGTATTCGGCTTGGTTGATCAGATCTTCAGAGTCACTGAAGGCTATAGTAGTATCGTTACCCATGGGTTCCGGAATGGAAGGGTACCTGCATTTGTGAATGTGGGTGTGTGTAAGGACATAACCATCTTAAAACAACAAAATACAAAAGAAAGACAATGAGCACAAAAGGTTTATATATGAAAAGCGTCCATGATTCATTAAAATGACATATGAAAATGAAATAAGAACCCTTACAAATGGACCTATATGCCTCGGGTAGACACAAGGTTGAAAAAGTACGAATTGTTTGTGAATTATTACAGATCCAACATAAATGGAAAAGATAAATGACTGATTTATGAAAGTAATCGGAACAAAGTCTTTTGCTTCCCAGTTGCACAGTCCTCCGTCAACAGTAGGGAAAATCCAGTCTTCCAAGTTGCCCTCTTCTTCACTGTCCTCTAGTGCGTTAACCCCTCGGTGGCTGATCTTCACAGGTGGCCCTCCGGCACGGGAGCGGCGCACGGCCTTTTGACTAGTCGAAGTAAATCCCAAGCCGAATTTATCTGATTTGAAAGGAAAGTCCGGAAGCTGCCCCCAGATTGTGGATCCGCCTTCTTCCACAACTGCCCTAGCATCCTTTAAAGAAGACATCCGAGGCGGAGGTCTTATGATCACAGAAGTTGAGGACACTGCCTTGGTCGCTGCTATCTCTTCAGAGACTTCTTCGAAGTGTTGGAAAGGGGTATCGATGAATTCGCCATCTAATTCCACGTAGCGTAATGAATTTAGATGACTGATCATGTATTCCTCTTTGATATGAACATTTATGATTTCCCCCTGGACAAGGTACTTGAGCTTTTGATGCAGAATGGAAGTGACAGCTCCAGCATGGTGAATCCAAGGTCTTCCCAACAAGCAAGAATAGGAAGGACGAATGTCCATCACGTAGAATGTTGAATTGAACGTCTGGGTACCCACCTTGATCGGGATGTCCACCTCTCCATGGACCATCCTCTTAGAACCATCAAAGGCTCTGACAATTATATTGCTGGGTTTCAGGGTTAAGCCTTCACAATCCAGCCCGTCCAAGGCTTTCTTTGGCAAGACATTTAAAGACGACCCAATATCAACCAAAACATGAGCTAGGGTGGTTCCCCTACACTCCACCGAGACATGTAGTGCGTCGTTATGCTTTCTCCCTTTGGAGATCAAGTCTGCATCGGAGAATCCCAGGCCATTGTCAGCTGTTAAGCTTGCCACACATTCTTGGAATTGATCAGCGGAGGTTTCTTATGGCACGTGGGCCGTTTTCAAAAACTTGACCAAAGCTTTAGCATGTGCCTCAAAGCACAACAACAGGGCTAACATAGATATTTTGGAGGGGGTCTTCCCCAGTTGTTCAACAACATTGTAATCACTTTTCTTAATAATCCTCAAAATCTCTTCCATCTCTTTCGGGGATGTTTCAGGACTGACTAATGACTGAGCCTTCGTCAAGACAGGCTCCTCTTGAACATTCTTTCCTTTTTTCTCAGCATCAGAAACAGGGATGGGAATTGAATTGTCATTGTTGGTGGGTACACTTGTAGGTACAATCACATGGGTGATCTTCGGGATGGCCGCGGGTCCAAAGACTGCTGTTGGAGGAACAATCTCTGGAGAAAATATTCTCCCACTACGAGTAATTTTGCTTGTTCCGGCAATGTTGCTGATGTCGGATTATCTTCCTCCGAGCTTTCTTCTTCAATGGTCTGTTCAATCTGTTTGACACCATGGTAGTAAATTTCTCCACCATAGTTCCATGGTACCATTTTATCGGTTTTGTAAGGGGTTGGCCCTGACATTGTTATCTTCAACGGAGTAGTCATAAGAGCAGATGTAATCCTAACATGTTTTTTAGGAACCCTTGAAGGATTGACGTATATGGTTATTATTGAAACTTCTGGAATTGGAATGGGTGAGACGGGAGCTTTCTCAAACAAAATTTCCTTGTTATCAATCAATTGTTGGATTCCTTTCTTCAAAAGAGGACAGTCAAATAGGGAGGATATGCAAGCGGGGAAATCTTGGTCACAACCTGGGAACACCCCAGCCTTTAACAAATTAAACTTGATGGTTAGGAGAGAAGTTGACAATTCATCCACAGTAGAAACAAACAGATCTTCTTCCTTATCATTGGCATCGTGTCCATGCCTCGGCATTGGAGCAGAGATCACATTCGGCTTTTCAGGAGCTTCAAATTCAACTTCCTTTGCATCAATCAGATCTTGAATCTTGTTCTTCAGGCCCCAACAATTGTTGGTGTCGTGCCCTGGACTTTCTGAATGGTAAGCACATCTGGCGTTGGGATGGTAATATGGAGATGAAGTGTTAGGATTTTTAGGGGCCTCCTTTAGCATGGCCAGGTTCAACTTCAAGAGATGTGGTACGACTTGAGCAGGAGTCATGTTTATCTTGGTGAATTGCCTTACAAGCCTTTCCACCCTTTGCTGGTTATTCCTCGGCTGATCATTTCTCAGCGGGTTGTTTCTCGGTTGGTCTGACGCAGACTTCTGAATCATCACGGCCCCCACTGTTGGTCGTCTTTCAATTCTTCCTTGATTCCTCTGGGCATAAACATCTGACACTTCCTTCTTTCCAGTGAAGGGATTTTTTTGCAGCATTAGAGGTAGATGCATCTTTCTGAATTTTCCGCTTCTAATA
The DNA here is from genome assembly GCA_948472305.1 of Vicia faba. Lineage (NCBI taxonomy): Eukaryota > Viridiplantae > Streptophyta > Magnoliopsida > Fabales > Fabaceae > Vicia > Vicia faba. The sequence goes on along the minus strand of OX451741.1, from coordinate 1,310,622,223 downwards.
CTGGATTCCACCCTTTCGCAAGTTAGAATAAACTCAGTGAAACCTGCAGAGGAGCTTCCAATCAGGTGATTAAAGAAAGGACCTGACAGAGTCCCCAAGAACATGTCCACAAGCTCTCTTTTAGATAAAGGTGGTTGCACCCTTCCGGCCAAATCCCTCCATTTCTGGGCGTAGTCTTTAAAACTCTCATTGGTAGCCATAGCCATACTCTGTAGCTGAGTACGAGTTGGCACCAAGTCGGCATTGTATTGATACTATTTATAGAATGCGGTCGCTAAGTCTTCCCAATTATGCATATTAGACCTCTCCAACTGGTAGAACCAATCCAGATGCGTCCCCGATAAACTGTCCTAGAAAAAAATGGACCCACAGGTCTTTATTAGAAGAATGTGGTTGAATTTTCCTGACATAAGATCATAGGTGCATCTTTGGGCAAGACACCCCATCGTACTTAGAAAACAATGTCACTTTAAATTTAGGAGGGATTACTATTCCAGATACCAGCCCTAACTCTTCAAAGTCCAGCCCAAGCACTCTCTGTATCTCTATAGCAGCTAGACGTTCTTCCAAGTTCTTGTATTTGTCATTGGCCAGAGGGTACTGCTGTTCAGAATAGTCCTCATCTTCCTCTTCTTCAGCTTCAGAATCAGATGGCACTGCAGTTCCTTTACCTTTTCCTTCCCCCTCTTCAGATGTTGATGGGAATTCCAAAGTCCGCCTGGCTTATCCTTCAAACCTTCTTCCCAAGATAGCCACACCAGCTCTCTTCTTCTTCTTTTTCTCTTTTTCCTTCTCTAGCAAGGTCTTGAGCTCCTCCTGCCCCTTGGCTAGGGTCAAGAGTAGCTGTTGAAATTGTGAATTCTGGGCTTGTAAGTCTTTGACCGTTTGTTCAATATCCATCTTGCTGAAATAAATAGCAGAGAGATGAGGAAACTTAGTGTGAATACCTGCTTATGCATATGATGAATGATATGTATTCATGTAATGCTTTCAAGGATTCAGAAATTCAAATTTGTTTAAACAAAAAAAAGAAACACACGTCATATTAATAAGACATAATTTGTTAGTACATCAATGCCCCATGGGAAAAATAACACATAATTCTAAGGTAAAAAGACGTTGCGCATCCTCTTTGGTGCAATGTAGGTGTTGAGAGTCTGCTCTTCGTGAAGTTGACGAGTGAGTTCCAAAACCTTCTTCTCTCTTGCGTAGAATTGGGCTTCAAAAGTATCGCGTTCTCCCTTGAGCTGTATCCAACTCCTTTGTAGATCTTCGAGTGATGTTGGCATGTCAGGATGTAGGAGGGTGTATGGAACCTCTCCTTCCATAATAGGCTCTATAATCACTGGGAGAATGGAGGGGTAAGGCCTCATAAGACTTTGGGCGCGGGTTCGTACCCACTTGAGGTAAGGCTCAAGAGGGATGGAATTCTTGTGTCCCAAGGTCTTACTGTCTACCTTGTTGGGAATCCTCCAAGCTCGGATGAACCTTTGTCGGAGTTCTTGATTTTCGTTGTCGAAGTCAAAAACCAAACCTTGAATCAGCATGTCAAGTGGGCCATCCCTTCGGGTATAACCAAACCGTCTCAGAGCCAAGCAAGTGTTGTAGGTGATGCCTCCCTTAATGACAAGTAGAGGGACATTAGGGAATTCCCCACAACGTACAATAATGATGACATTCTCTTTTGATCGAGAACACCAATGAATATCTGAATGGGTAAGAGTCATCAATCGTTGTGACCACCTCAAACCTTGCTCATTCTTTAAAACTGATTGGGGAATATGAGAAATAAACCATCTTTCCAGTAGAGGAGTGCAACACCTGAGAACACCTCTTTTCCTCATTGTACGAGTGTGAAAAGAGTGGAGGATATCCCCAAGCAATGTGGGCACCAGGTTGTGAGTCATGAAGATTTTGATAGCACTCACATCTATGTGTTGGTCAGGGTTAGGGAACAAGACCATCCCATAGATGAGAAGATCTACAATCTCCTCAAAAGCTTGCAAGTCTAGAGAATTCCAACAGCTTTGGGCCTTCTCAAACAAAAACTTTGACAAGAAGCCTTTGACACCACTTCTAGTTTCCCAATGTGTTGTGACATCAGATGAGGCAAGTGTAAGGCTTGAGCAATCTCTTATGGCTTTGGATCTCTTTCCGTACCGTTGAAGGGTAGTTGATTGAGAATAGGAATCCTCAGGAGTTGAGAAAATTCCTCCAAAGCAGGCACAAATTGGTAGTCAGGAAATGTGAAGCAATGATGCAAAGGGTCAAAGAACTGGAAGAGAACTTTCATCATATCCTCCTCAGTGTTGGAAGTGACTAGGTTGAGTAGACAACCATGCCTCTCAATGAATGGAGAATTCTCAGGAATCCTTGAAGATAGCTCCTTGAGTTGAGGAGGAATTCTTACAAGGTTGACTTGGATAGTTTTCCTGCGAAGTGATTCCATAACCTACAAAATAGGAACAAAGATGAAAATCTAAGATCCTTGAAATGGTTAGTGGATGCATATGATGCTCATGATGTCCATGATGTTATGCACAAGTATATATGTACAAACAAATCACACAAGTTCCTAGTTTAGGCTTGCATGGGGTTTCATAGGTAAGTACCCTCTTGAAGTTTAGTTGGCTCAACCTGTCTTAGAAATAGTAACTGGGTTCTAAGGAGTTCAATATCACTGGATTGTTTCCTTGTTCATTGTTTCAATTCAACCTCTTTACTGGAGACCGAAATATTCCAAGGAACCAACCCTCAATGAGTGTAGTATCGAGTATCTACCAACTTCGGACTGCACCAAAGCCGGTCATATCACTACATCCTAAAAGGCCAAGTTGGTCAAGTAAAGGTTCTAAAAGTACATTAGTGCTTCATGACATTACTCAGCGGCCCCGTATTCTCTTTGATTGACTCAAAGGCTACCGGTACCCACAAATATGTCGCACTAATATAGCTATTGCTTAGACCATGTCAGTATACCCCGCACAGTTTCCACAACATATTGCTATTTACCTATGAATGTTTCCCAAATCTGGGTAGAGGATTCAAACCCAAACAATAGAACCAAAGTGTAAAGCATACAAGTCAAGCAAGATAAGCATGTAAAGGTGATATAAAACCCTAAGGTAACCCCACTTTTGTCTCTCCCCAACAGAGTCGCCAGTTCTATGATGCCGTGGGAGAACTGACTTGAGGTTTTGTGTTTGTTTTCACAAATGTTGCAGTTTAGCAAGAGTCGCCACCGACTTTTATTTTATCCAAAAGGAAAGGTAAAAAGCACAGGAAAGACCTTTGAGATTGTTTTTGGGTTCGGGAGGTAGATTATGAAAAGGGAAGGTGCTAGCACCCTTTTCATCCATGGTTTTCCATGGGCTCTTAGTTACTTGTTTTAGATCACTTGCTTTGCTTTTGCAATTGTTTTAAATGGTGCTTTGTGTGGTTTTGAAAGTATTTTGAAAAGAGGCCTTTGTTTAGGCAATCTTTGTAATGATTCTTGTTTGTAAGAATGTATACAAAGATGTTTGTCTTTTGAAAAATGTTTCAATGTTTTGAAAGTTGTTTGTAAATGTTTTGAAATGTGTGTGTGTTTGTTTAAAAATAGCAAGGATTGTTTTTGAAATGATCAAGTAACTAGAAGCTATCTACCTACTCAAAAGTCTTTCCTATACATTTTTACTCCTTTGACATTGTTAACCTACCATTGTTTTGGTAGACAAACCTATCTTTGGATGTTAAACGGGACAGGCGTGGGTCATCGCATGACCATGATAGCAATGTTGCCAAGTATCTTAGCATGTTTGAGGGACTAAGATCATTTGTTTTTAGGCAACCTTGTTTAGCGTCATCGAGGGACTATGATATTTTGTTTTGTATTGTTTTGTCAAGATACCTAGCATGCATACCATGGCCATTTAAATTAGGCAACCAAGTGGGTGAAACCCTAGAGGTGTTTGTGTGCAATGTGTTGTCATTTTTCATGCATTTTTGTCTTGTATTAGGTTATTCTATTTGTTTGATTTTGTCTTTATCATACAAACCCTAATTTACTAAACATGCATATAATGCGATAAATCGCGTAAAGTAAATCTAAACTATTACAACAATATTATGGGAGGGGGATACAAGTTTTGAATGGGGATATTTGCACAAAATAAAACCCTAATTCACTATTACAACCCAATTGAATTTATTGTACAATAAATAAATAAACAATTATTTAAATATGTAATAAAATGTAAATATGCAAAAAAGTGTTTTTTAATTGTTTTATGTATGAGAAAATATAATTATCTAAGTCCTAAAAATAAGAAAAAAAATATTATTATTTTTGAAAGGGGAAACCCTAATTTTTGATTAAAAGAAAATATGTTTTCTATTATTCATTTTATCCATTTTGTTCAAGAAAAATAATAATAATATTATGTACAATTATTAAAAAAAATTAAATATGTATGAAAAATAAATATTTAATGTATGAAATAATCAAAATAAAAATGTATTGTATTTTTATTATTTACAAATTATTTTAAGAAAATGATTTCTACTTATTGAAATAAAACTATTTTATATGCAAAAAATAAGATAAAAAATAAAACAAAAAATGCAAAAAAATAAGAAAATATTTTTGGGATTTTTAAATGTTAAAAAAAAAAAAATAAAGTCAGAAATATAAAATATGCAAAAAAATACAAAAAATATAAAAATATGCAAAGGGGGGTGCAGAAGTAAAATGGGGGGTGTGGAAAGTGAAAGGCCCAAGGCGCCAACTTTATCCCTGTCCTTGCTTCGCGCGCGCATCCTGTGTTCAAACCTGCAACTCTCTATTCTTTGAACAAAAACAAAATCTTGCAACATGAAACTTGTAGCATTTTTGATCACGATTCCAATGATATAAAATTTGAAACCTAACTCTAAGAAACCAGGGAGAATTTTAATGGCCCTAATTTCTGACCTAATTTTTTGTTGAACTTCAACAATCAAATACTCTTAGCTCAGTTAATATAAATGAAAACTATGCATATGTACAGCTTAAGCAAGTTAAGGACTACATTTTTGCTTCACAAATCGTGACCTAAAGATGCCTAAATAGAGAGATAGAAACTTATAAATACCTTGTTCAGTTGAGTTTGGATATGGCAATGTGGGAACTTTTAGTGAGGCCTGAAGATCGTGTGAGCTTCCTTGAAGTTCCTTCAAGATTTTCCAATGCTCAGCTTGCCTTGTAGATGCTTGAATCTCCTTGTAGAAGTCAACCTGCAACCTTGCAAAATGAAAATGGTGAAGTGTGAAACTGAGCTCACAGTTGCAAGATGAATGCTTGGATAGCTTGGGTGTGATGTAGGGAAGATGTTTTAAGGGTTGAAAGGCAAAACACACGAGCAAATTTCAAGTTGGCAAGAAATTTGCAGAGGCTGCCCTGTTTGGGCAGAAAATGGTGTTTTTTGTGTTTTAGGGTGTTTGGGAAGTTATGCACTCGTGTTTCTGCTTGAGACAAGGTTCTGAAGTTGTGTAGAATAATGCCAAGGCCTATCTTTATCAGATATCCAAGTTCTATTGAATTTTGTAAGTTTGCTTGCTTTTGAAGAAAGTTGGAAGTGACAATGCCAAAGGCCTGTACAGGCTAGCTCTAGGGCTGCAAGGAGTTGGTATGCTTTGCCTGATAATTGTGGATCTTGTTTGCAACAAAAGATTAGGTTCAATGCACAAGGATAGCAAAGTTGTAAATGTCTTGCTTTATCAAAATGGTATTATGAACTTTATGCCATTTTTGGAATAATTCTTTGTGCAAAGCTCCATAGGTCAGAATAAAGCCAATATCCATTGAATTTGCATTAAATTATGGAGTGTAGAAAGGATTAAGACCTGTAATACCAAGTACAAGCATGCTAGGACAGATTTGCAACTTGAACCATTGTGAAATTGCCTTGAACAAAAGTGATAAATTGCCATTTTCCCTTCTTCGATTCTACCTAACCATAAATGATCTTGGAGAGTTATTGGAAATTTTGGAAATATTGTAACATGCTCTACAATCCATCTTTGAAATGCAACTTGAGATACCTCTTGGAACTAGGGCAAAATTTCACTAAGTTAAAAAGTTTATGGACCCCTATTCACAAAATCATAACTTGAGATCCAAGCATATTTTGGGAAAACTTTGTGAATCAAAGTTGTAGATTTCATGGAGGACTACAACTTTCATGTTGGAAGTTTCCTTTGAATCCAATTGCATCATGGTGAAAAAGTTGTGGAAAGTTGGGAAAAAATAAGAAATTTTCCACAACTTAGAAAAATTCTAAGTTATGAAAAATTTCAAATTAAAACCCTAATTTTCAATTTTAGGTTTCTTGGTCAACAAGTTTCACATTTTGACATATCTTGATGAATTATGACCCTTGGCACTTGATTTTGACCAAAAAGTCAAAGTTTGACTTTTCAGTGTACAATTGACTTTTGATCAGTTGACTGCAAAATTCACCTGTCAATCATATGCATTTGAGATATTTTGAACCATGTGATTAGGTCAAGATGATGCTATTGAGTCCTTGAAATCATGCTTGAACCCAATTGGTCATTGGCTAGGTTAAAAATAAGAAATTTCTCTTTCTCAATCAAAACCCTAATTTTGACCATTTTGCCCTTTTGATGATTTGATCAAATTTCTTGAGGAGTTGTGGTCCAAACTTGATAAAATGGTACATAGGAGCCTAGAATGTTGTTGTGGATCAAAAATTATGAAGTTTGACTATAAATTGGCCATGGTTGACTTTTTCCCCAATACAACTGATTTTTAGGTCAACTGTCCAATTGACTGGGCAAAAATGTGATTCAAGGCTTGAAACTTGGTATGAGCAATCTTAGGGGTCCAAGATGGTGTATGAAAGTCACATGAAGCATTGATGGTCCAAAAATCCTTTTGCAAACTCAAACCCTAATTTCAGGTCATCAGTGCAAGATGAGGTCTTAAGCAGAGCAAACCCTAATCTGTCTGGAGTCCAAGAAGTCTTGTGAGGAAAATCTTGATAATATGAGAGGGAAAATTTTGGGGTACAACACTCGTGAATTCAGAGAAGGCGACCTTGTGCTCAAGAAGATCATGTCTTTTAACACTGATTCTAGGGGCAAGTGGACTCCCAATTTTGAAGGCCCGTATGTTGTCAAGAAAGCCTTCTCTGGTGGTGCATTAATTCTTGAAACTATGGATGGTGAGGAGTTCCCACGTTCGATGAATGTTGACGCTGTCAAGAAATACTTCGCCTAAAGAAATAAAAGAACAACTCGCTAAGTTGAAAACCCGAAAGGGAGGCTTAGGCAAAAAAGGAGCGTCTCGGTAGGCCAAAAACTCGAAAGGGCGGTCTAGGCAAAAATTAGAGACATAAACAGAATAAATTTCCCGCTAAGTTGAAAACCCGCAAGGGAAACTTAGGCAAAAGTTAGGTATTTTCTTGGCAAGTAACTACGTCAGACAAGACTTGATCGTTGAAGCAACAATCTTCTCGGATCCTTACCATACTTCAACAGAAGCTGCTGCTCAGGATTTCAAAAGTTGTTAGGGGGGATAGTGGTCATTGTATCTCAATATATATTTTCTATTATCTATTGCCATTTCCCAAACTTTGTAATCATCTATGGAGTCTCTCCATTCTTAGACTACCATTCTATTAATGAAATTCGAGCTTTTACCCAATTCTTTGTATTTCCTATGTTATTTAGCTTGCAAAGACTCCATTTATTACTGATAATAACTTTCAAAGCAAAGAGATTAAAAAACAAAATTGATTTTTCAAAAAAAGGGATGTTTACAATTTACTTTTACTTTGAGATTTGTGATGAAACAATGACAACAAAAATGGTGATCCTAGGAATGGACAAACTCCATTTGTTTTCAGAAGATTTTGTTCCCCTCGGGAAGGTCTACTCGGGTTGTTTTCACCGTATTGGGTTTATGGTTCCGGTATCCTCGGTCAAGTTTGGATTCATTTCTCCTCTTTTCTGAGTTTTCATGATGTGAAGTTTCAATTCACATTTTTCTCCAGTGAGGTAGGCTTAAATTCCCCAGTGAATGTTTGGATGTGTCGGTGTTAGTCAACTTTATTTGAGACTGGTCTTGCAATCTCCAGTAGGCATGTTACTTTTGAAAAAAACACTAGTTTCCCCGATAAAGCCTGAAGAAGGATGTTCTACCCCGATATCTGTTTGATTTGGCTACCTCCGGATTATGTTTCTCCTCAGTAAAGTTAAAAGCAGGCAGTAGGCTTAGTTTCCGCAGCTGGCCTTTACCTTTCTTGGAATGATCATCTTGGTTGAAGCTTAGCCGAGTGCTGTTAGTGCCTTAGGCGGTTTTGCTTGGTTGTTCCCCATGTTGTGTATCTGTTTTGTCAGCATGCACACGATAACACTCATACATTCATACATGAATCATGCATAGCTAAAATTTACAAATCATTGTTCATTGACATTTGTTAATATTTTTGTTGACATATTAACCTGTTTTGCAGAGATAAGTTACTCTCTTTTCATTAGAGCGTTGGTCTTAAGCAGAAAACATACATCCTTTCAATTTCCCTATTGAGTTCTCCCTCATAGAAGATTTCTGCCATAGGCTTCCGGTACAGTTCCTTGTTTGGACGGATCTTGTTTTCCCTCTTGAGTTTATTTCTCAAAGGATGTATTCTGGTTGACTATTTCATTCCAGTTTATTTCTGGTTTGGATCTGTTGTCCCCTGGCAATATTGTTTACTTTGGAATCCTGAAAAACTCCAAGCTTTGGTTGGTGCATTTATTTTGCACAAGAAGACTTTATCCCCTTAGCAAGAACATCATGGCCTCTCCCAGAAAGTCATACCTCTTCCCCTAAAAAAGTCATTTCCTTTAACAATCCTCCGTGACCACAAATAACAAGTATCTTTATTTGAGACAACTTATGTATTATCCTTTCCAGGCGGAGTGCCTTGGTTAAAGAAGAAGTTGAGACCCATTCTAGGAGAAACACCAGAATCTTGGGGAAACTTGTTATCTTTTTTCTATCTTCAGTGAACGTTGATAGTTCATCGTCAATGAACGGTGATGATATGATATATTCTCTTTCTACCTTCAGTGAAAGTTGGTATACCATCGGCAGTGAACGTTGGTGTTTGTTATCTTTTTGCTACCTTCAGTGAACGTTGGTAGTTCATCGTTAGTGAACGGCGGTGCTATGATATATTCTCTTTCTACCTTCAGTGAAAGTTGATAGACCATCGGCAGTTAATGTCGATGTTTGTTATCTTTTTTCTATCTTCAGTAAATGTTGATAGTTCATCGCCAGTGAACGGCGATGCTATGATATATTCTCTTTCTACCTTCAGTGAAAGTTGGTAGACCATTGGCAGTGAACGTCGATACTTGTTATCTTTTTGCTATCTTCAATGAACATTGATAGTTCATCGTCAGTGAACAATGATGATATGATATTTTCTCTTCCTACCTTCAGTGAAAGTTGGTAGACCATCGGCAGTGAACGTCGGTGTTTGTTATCTTTTTGTTGCCTTCAGTGAACGTTGGTAGTTCATCGTCAGTGAACGGCAGTGATATGATATTTTATTTTTCTACCTTCAGTGAAAGTTGGTAGACCATCGACAGTGAACATCGATGTTTGTTATCTTTCTCTCTGCCTTCAGTAAACGCTGGTAGCTTCTCCTTCAATAGGAGTTGGTGTGACCTTTGACCATCCTACCATCCTCTCTGATTCAGGTCTTTTGGTCCACCAGTGATTTATTTTCTTGGTGGGGTTGCTCCTTTGTTTCTTTAATACTGTTACATCTCCAGTGTTATTTTTTGCGTTTCTTTGGTCCTATTCATATGTATTCATGATCATAAGCATTTGCATGGTATCTTAGGGTCAAAAATAAGGTTTGTTTTATATTTAAGTATCTTCGACCGCGTCGACACGAAGATTTTTAACCTTTGTATCTCCAAATAGAAGAAACTTAAATAAGGGAAGCTTTTGTACCCTAATTTTTCCCCCTAAGATCCCCTTATCATACCATGTTGATTCACTCATAACAAGATCACACTAGGATTCTTGGTTCCCTTCCCTACTTTGAGTTTTACTCCTTTTGAGGGATTATAAAGCACCTTGACTTATGTTCCTTTTGTGATCATGAATATTGCTTTGATTTCTTCACTTAACTAATAAAATACAATTTGGCTTGTCTTGCTTGTTATCCATGTAGATGAAAGGCAATGATATTTAACAAGTTACTCCATGGGTTCATGAGTTTATTTCCATGCCCTAGTCAATATAGCTTGAGAAGTTCAAACCTCACCATTGGATTGGTTTTGGGATAATTGGCATGGCAAGGTTGATTTGGTTCATCACATTTCAAGGTTATTAGATTTGACTAAAAAGTACAAGGGGTTGATTGGAGAAGTTGTCATGTTTGGACAAGGCCTTGTTCCGATTAGTCACAAGAGCATATTTATCTCAAAATTCAAGATATGGAAGTGGTTTTGGTGGCTATGATTCTTCATTATCATCCTCAACAACTTATATTCACAAATCAAGAATATTGGTACAATAAGTTTGTTCAAACTTGTCAAAGTTCTCCAAGGCATTCTCTTGATCTAGAAGCTAGGGTTTTAAATTCAAAGGAGTATATCTTGCTCACCTTTTGCTATTTTTGAGTGATTCCAAATACATCATTCTCTTTAAAGGATTATCAATAAATCACTTCAAAAGTTCCAAGGAGTTTTCATGTGGAAGAAACTTGGTGAAGAAGAAAGACTACAAGTCATCCAGATGAATCCACAATTTTACATAAGTAACTTCAATTGATCATAACTTGGTCAATTTGCATCACCCTGAGTCCATTCTTTTTCTATAATGATCTTGAAGATGTTAACTTTATGCCTTCTTTTATATGCAAAGTTGGAAAATGGATGGAAGTTTCCTTAAATATGCAAAATATTATAGGTCATTTCATAATTTTTGGCCAAATTCAACAAGTCATAACTTTCTCAATTTTTGGAGATTTTGAGTGGTTGAAGTTTCAAAATGTCATTCAAGAGATCTACTTCATTCCATCTTGTTTGGTCTAGAGCAAATTCCAAGTGGAAGGCCATGTTTGGATGCAAAGGATTATAGGTCATTTTTGAAGAAGAATTTGAAATATTTCTAAGTATGGAAAGTCAACCCTTTTTCTTCAACTTTGACTCAATGCAACTTTCAGCTCAAGCATCCCTTTAACTCCATTATTTTTCCATTGCAAAGCTTGTAACCTCATCTTTTTAAAGCATCCCGAATCATGCCCTAAGACCCCTTGAGTTGGAAATGCCATGGATTTGAATTTGGTAACTTGAAACTGAATTTTCCACAAAGTCATAATTTTGAAATCCATAATGTGACTTCTAAACACAAGATTTATGCGCATTTTTGATTTAAACTTGATTAGAAAACATGCCAGAAGTGATTAGCACCCCAAAATGCAAGATTTGGTTGAGTTTTGATGGAAATGAAGTCACACTTCACTCGTGCTCGACCTTCACTCAATTTCCCTCCAAACTTCCTTGTTTCTTCCAATTTTCATTCCCATTCACTTCCCTATAAATAGAGGGTCATCCCCCATTCATTTCTTCAAGCTTTGAGAGCCAAAAACACCCTACCAAAACTTCAAACGAACCCATTTTTTTTTAATTTAGTTTCTGAGATTTAAGCTCCCTTTTCCAAAATTCTTTGCGCATTCATCATCCTTAAGCATCATATAAATTCTCCAGCACTTAAACCAATCAAAATGAGCCATAATTCAAGCTACAAAAGTCCAATTTCAGAGCTTCTTCCTTGAACTTCGAAAAGGTAGAATTCTCCACCATTTGGATCCAAATCAAGCACCAATCTATTCTACTCCTTCTCCTGATTCTAATGCTGCTTATAATTTTTAAATCCATTGAGAATTAAGAGAGAAATCTCAAATTGAAGGTGCTCGCTATTTTCTAGGTTTTTGATTCATATCTCTCTCCATACCTTATATAAATTTGGCGCGATGGTGGTGTTAGAATCATCTTGAAGAGACGAGTTCAATGATACTAGGCTGGGATCCTAATTTTTCCATTTGAAGGATCTCACAAAATCCCTATTGCAGGGTGTCTGGAGGTTGAAGATGATGACATGTCTCGTCTCAGCCAATGATAGTGTGCCAAACAATTTAATTTCATTGATTGTCCTTTTTTGATCCTATGTGTATCTCAATAAGGTCCATATCAAGCACAACGCGTCTGGTCCACTGGATCAGCTTACTAACGCGTTTTAACTATGATCTGATGGTCCACATCTTTTTGGTTTTATTTTATTTTCAGATTTTTATATTTTTATTGATTAAATTTTCAAAAAATTCATAACTCTTTTATTTTTTATCCAAAAATAATGAAAAAATTCAGAAAAATACTTTGAATTATTTCTGATCTCAGGACTATTTTTTCACATTTTTATTTTGCCATTTGATATTTTTTTTTGTATTTTTTAAATTATTTTCTTTCTTTTAATTACTTAAAAAAAATACTTTCTGACATTTTTTAATGCTGAAAAAATTCATAAATATTATTTTGCATATTTTTGACTTTCTGAAAATTTTATGGAATTTTATATTGAGGTTTACTACTTTTGACCTATTTTTTGTTTCTTTGAGCAATTTTTAAATAATTGAAAAATAGTTTCTGACTTTTAAAAATTACCAAAAATTTTATAAAAATATTTGGATCCATTTCTGATTTTTCTATGGCCTTACTTTTTCTTTCTTGATTAATTTGAACATGGTTGATATTTTTCTCCTCTATTTTGATTTTTTAACATTTTTTAAACCCTTTTAATGTATATATTAAATATAATATTATTTTATGATTATTTTCTGGCTGTCTTGAGTTGATTTTTTTTATCATGACTTTATTAACATCATTGGATCTTGGGTGTTGAGTTCAACTCCACCAAAATGGATGAATGATTTTAATAATAGTTTGATTGAATTTTTGATTCAAAAGTGGTTTATTCATTTTTCCCATCCCCTCTTCATCTTATCCCTTTCTTATTGCACTAGGTGTTATTGGAGCATGGTCTCTATATCATGTCTCAAAACAAATGGTGTATAAATTGCTATTGACTGATCTCAAAATAGGTGCGACTTCTATATAAGTCCACTTACGATTGCTTAACATAACGCTAAATTTTATCCCGATTCAAATAAATGATCATTCGTGGCCCAAAATTATGATTGCAAGCGCAAGTATGTTAATTTGATCTCTTTGATCCAAAACCTTGAGATTCATTATGTGGAGGCTTTGGTTCTACCAATCCTTTAATGGATCTACAACACCTTTGGTCAACGCGGATCACTTAAACATCGTTGATCATTAAATGGTACTTATGAGAATTTCAAATGGATGATATACTTGACAAAAAGCAAATGCAACTTGTTGTGTGGAGGCTTTGGTTCTACCAATCCTCTAATGAGTTCCAAATGCAAGTTTCAAGATGGTCATCCAACTAACCACTAATTATTAACTTGTTTTACCTTATGCTTTTATTCTTTTTTATGCTTTCTGTACTATTTACTTTTACCATTTACATTTCATGCCATTTTCATCTTTGCTCATTTGAGCATTTATTTTCTTGCCATTTTTACTTTGCTCACTTGAGCTGTTCTTTTCCTTTCTTAAGATACTTAATAATCAACATAAACCCTAAAAATTCTTTAATGGTACTTGGACTATTTGGTTACTATCCTTGGCATTATGGAGCACGAGACTTTTCTTGGACTTAGGATTAGAAACTTTGGCCTATCTTGGAGATCTTATCTGATTATTTTGTCTGGAGTTCTTGAGGTTTACCTCAAGGCATTGGGTTGCTTGTTTGTTTTTGTGTGCAAGTTTTTGTGATTACATCCTCTGTTTATAATCTGGAATTCACTCGTATACAGCCGTTACTCTACCCAATTTTTGTGAAGACTTAATACACTTGAAGTTTGGTTCTCTCAAGAGGTCTAGTATCATTTGCTTGTTTGGTTTCAATCCAAAGAATAGGAATTCTATTTTGGCTCATAATGTCAAGTATTGGCTTCTTGTTGGTTAGATGGTTCTTATCCCTAGCTTTTACCTTATGCTTTAGGATAGTCCCTTCTTCTCCTCCCATCTTCTTTAATTTCAAAAATCTTCTCCCACTTTTTGAAAACTCTTCTTGTTCTAAATTTGAATTACTTTTATAATAAACTTGGACTTAGGTCCATGTATTTTCAAACATTTTCATAAATAAACTCCAATAAACTTAACAATACTTTGACATTTTTGTGAGAAGACTAAAAGTCAATCAATCTCATTTCAAACCATTTTTCCACTTTGGCTTTTACCTTTTAAAACTTTTCTTAAAAGATTAAACTCTTGTCAATCCTTGTAGTGATGCAAACAACTATACTTCTATAATATGCAGTGAAAAGAGATATTTTCCACTTGGGTGTTGAGTGAGGCATTGTTGATTTTAAAATCCAAGCCGTATCCTCCACTTTGAGATGATGCAAATTCTCCTTTCTCATGATTGTGGGTAGTAGGTATGTTTTCCACACGGACAATGACGATGATGTTTTATCTTATAAAATTAACCAATGCATTTGTGTTTTAAATTTTTGAAAGAGGAACTACGTGTACCCTGATCCCCTATTGCACGAAAAGGTGGTACGTAGGAATTAATGGTTCGCAACCGCGGCGGGTGCAAAAATCATAAAAAATATATTTCTTTTCTCACCTCCACCATCCAATTTTTATATATACAACAGTTTTTATATCCAAAATATATAGATTTTACAAAGAGGCTCTTGCGGAGTACCGTAGATGTTTAAGGTGCTAATACCTTCCCTTTACATAACCAACCCCCTTACCTTGAATCTTTCCCCTTCTTTTTGGATTATTCGCTCTTTTCCCATTCCCTTGGAAACAATAAAGCACGGTGGTGATTTTTATTTTGATTTGTATAAAGTCTAGTCAATCCAATGGCTTAGTCTTGAACATTTCTATCGCTACAGTATTGTATCCCCGAAAAAATAATTACAGATAATGATACAAATCTCAACAACACTATGATCACCGAACTATGTAAGCAATTCAAGATCCAGCATCATAACTCTTCTCCTTACCTGCCGAAGATGAATGGTGCTGTAGAGGCTGCTAGTAAGAACATTAAAAAGATCAAACAAAAGATGACCGTGACATATAGAGACTTTCATGAGATGTTACCATTTGCTCTTCATGGTTACCACACCTCAACATGTACGTCAATAGGAGCAACACCTTTATCTCTGGTGTATGGCATAGAGGCTGTCCTACCTATTGAGGTCCAGATCCCTTCTTTGAGAATTATGAAGGATGCAGGGCTAAATAAAGATGATTGGATCTAGACCCGACTTAACCAACTGAACCTGATTGATGAGAAAAGGTTAGCGGCTGTTTTCCATGGTCAGATGTACCAGAAGCGTATGATCAAGGCTTTTAACAAGAAGGTCATACGTCAGGTATATCTAGTTGGTGATCTGGTAATCAAACACATCATTCTTCCGCAATGTGATCCTAGGGGAAAATGTACTCCCACATACGAAGGGACATTTGTAATCAAGAACATATTTTCTGGTGGAGCCATGATCTTGACCACTATGGATGGTGACGACCTTCCGCACCCTATAAATGCGAACATAGTTAAAGGATACTACGCATGAATAAGTACTCGCTAGGTTGACTGAACTAGGCAAAAATAAGGGCATCCCGGCGAACCAAAAGGGTTCGGGCAAAAATTAGGGGTAAATACAACAAAAAGTATGTACACCGGCAAGTCGAAAACCTGAAAAGGAGGCTAGGGTAAAAAAAAAGTATCCCGGTGGACTGAAAACCCGAAAGGGCAGTCCAGGAAAAAGTTAGGGATTTAAAAGCGTATAACTATGTCCCATTGTATCATCTTGCAACCAGACTTCAGTATCAACTATCGAGCTTAAATGGTACCAATCAATCCAGTCAACTTCGGACAAGTAGCAAAGTGATGAGACGCTCAAGGACATAAGGGAAATAGCAGAATTAAAATCAATGGGATTATTACACATAGCTGTTTTCTATTTGTATACTATTTTGTATAGTATTCATTTTCACGCCGGAATTCTCCTACTAGAATGTCAATCCCTTTGTACAAAAACGCCTATTATAGGCACACTTCAAAATCAATACAAATCATTTCTTTGAAAATACAAAACTTTCAGTTTTTATTTTTTCTGTTTGTTTTGCAAAAAAAAAAAGTCCAATGATTATTTTTGACCTATGTATTTGAATATGGTTACTATTTACAAATACTTACATAGAAAATAGAAAGACAGTTACTAATGACTTTAAGAAACGGGACAAAGTCTAAAAATCCATTTGTAGTCCCCGCAGTTACGTTCTCGAGCAGGTACAAAGGCAGAGTCATCCTACTGCAAAGTCACTGCTACATCTTCAGCATACGTCATAATGATGTCTATATCCCCTGGTAGAGTTTATTTCCCTAGTTGCAAAAGTTCATCCCCCAACGGAGTTTATTTCTCTACATTGGTAAGATTTTCAAACATAGCATCTTCTCCCCAGCGGAGCATTCTCAAGCAGAAGTCAAAAATCCC
The DNA here is from genome assembly GCA_948472305.1 of Vicia faba. Taxonomy (NCBI): domain Eukaryota; kingdom Viridiplantae; phylum Streptophyta; class Magnoliopsida; order Fabales; family Fabaceae; genus Vicia; species Vicia faba. The sequence goes on along the minus strand of OX451741.1, from coordinate 1,310,605,571 downwards.
CGGCAGAGTATCCTCAAACGGAAAGAGGAAATCCCTGAAAAATAATCTCCATTCATCCTCCCCAGCAGAAATGAAAGAATCACTTTCCTCATCTACCAAATAGCAGTCTGGGAGTTAACTTCCCAATACTCTCCAGCAAGCAGTCAGGGATTTATTTTCCCAGACTAAGATATGTCGCAACAACATTCCATGTTCATACACCCTGGCATGCGCATTGCATACATCACAATCTCATTTATTTTGAGAACATCATTACACGATGCATTTCATACAACATGACATTGCATACGACTAACTCTTTATCTTTTCAGGTAAGATCAATAAACAAACACCATTAACTACTTATATAGCCTGACAGTCTTCTTAAAGGCTACATCTGACAAAGGACTATTTCAGCACTTTCCCCAGAAAAATCATACTCAAGACCTCTACTGGTTTAGTTTAAATAGACCAATGATTTATCCTGATTCTTCTCCGGTAGACACTTTCTCTGGTTCAGTTAAATCGACCCTAAGATTTTTCTGATTCTTATCTAGTTAAAGATAAATCAAGACCTCTGATGGTTCATTTTAAATCGACCAATGAGTTATCCTGATTCTTCTCCGGTAGACACTTTCTCTTGTTTAGTTAAATCGACCCTAAGATTTTTCTGATTCTTATCCAGTTAAAGATAACTCAAGACCTCTGCTGGTTCAGTTTAAATCGACCAATGATTTATCCTGATTCTTCTCCAGTAGAAACACTCTCTGGTTCAGTTAAATCGACCCTGAGATATTTTCCGATTCTTATCCAGTCAAAGATAATTCAAGACCTTTCTCTGGTTCAGTTAAATCGACCCTATCATTTTTCTGATTCTTATCCAGTCAAAGATAACTCAAGACCTCTGCTAGTTCAGTTTAAATCGACCAATGATTTATCCTGATTCTTCTCCAGTAGACACTTTCTCGGGTTCAGTTAAATCGACCCTAAGATATTTCTAATTCTTATCCAGTCAAAGATGATTCAATACCTTTCTCTAGTTCAGTTAAATCGACCCTAAGATTTTTCTGATTTCTATTCCAGTTAAAGATACTGTAAAACCTGGAGTCCGACAAGATAGCAGTTTATTAATTACTATGAATCCTGGACCCGACCAAATGATAATATAATCTATGACACCGAAGCCTGGACCCGACCAGATAACAGTATACCTCAGATTCAAGTTGAAGCCTGGACCCAACCAGATGACAACTTATTTTCTTCAAATCACTGAAGCCTTGATACGACCAGATAACAATTCAATGTCTATAATTACTGTGAAGCATGGAACCGACCAGATAGCAGTTAATTTCATATTCCCCATTAGGTCACTGTGAAGCCTAGAATACGACCAGATATCAGCCAGCCTTATTATCCTCAGCAAGTCCCTGTGAAGCATGGATCCCGACCAGATAGCAGTTAACTTTCACCTCCCCAGCCAAGAAATAACTCCCCAGTAGAGTAATGGACAACTGAAGCTCCTAAACTCTATTTACCAAGACAGAGACCAACATTCCCAAGTGGACTCCTCCTCAGACAACAGGAACAGGAATCCCCACAAAGAAATCTATCATGAAATCAATATCTACTCTAGATGTCATCTTGAAGCCCATCTACAACGAATCTCCGTCATATTATCTGGATGGCATCTTTATGCCCATTCCCTACACAATAAACCAACACATCATCGAGTTCAAATTTCTGCGCACTCTAGTGTTCAATCATCTTCCACCTTCAGATCACGAAAAAAAGACAAGCCAATCTACATCTTCAGGTCTAAGAAGATTGAACAGGGGCAGTTGTAGTACCCCAAAATTTTCCCTCTCATATTTTCCCAAGATTTTTCCCTTACATGGTGGTTACAAACACTTCTTTAAAGAAAGAGGAAATTTTTGAATCTTAGTAAAGTGTCTTTCGATTGGAAGCTCAACAATGTCCTTTAATTGACAGTTAAACAGTGCCCTTCGATTAGCCTAATAACAAGTTTTGAGTGAGCTTTTAAAATCCTCAGATACAAGCTTGACTCACTAGTCTTCGATTGGGCATTTAACACTCTTAGATCAAGCTTTGGTCTGCAAGTCTTCGATTGAGCTTTGTTTTCCTTTGAAATGGATGCCTTTGATTCAAAAAGAAGGGGAGCTCCTTTGGGCTTCTTTCGTTTGAAGCACCTCTAACTTCTTTAGTTTGGAGCATCTCTGGGCCTCCTTCGTTTGAAGCGCCTTTGGTTTCGTCCATACAAGCCCCATTTGGACAAATGGCCTGCATGCCTGCCTGCACAAGGCATGAATTTTCTTCATACCTACAAGGCAAACACCTGCTACATGCTTGCCTGCACAAGGCAAGAACTTCCCTTATGCTAAGCCTTGACAGCCCAATTTCTACACTATGGCATTCCAAAAGTCCATTCGAAGGATACATATTGCTGGCCATTCGAAGAAGCTGAATTAGAGCCATTTAAAGAAGCACGCAGGAGGTCTTATCGAAGGGCAAGGATTGAAGGCATTCGAAGAGGGCCAAAGAATGCATAGAGAGTCCATTCAAAATGGCCATGCAAAGATCACACTAAAGGTCCATTCCAAAGGTACACCAGAAAGACCATCTAAAGACCCAGTCGAAAGAGGAAACTTGAGCCCAGGTAAAGGCTATACAAAAAGGCCCATTCGAAGGGTGCATGGGAGGTCCAATCGAAGGATAGAGACTGGGGGTATTCGAAAGCCAAAATTGTCCATATTTATTCAAATTCCAAAAGAGGACAAGATGCCATGTTTTTGGCCACAATTACAAAACTTCATTCATAGCCTTGAAAACGTTTGTTTATGGAAGTTAAACTTCTGTCTTCTTGTACCCTCCCTCCTACTCTATATAAGCAGCATGATTGCAAGCCAAAAAGAGGAGGTTGGAGATACGTTTCTCATAAACCCACCATAGTTATAAAAAATAATCCAAGAGGATCCAGCAAATCTAGTCCCCACACAAGTTCAATTTTCCAGCAAGGTAAGTTCCTTTGACCTTGCACCTTTCATTTTCAGTATGGCGTGTGAATAACACCTATTTAACATTTATTTCTGTCCTTTTCGATTGTATGTTTTTTCTTGTCTAAATATACATGTTAGAGCTAACCCTTGTATAGACTCAAACGAAATGAAAAGGACTAGGGTGAAATGAAACCTTAGGCTTCGCCCCTCATTGCCTGATTGCCCCAAATGAAAGAGGCACCTTCATGATTGTTTTGCAGGTCCACATACCTTCATAGTCCAAATGAACTAGGAAAAAAAGAGTCCAAACGAAGGATCCTCATACTGCTTCCTAGCACAATCGAAGGAGGCCAGGAGAGTCCAATCAAAGGCTGCTCACGCCAGCCTCCCAGCCCAATCGAAGGAGGCCAGGAGAGTCCAATCGAAGGCTGCTCACGCCAGCTTCCTAGCCCAATCTAAAGAGGCCCAAGAAGGGGTGAGTCGAAAGCACATCATTCCCTTTTAATCGAAAGACTCATTTCCCCTTATTTTCTTTTGCATACTTAGGCCCAGTACAATTTTTTTATTGTTCTAATTTTTTATTTATTATTGTTCTATCATTTATTTAATTAATCATAAAAATCAGAAAAAAGTCATAAAAAATATTAGGTTAATATTTATTTATTAAAATGATTTTGTAAATAATTTAATTTAAACTTTAACTCTTTCTCAATTTTAAAATAAGCTAGAATTTAGGACTTAATTTAATTTTAATATCTCTTTTCATAAATATAAAAAACCATAAAAAGTTTAGTTTATTTTCTAAATAGACTTTAGGAAAACTAATTTATCTTTTCTCTTAAATAAAAAATAAACAAAAAGATTTCTTATTGCCTTAGGTTCTTAGGAGTATTTTCTAACCTTTTGTGCGTTATTATTTTCTCGCATTTTTTTATTGTAACTGCCTTCTGGATGTAATAGACTGTAACTAGGTTTTTATTATCTTCTTTTAATTTCAGTACTCCCAATTTTGTACATCGTAAACACCTCCATCCTCGAAGCCCTGTAATAGTCTAGACTTTTACTTTCCGCACTTTACATTTCCTGCAAAAATATAACTGCTAGTAACTAGGCGTGTATGGCAAGATTGAAAAACAATGTTAGCAAACCTTAAAAGAAAAAGATAAATAACTGAATTGAACACAATTGCACACAAACACCTCTAGGGTACCCCACTTTGGTTTCCTTTAAGAAATAAAACAGTCATGAGGTAGGAATGCTTTAGCAAAGACCCATACATAAAAAGATCATAGTCCCTCGATGACCCTACATTTGCCTTTTCGGCAAATGATCTAGTCCCTAAAGAAAATTTCTAAAGCGTCTCCACAAATTTCCTTCGTGACTGTAAACGTCCCTTCGATGTACCTCAAACATCCAACGATAGGGCTACCTACTTACTAATAGTAGGATAGCGCTGTCTAAAGGATAAGAGGAAAAGAACGGCCCTTTTCGAGCATAAAAGTAGATAGCTGTTAGAAGTTTTCTCAAAAACACTTTTTGCACTTACACAAATACTACTTTTTTAAAAATCAATTTTCAAAAACATTTGCTTTGTTAACACTCTTGAGGACTGATTCAGGAGTTAAATGCAAAGCAAATCGATGCACTAAGACATTTTTCAAACATTTTCAAACGCACAAAGCACAAAGGTATTTTAAAATGAGCAAACCTCTAAGAGCTCGTAGATAACTACAGATGGAAAGGGTGCTAACACCTTCCCTTTCCATAATCTACCCCTTACTAAGAAAATCTCGAAAAGGTCTTTTTCTGTTCTTTTCACCCTTTCCTTAATTTGGATAAAGAAAAGTCGGTGGCGACTCTTGCTTACCGCAAAATTTGCGAACACAAACGCAAAACCAGTATATAAACAGTCAGTTCTGCCACCGTATCACAAACCCCAAGACCAGTGGGGATTTGTAGTTTTAGGCCCTATGTTCCAGGATTTACGATGCCTATGAGTGGTTGCGAACAACCATATGGCATGTAAACTTCAATGATGGCAAGTTTGCATAATAGTGCGTCAACATTTGATGATCCATTAGTGAGTACTTATTCACCATTGCAAGGGTCGGGATCCACTGTTAACAACTTGGGTCAAAATGTTCAACCCTAGGGAAAGGATTTCCTACCCAACTAATGCCCACTTTTACTACAAATTATGCGATAATATTAAGGCAACAAATGGACGAAAGAAACCATGATATGATTCATATGCTTGCCCAAAAATAGGCACAATATTAATCCCCTTGATCCAAAATACTACCAAAACTAATCAGCAAAATGCTCAGACGAATCAACAATTGGCAGCGCAGATGGCGTGAATTTCATATTTCTTTGGTGCCCCACAAGCGTCGGTCTGACAACCTCAATTGGAATGAATGGTAGAAAACTAAGGAGAAATCCTAGAAGAAGACCCAAACATTAAACAGGCCCAACAGTTTGCACCTAATGCAGGTGAAGTCAATAAGGGAAATAAGGTTGAACCCCGTATGGTCGAACAAGCAATACATAGTGAGAGAGAACCCCCAAGGGTGAAATAGGGTAAACATAGGCCTTCACAGGCCAAACTATACTTCCCAATTTCCAGGGTACGTCTTGTAGACTGAATTACCTAAGGGATGGAAGGTCCCAACATTCACAAAGTTATTTGGTGATACCAGTAAATCCACTTTCGAACACATATCAAGGTATTTAACTTAGGTGAGGGACCTTGCTAATAATGAAAATCTGAGAATAATATATTTTCCTAGTTCCCTCATAAAAAATGCTTTTACGTGGTTCACCATACTCCCAGTGAACTCCTTCTATGATTGGACTCGTTTAGAGATATTGTTCCATGAACAATTTTACGTGGGGTAGTTGAATACTAGTCTGAAGGAATTGGCTAGCATCAAGTGCAAGTTTACAGAGCCAATAGATGATTATTTGACTAGATTCTGTTTGCTAAAGTCAAGGTGTTTCACACAAGTGCCTGAGCATGAGTTAGTCGAAATGGATGCTGGTGGTTTTGATTATTCCATCAGAAAAAACTAGATTCCCAATAATTAAGATATGCCCCAATTGGCAAACAAGGTTTGACAGGTCAAACACCTGAAGGCTAAAAAAGCTAGGGCAAGTAAGAATAATATAAGAGAAAAAGTAGTGTATGTCGAAATGGATGAGGACGACCAGGAGATCTATAGTGACCCTATAGGTTTCGATGAAAGCGAAATCAGTCTGGACGAATTCAAGCAGGGGCCACCTTATTCTTGTAAAGTTCTTGCACCTATAAACGGGGAAAATCCCGTCGAACCAGAAAAGAACGATAAATTCCCTAAGAGAACATACACTTTTTACGTTACAAAGTGTGATGAAATTTTAGATTTTTTAGTTAAGGATGGAAAAATGATAGTACCATCTGTTTCTAAAATACCACCGTTAGAACAACTGAAGAAAAGATGTTTATGTAAATATCACAATTTTTTAGGCCACAAAACCTCACAGTGTTTTCTTTTCAGGGATCTTTTGCATAACACAATTAAGGACGAAAAGTTGAAGTTCAGAGACAAGGGAAATCCCCAGATGAAGGTCGAGTCAGATCCCTTGCAGGTGGCAGATGCCCATTATACCAAGCATGCTAATGTTAACATGGTCGAGGATACTGGAGGCCTTCATAAGGAAATCACTATGGTTAGAGCCACTGAAGGTTTAAAACATGAAGTCGAAATGGTTGAGGCTACTGAGGGTCTCAGGGTAAAATTGCATAAGGTTAGGATTACCGATGGTCCTAATATGGAGGTTAACATGGTCGAAATTAGTGAAGATGCTAACATGGAGGCTGATGAAGAAAGCACCCAGTAGAATGAGGATCAAATGAGGGTTGCATATCTAAAAAATGATGAGAACTAGGTCGAGTTCCTCTACCGTTGCCAGAAAAAGAAATTTGAAGTGATGTTGTGCCCTAGGCGTGGTTCTGTTTTCGATAAGAAAGCTGTAGAAAATCTAGAAAGAGTTCGAATAGCCATCCGTAGAAGAAATTGGAAAGATGTGCAAATTCAGTATGTCTTCGGAAAAAGGGAAGTCCCTCGAAGGAAACCACAAAAGGCCTAAATCTCCAGGAGAACATGCCAATAACTTTTAGGCAACTGTTGATGCCCCAAGGGGAAAATGGGTAAGGCCTGTGGAAAGGAGGGAGAAAGGTCAAAAAAAGTGGAAAAGCTTCAACGTGGGTCGAGGATCTTAAATTTATTATCAAAAAGAATTCCAAGTGTCGAGACATCAAAATATGGATCTTGGAATTATAAGGGGAAAAACCATATGCCTAGATCTCAATGGAGGAGGAAACATAGGAGAAGAAAGGTTGAGAGAGAGGTGATCGAAAGGAATTTGGCAGAGTCTAGTAATAACCAGCCCCAAAACAAAGATAGGGGTGAAGAAAGAAAACCAGTTGGGAGGAAACAATTTGGGGTTGAAGAAGGAAGATCCTAAAGAGAAATTAGTGGAGCAACCACCACCAGATGATGACATACTAACTGACGACATCAATATAGGTTCGGAGTCTTCTTTGAATATCAATTGCAATATAGTCTGTGTTACCTTTATAATATGATCAGGTAACCGAGGTCGAATAGGCTGAGAAGGTTATCGAAGCAGAGATGGACAAACACATGCCAATGTGTTACTAATTTATGAATAACGGGTGTGTTGAAGAACATACTTCATTCTTCGAGATACCTGACGAAGGAATGAAGAGTCACTTAAAACCCTTGTTCATCCGAGAGAAGGTCGAAAATACTAGAGTTAATAAGATTATAGTGGATGGTGGGGCATCAATTAACTTAATGCCACTCTTCATCTTGAAGAGGATTGAAAAGTTATACACTGACCTAAAGCCACATAATATGGTCTTGTAGAATTATGAGGGAAAAGTTGGCCACACCTTGGGAGTGATTCAAGTAGACCTAACTATTAGATCTCTCACCAGGCCAACTATGTTTATGGTCATATCATCAAGGGCCAATTACAATCTACTCTTGGGTCGTGAATGGATACACGGCATCAGAGTAGTGCCACTTTGGCTACATTAGAGGATCTCGATTTGGAGGGATGGTGGAATACTGGAGAGTATAGAGGTTGACCAAACCTATTATATGGAAAAGGTTAACCATGTGGAAAACAACATTTTGACCAGAACTTGGCAAAAATAACACCTTGTTCCTCTGCCGATTTTGCTTACATGCCTTCAGATAAGACACTTTATTTTTTTAATATGCACCCAACACATGGATTTCAGTGGGATAGAGAGACCATGGGAAAAGAAGGTGAAGTTGAAGGGGTGTCGGGACTCTGACCTACTGGTTGGGAAGACGAAGACAATGATTATGTTTGAGTCCAGTGTAATGGAAAATGTAAGTTCCTTAGTTTTAAGGATTAGCATTAAGTTTTATAAAACAAATATAGCAGCAATATGTTAGATAAGATGTGTTAACTTGCTAACAGGAACAAGTTTGAAAAAGAAATCCTATTCTATGTTAGGACATGTTGAGTTGAAGTGTTTCAACTTCTGGAACAACATGTCAGATAAGATGTCCTATGAATGAGCATATGACATCGCGCCCAAGCTAAAGTGGACAATTATATTCTATTATGATTTAACTGATGCTGAATATTCTGGGAATATTAGGAAATCCAACGTGGCACTAAATTAAAGGTCAAGAAGAATTAATTTAGAATATTAAAGATTATGCAGTTTCTAAATATGGAGATTATTTAGGAAACAAATGATTGAAGACCTTGTTTGTAGCAGAAGTTACTGCTAATATGTAACCGCAAAAGAGTTGTGTTTTGAATGCCCAAATAAAGTTGGGATATAGGTAAATAGTATTCTTTGTAACCTAAGAAAAGTACTAGCCGAGAATTGTAAAGATGTAATCTTTAGGGCTGAGTTCGTAGCCACTCTCTAGGAGAGTTGGTGTAAGTGAACCACTCGGGTTGTGAGATGGTCACTGTATTCTTACTCAAACACCTGTAGGTAATGTGTTGAGTATTGTTCTTGGAGGAAGCATTTAAGTAACTCCAAGTTGTAGTCTTGTCAAGTGTCTTGATGAGCATTGTCATGGAAGTGAGTCTTCTGGTTTTGTTGTCATGGAATTATGTCTTCCGTTTTTCTATCATGGAAGTGTGTCTTCCTGTTTGTGTTTGATCCATTCGCTGTGTGTCATTGAAGAGGGATTGAGGAGGGCCTCATATCTAGGGGAGTCTTAGATAGAAGTCTATCAAGGGTAGTGATTAAGTAATTAGGTCGTAAACTGGAGGTTTGTTGTAGGATCTATGAATTTATACTATCATAGTGGATTTGTCCCAGGCTTGGTATGCCCCTAGAGTAGGAGAGTTTCTCTGAAATGGGTTAACAATTCTGGTGTGTTGTGTATGCTTTTCAGTACCATTTTAAATATTTATACCTTGCTATTTTGTTTATGTCGGATCAGATGTCTCAACATGTCATAGGACATCTGAGTCCTGCCATACCAAAATCTCAATTGGTATCAGAGCGGGCATCCTGTATGTTTCTGGATGAGATTCATGGGGGATACTTTTTGGTTTATGTGCAAGGTAGAAGGTTTCTACTGAAAAGCTGTTTGAATTTGGATAGTTCATATTGTTTTTGAATGGTCCCTTGAAGTGGAGGACGAACTATTTGTGACCGGAGTGGACTTGTCTGTTGTGTACAAGTGTGTAGCTGTGATGGAGAGCTTATGTTTTTAGTTTTGTTTATTTTTAAACCAATGTGGACCATGTGCACCTTTAATGTGGAGTTTGTGTGCAAGGGTTTGTTGTGCTTGAAGGTTGCTGAGGAGTTTTCTGGTTTGTATTTCGCTGCATATATGTATGATGGAAAACTCTTGGTGGTTTTGTGTGTTGAGTCTACAACACTCTATTCTCCTTTGAATATGTATCCCATGGTATGGTGATACTTGAGGAGAGGTTTAACTATCTTGTTAGAGTTTCCAAAGATACTTGAGGTTTATCCCAAGTCCACTCATAAAGGCACTTGTATATGAGTTTGTTGAAAAGAGATCTGAAGCAAGTTAGGAGCAATTTATTTTTGCTTCCAACCCTAAAAGGCCAATCTCCAGGCTTTGATAGAGGATCTCTTGGTGTGTTCCTTGTGAAGGGAGTTGATGTCCTACCAGATGTTGGAACATCAAACCAGCAGATTATGCAGAAACTTGTTGGATAAAGGTAGGGAATATCAGATGCTTGGGTGCTGAACAAATGTGTTTTGATCACTTATGTTTGAAACCTACTCCTGATCTAGAAGAGGAGACATTCGTGTTTTGTGTCTAATAATTTTCTTTGCTAGAAACATGTCTTAGATAAGTATATTGGCCAGGACACGATCAACATATTGGGCACTCATTAGATTAGTTTATTTATGATCTAAGTGAGTTAGAGTGCAGAGGTTGTGATTTTTTCTCCTGTGGAGGCTTGATAAAGGTATATCTTCCAGATCCCTTATATGTGGAAGTCAAGCTCAAATTTAAAGGACATTCTCTCTAGACATCTGGAAGATCCTTCTGGTCAAAGGAGATAGATTTATATAATCTTGTTTATGGCCATAAAACAAATTTTGTTTGAGGGAAGTAATGGATTAACCACAGGATGTGCAGCTACTATATGATTCTCAAGGATTTTTTAGCAGTTAATAAGGGGGAGTCATTAATCTGAAGCTAGAAGAACTTGAAGAAATGTGAGACATAATGTCTTGACATCTTTGTATTGAGAATTTATTTTTCTCAATATGTCTGGTGGTACTTTTCATAAATAGGATGGAAGTTGTTTACTATAACTTGGTACTCTTATCAAGTCTATGAGAGCCTGGAACTCTTGTTCTGTTGTTATGGAAAGGTCTTTCATGGATTGTCTACATTGGAGTTGTGTCAACCAGAATGTTATGGTTGACTGGTGTCTGCACTGTTGAAATGTTAACTAATTCACCTAGGATGGTTATTTTAGTTAGTTTGAAACAAGGAGGAGTTATTATTTTTTAGACCAAATGATTATGGTTCCCTGGTATCTATGGGAAGTTCCTCTCTCCTCTAGGGTTCGGTTATATGGTGTCCTCACATAATGGAAAATATGATTTGCAAGAATTAAAGGAAATCTCTGTATGTTGGAAAAGCAGGCTTATTCTGAACAGTCTGTTTTTTGATAACCGGCAAATGCAATTATTGTTGAAGTCTGCTCCAGATACATGTTAGAGGGAATCTCCTCTTTGGGTGCAGAAGAATGGCGTCTAACACCTCAAAGTCAGACAAGAGGTCTGAACATTGTGTGAGAAGAAGATTATTGAGGTGTGCATGCTCTGCATGTATTTTAATCTGGTATTAAAGATTGATCAACTACTGATGGTTGATCCTCTTGTATCCCTTGTAAGAGTTATGGATTACTATGGTGTCTCTATACCATAGTTATTGGTGAAATCCACGTGTTTGAGACTGATGTCGGATCTGATGTTGGAATATCATCTCAAAGTGTGTTTTTCTCCTTCAGCCAAGGAAGTTGTTGTTGTCCAGAGTGGAGTTTAAGGTCAAGCCACTGGCCTAATATGGAATACTTTATGGCATGACTGAATGTCATCAGCTGGTGCCTGACGTACGCAGAAGAAGGATGTCAAACCAAATTGTCCTACCTTATATGAGAAGGTAATCTTATCTTACCTATGAAAAATACTTTGATGGAAGATGAGTATTTGTTTATCCTCTAAGGGGGTTGTGCATGAGACTAATGGTGAATACTTTGACGGGATACTAAGTATTTTTATGAAGAGTTATGTAATTATGCATTCTGAACATTATGGTTCAAAGAGTATGTGAGAGTTTATTTATCTTCATAACATTCAGGTGTTTGGTATAACCTGAGTAGGCTGCACCAGGTGTGTATTCTATTGGGAGCTTTGTAAAGGATTTCTATGCACAATGAGTCCGTTGAATTGATTTAAGAACCAAATTGGTTTGGGTTCTTTGTTAAGAAGTTGATGTCCAAAATGATGTTGTAACATCGTGATTGTTGATGGTTGTGTTTTTTTCTTGGGATTGTGCATGTGAAGTTGGATGCTCAAGCATTATTGGTCAGAAGTGGCATTTCAGACTATGTGGATTAGATTATGTAGATTCTAATATTGTCTATAGTAGTATGCTTGGTGAATGCATGACTACTTTGTTGAAGACTTCACTAGTATCAACAACTACTAGTGAATGTAAGGGAAGAAGATTGCGAACAAATACCGAGGTCTGAGTAGAGTGTTTCGAAAAGGTGTTTTTCTTCTGCTGCAAGTCACTCCAAAAAAGGTTTGGTGATCTGGATCTTAGTAAAGGTTTTAAGCAAACTAAGAGTTTTTTAAAATTGTGAGTGACTTCACACCTAGTATGCATGACATCTTGCCTACTCAAAAGGTCATGATATATAGTGTGGTTATGGAAGGACCCTAATCAGATGTGTCCTTGTGTTGTGAAGAAGTCAAAGTACTTGGATGTATTCTCAAGGAGTGAGAGTATCTGACTTTGATATGACTCTACTGAGGGAGTCAGGGTTCAGCATATGCGGGAAGTGTTATCCTTCATCATGAAAGCTTGAAGTATTTCACATGGTTTCCTCTAGTGCTCAAGTTTTCATCTTCATATGGAATGTTGGTTATTCATGACAAGGGGAGTCATGTATTTGTCTATGGATTATTATTGCAATGATACAGATATTGCTTGTGTGATGTTCAAACTTGTGGAGATATTATGCCTCTTATAAGGGAGTGATGTCAGACAACATGTTGTGACATTATGAATTTATTGGTGATCTTGACAAGGCATGGTTGGTTCTAGCCATGTGAAGTTGGATGAACAATCAAAAGTTCACATATCGCTTGTATGTTTAATGGTTGAGTCTGAGAGAATTCATTTTTCTCTACAAATTTTTTTGAAGGACTCTCTAAGGGTATTTATTATTGGGAGATGTCATAAATGTGATATTCTGATGTCTTGGTGTGTGTCACCAAGTCTAAGTGAAAGAACAACACTTAGAATCCAGCGGAAGACAATGTGGATGAATGTGCGTTGGTCAATATTTGTGCTTGCAATGTCTGACTGGATGTCAGAACATTATTCATGACATGTTTCCTATAAGACCAACAAATAATTTCTGTGGACAATTTGATCAAACATGTGTCAGAAGGTGTGTTTACTATGCATGTGCATGTATTGGGACTGGTTCTTTTCAATAGAAAACATCCGGAGCTATTAAAGACATCCAAAGCTATTTTGGATGGTGCACATTGTTGTTTGGTGGCAGTTTCTCCTCAAATAACGTTTCCTTTAACCAAGATTATTGCTACATTCAAGGATTGTTATTTCCCAAGTAAATGACCAACTACTTATAGAGGGTTCTCCTTTCCTCTTTCACCCGGTGAGTATTTATTGTGTCTATAATTCTTACGGATTATGTTCGGGTTTGGGGGAGCTGTGCTTGGGTCTGGTTTTGTGAAGGCCTTCTTTGTCAATTTTTGGCCAAAAAGGGGGAGAAAGGGCGGTTTACTCAGATGGATAGTTTGGATTCTGTTCTCACAAGTATCTTTCAAAGATGTCAAATAAGAAATTATATCATGTGTCTGGTTCATTGCTTTGTGACTTGTGATCTTAGTTATGAACACAGTTGTGACCTCTATTCTGAGTTACCCAGGGTGGTGGTTGGATACTTCTTAAGTTTCCTCTTATGCCGCAAATTGACTGGTGGTTGCTTCATGGTTCTCTTTTTCCACTAGTTGAAAGGAAGATCTATTCATCTGTGTCAAGAATAGGTTCCAGGGTTGAGGGGGAGCATAGACCTATTATCTTCCTTGTCTGGACTGGTTGCATCAAATATCTTTAGGACTTTTCTTCCTTTTAGCCTGAGGTTGTTGTTCCTTGATGCTGAAGTTTGTATTGCAATGGAGATGATAGAAAGAAGATGTCGAACAAAGATATCCTGACATATTTATTTAAGACTGACTCCATGATGTTGTGCTGTTGTGTTAGTAGTTTCTGAGGACTGCTGTTAGTGGATGCTTTTGTTTATTGTTGTAATATTGGATTGTAATTTTTAATGTATTTGTTTTAGCCAAAATTTTCCAAAAGGGGAGATTGTAAGTTCCTTAGTTTTAAGGATTGTCATTAATTTTTATAAAACAAATATAGCAACAATATATTAGATAGGATGTGTTAACTTTCTAACAGGAGCATGTTTGAGCAAGAAGTCCTATTATATGTTAGGACATGTTGAGTTGAAGTGTTTCAACATCTGGAACAACATGTCGAGTAAGATGTCCTATGAAGGAGCATAGACATCGCGCTTGAGCTGAAGTGGACAGTTAGATTCTATTATGATTTAAATGATGCTGAATATTTAAGGAATATTATGCAATCCTATGCGGTGCAGAATTAAAGGTCAAGAAGAATCAAGTCAGAATATTGAATATTATGCAGTTTTAAAATATGGAGATTATTTAGGAAACAAATGATTGAAGACCTTGTTTGTAGCAGAAGTTACTGTTGATATGTAACCGCCAAAGAGCTGTGTTTTTAAGGCCCAAATCCACTTGTGATATAGGTTATAAATAGTAGTCTTTGTAACCTAATAAAGTTACCAGCGAGAATTGTAAATATGTAATCTTTAGGTCTGAGTCTGTAGCCACTCTCCAGGAAAGTTGGTGTAAGTGAACCACTCGAGCTGTGAGATGGTCATTGTGTTCTCACTCAGAAACCTGTAGGTAATGAGTTGATTATTGTTCTTGGAGGAATATTTTAAGTAACCTCAAGTTGTAGTCTTGTTAAGTGTCTTGATGAGCATTGTCATGGAAGTGAGTCGTCTGGTTTTGCTGTCATGGAATCATGTCTTCCGTTTTGCTATCATGGAAGTGTGTCTTCCTGTTTGTGTTTGATCCGAACACTGTCTATGATTTAAGAGGGATTGAGGAGGGCCTCATATCTAGGTGAGTCTTAGATAGAAGTCTATTAAGGGTAGTTATTAAGTGATTAGGCCATAAGCTGGAGGTTTGTTATAGGGTCTATGAATTTATACTATCATAGTGGATTTATCCCTGGCTTGGTATGCCCCTAGAGTAGGAGATTTGCTCTAGACTGGGTTAACAATTTTGTGTTGTTTATGCTTTTCAGTACTATTTTCAATGTTTATACCTTGCATGTTTTGTTTATGTCGGATCAGATGTCTTAACATGTCACATGACATCTGAGTTTTGTCATACCATAATCTTAGAAAATATTTAGGCTTACATAGCCAAAAACAAATTAAAAGAGGCTTTAGAGGTCAAAGTTAAATACATGGTTGTCGAAGCCAATAAGACTGAAGTACACTTTGAAGGGTCTGGTGTAGATTTTGAACCAGAGCCACCATATAAGGTGCAAGTTAATGCGACAAGCCAGAGGCTCGACCCTATCTATGATGAAGAGCCTTTGAGATTTGAGAAGGATCTAATGGTAACAAATACAAAGATGCTAGAATAGGACCCTCTCGAGGAGATTGACCTAGGAGTTGGCGTGAACTAGAGGCCAACATGCATTAGTGCAAACCTCATCCCAGAACTCAAGGTCAAAGTAATCCAATTATTGAAGAAGTACAAAGACTACTTTTCTTGGGACTACAATGAGATTCCTGGATTGAACATGGAATTGGTGGAGTTGCAGCTACCTATAAATCCTGAAAGAAAGCCAATCAAGAAAACTCCAAGGCAATTTGCACCGGAAATCTTGTCGAAGATCAAAGTAGAAATCGAAAGGCTTCTAAAGTTTAAGTTCATCCATATAACGAGGTTTGTCGAATATATTTCTAATATTGTTCTGGTTATTAAAAATAGTGGTAATTTGAGGGTTTACATTGACTTCAGATATCTGAATGCTGCGACCCCAAAGGATGAATATCCAATGCCAATGGCAGAAATGCTTGTCGATTTAGCCGTAGGTTTTGAGTATCTTAGTATGCTCGACGGGTATTTTAGATATAATCAAATCTTCATTGCTGAAGAAGATGTCCCTAAAAAAACATTTCGATGCCCAAGAGCCTTAGGCACCTATAAATAAGTAGTCATGCCCTTTGGTTTGAAAAATATTGGAGTAACTAACCAAATAGAAATGAATTCTATTTTTCATGATTTTATTGAATCATTTATGCAGATTTATATTGACAATATATTTATTAAACATGTATCAGAGAAAAGTCATATAGACTATATTCGATAGTCATTTGAAAGGATTATAAAGCATGGTTTAATGATGAATCTTCTCAAGTGCTCTTTCTGTGTGAAGGTTAGGTATTTTCTAGGCTTTGTGGTCCATAAAATGGGATTGAAATAAGCCAAAATAAGACCAAGGCCATCATGGAAGCGAAAGCGCCATCAACTAAGAAGGAATTGAAATATTTGATGGGGAAAATCAACTTCTTAAAGAGGTTCATCTCAAATCTAAGTGGCAAGACTCATGCCTTTTTGCCTCTTCTTCGACTAAAAAAGGAAGGTTTTGAATGAGAGAAGAAACATTAGGAAGCATTCAAAAAGATCAAAGATGATCTCATTCACCCTATAATTATGTCACCTCCTTGTAGAAGTAAGAGTATGACATTATACATTTCTGCATTTGATGTAACCGTAGGGAGCATGCTTCCTCAAGAGGATGAAAATGGCGTCGAAATGGCCATTTATTATCTTTGTTGGGTTCTCAATGATGCAGAAACTAGATATAGAATGGTTGAGAAGTTGTGTCTGTGTCTATACTTTTCTTGTACCAAAATAAAGTAATATATAAAACCAGTTAATGTGTATGTTTCCTCTCATTTTGATATTATTAAACATATCCTATCTAAGTAAATCTTGCACAATCGAATTGGAAAATGGGAACTTGCTTTGACTGAGTATTCTTTAATTTATGTGCATTTAAAGGCTATGGAGGGGTAAGTGGTTGCAGATTTTATAGTTGACCATGCTATGGTCGAAAAAACCCAAAACTATCTCGAGCTTGAGCCATGGAAATTGTATTTAGATGGTTCTAGCCATAAAGATGGAACATGAATTGGAGTGTTAATTATTTCTCCTAACAAAATTCCAACAAAATTCAATTATAGGATAAATGGTCCTTGTTCAAACAATGAGGCTGAGTGTGAAGTGTTATACCCTAATTCCCCCCCCCCCTAAGATCCTCCATCATTTCATGTCATCTCAATGCATCAAGATCACACATTAGGTTTGGTTATCCATTTCTACTATCTCTTATCTTTAAGTTTGCTCTTAAGGGATCACCAAGCACCTTGAATTGTGTATTTTGTATATGTATTTTATGTTTACTAACCCTTGATAAAAATCCAAAAATATGTATGTTTCCTCTTTATACTTTGTACATTGTAGGTGTGGAGCCAAGTGCATCTCTCTCACCTCCTAAGCTACAATTTTGAAGTTTGATTCTCAGTTAATTGGAAAATCAATGAACTTTAAAAGATTGAGCTTCAAGACTATGATTATGGCATCAAAGTTATATGGTTTGAGGACTCTCTCAATTTCATTTGGTCAAGTTTGTCTCCAAGTTAATGGTTGTATTCATCAAGAAACTTCATAGGTTCATGTGTCTATTTCCATGCCTTATTCAACAAGTTTATCAAGCCATGAGCCTTCTCATCAATTTTTATTCAATATAACATCATTTCAAGGTCTAATGTGATTTATCATTCCTTAATTAGCAAGAAAAGTTCCAAATATTCAAAGTTGATCTAAGTAGTTTGACCTAATTTGGAAAAGTCCTTGATTCAATGGTTACAAGTGCATAACTATCTCAATTTTCAATATTTTGAAGTGGTTCTTTTTGCCATGGAATATTATTATCATTTAAAACAACTTCTCTTTAGATGACAAAATCCAATTGTTCAAGGAGATTCATAAAAAAAATGAAAATATTACAAGTCCTTTGAGAAGACCATTGAAATCTTTAACTTGACTTCAAAAGATCATAACTTGGTCAATTTTCATCTCCTAGAGCTCATTATTTTTTCACAACAAACTTGAGGATGTCTACTACAACTTTGATTCAATTGTAAAGATCTAATTATGTTGATAAAGTTATGGAATTCAATGAAACATTATAGGTCACTTGTGGATTTCTCAAGAAATTTTCATAAACTTCCAAGAACAATAACTCTCTCATATTTTATGATTTTTGAGTGATTCCAATTCCATAATTCCATTAAAGAGTCTACTTCATTTCATCTTCAATGATCAAGAGCTAATTTTGAGTGGGATGCCATGTAAGTTTGAAGAACATTATAGGTCACCTTGAAGCTCCATACTTAGAATTTTTCTAAGTATAAAAAAACAGTTGGTTTTTCCTGATTTCAAAATGGCACAACTTTTAACTCAAATGTCCAAATGAATACTTTCTTGTCAAATTGTAAAGATTGTGATGAGGTCTTTCAAATGCAACAAAAATTATGCCATAAAGCCTCATGAGCAAATTGCCCCATGGATTTAAGGATGGCACCTTAAAACTAATTTTTCACTTCCAATAAAATTGCAAATTGATTAGTGTGGCTTCTAATTACAAAATTGAGGCACCATTTGTGTTTAAAAATGTTTAGCAAACTTGCTTGGCCCCATTAGCACATTGAAACACATCATTTGAGTGAATTTTGATGCACATGAAGTCACACATTTCATGCTCACACGGGTTCGCTTAAAAAGTAAGATTTCACATGATTTCTCTCCATTTCTCATCACTATTCATTCTCCTATAAATAAAGCAACATATTTCATTCATTTCCTCAAGCTTGGATAGCCATAATCACCCTACCAAAGTCAATTTCAAAGCTTAAAATTTGAAAATTGATTTAATTATTTCAAGCTTTCTTTCTCCAAGCTCTCTTCTGATTCTTCATTCTTGATCATTATAAAAACTTCTCATAACAAAATCCAAGCCATCCGCGTATAGAATCGAGCTATAGAAGTTCAGTTTTAGAGGTATTTGAAGTGAACTTCATTCAGGTAGATTTTTCAACCAAATGGTCTCAAATAAATTGTTAAGATATAGACCCTTCTTCTCTGAAGCTTATAATTCATTTGGTTTTAATTTTCATGGTGATTTGAGCTTGAACTTTCAAATTTTGTTTCACACTTTTTCTCTGGTAATTTCCAAAATGACTATGTTGTGGTTTATATAAATTTGGCGTGAGGATATGGTTGAGATCGTCTTGGTCAGACGCATCCAATGATATCACTATGAGCTCCTAAATTTTCCATTTGAAGGATTTAAGTTTTTCCCTAGTTGCAAGCGTTTAGAGGTTAAAGATGACCTACGTGTCATCTTCAACCAATGAAGGTGTGCCATTTGAAATAATTTCATTGGCCTGACTTTTTTTGTGTTTCCCGTGGGTGTGTTGATTCATGATCATCGTACATCCTCACTCTTAAGCCATTAAATGGGCCCCGCTGTTTAAATGAATCAGATCTAACACTCCATGTTATTTATGATTTATTTTATTTTACAAATTTGTTTTTCAATTGATTCTAATTTAAAAAATTCATAACTCTTTTATTTTTCATCCAAAAATTATGAAAAATTACACAATAATACTTTGAGTTATTTGTCTTTGTGAATATTTTTTCATATTTTTATTTTGTGGTTTTCTATTTTTTATAATTTTTGGAGTGTTTGCTTTATTTTGATTAGTTTAAAAATAGTTTTAATACTTTTTAATTTCTGAAAAAATTATGGAAGGATCCAATGATAGTTTGACAACTATCGGTGACCTCTTTTGATTTTTATTTTTGACTTTGTTATTTTTATTGATTTTTGTGACCATTTAAATTCTGGAAAATTTTGTCAACACTCGTTGACTTATTTTTTACCTCTGATAATTTTTGGAGTTATTGTTTGGTGTTTTACTACACTTTATATATTTCATTAATTAAATATATTTAATTAATCATTTTAATTTTTTTAAAATTGTTTTAAATACATTTTATTTCTATTTTGTGTTTGGTTCTGACTTATGGATGATTGGTGATACTTTGGGTCAATTTCCTCAACTTCATTGGATCTTGGGTGTTGATAGGATGAAAAACCAAATCTACCAAAATGGATGAATGATGTTGAGGGTAGTTGAATCTCTTTTTTGGTTTCATCTGAGGCATTGGTTCCAATGTTACATCCCACTTCCCCTTCATCTTATTCCCTTATTTTCCTTTAAGTGATTATTAGTGGCCCAAACCTATGTTTGAAGGTCCAAGTATGATTGTTTATTGAACTATGGATCAAAACCCTTGAAGCTTGTTGTTAGGAGGCTTTGATTCTATCAATCCTATAACAAGTCTTCATCAACTTTTACCTAATTTCAATATTCAACCATCATTGATCATTTACTATGGATTCCACCTCCTTCATCCATTTATTTTTCTTTTATTGAAATGATCATTCGTGTCACAAATTTTATGTTTGAATGTCCAAGTATGGTTGATAGATTATCTTGGGTCCAATACCTTTGAAGCTTGTTGTCCGGAGGTTTTGATCTTATCAGTCCTCTATTGAGTTTCATTAATCTTTGGTCCAAGGTCATCATTCAATCATCATTGATCATGCCTTTGACCATTAACCATTAACTTCTAACTTATTAACAGTTAACTTTACTTTATTCTTTTACTTTATGCATTTATTTTACGTCTTTAATTTTATGCACTTTTATCTTTAGCATTCACATCTCATGCTATTTGCCTTTTGCTCACTTTGGAATTTACTTTGTGTTCTTTTATCTTTGCTTATTTGAGCTTTCTTTTCTTTTAAAGAAATCTAATAACCAACTTGAACATTAAAATACTTAAGGCTCTTTGTGGACTATTGGTTACTATCCTTGGCATATTGGAGTTGTGGATCTCTTGGACTTAGGATTAGAAGCCTTGCCTTGATACTTTGAGACCTTGGTACCCTGTTGATATTCTGAAGTCCTCAGAGTTTACTCCAAGGCATTGGTTTAAGTTTCTCTATGTGCAGGTTATGTTGAGTTATATGTTTTATGTGAAGTCCTTGAAGTTTACTCCAAGGCATTATGATTGGGAATTTCTCTGTGTACAAATGTTTGTCTAGCCAATTTTTGTCTGAAGTCCATGGGGTTTACTCCAAGGAATTCGTTTTCAAGTTATTCATATGCAAGTGTTATTTTGAACTCAAGAATGTTCATATGGCACTTTGAAGCTTTGAAATAAAAATTAAGACTTTGCTTGATTCTTAATTCATCAGAGGCATTATTTCATATGAGGCTTATTTCATCTGAGACTTGGTTTCATCTTGGTATTATGCTTGCTTGGTTTTTAATCTAAAGGATGCGAATTCTACATTGACTTCTTTATATCAAGTGTCCGCTTCTTGTTAGTTAGACCTTCCTTACCTTAGATTTTACTTTTTTTCTTTAGGATAGTCTCTTCTTCTCCGCCCATCTTCTTTAATTTCAAAATCTTCTCCCTCCTTTTCAAAAATCTTCTTATTTTTTTCAAAACTTGAATCACTTTCATAATAAACTTGGACTTAGGTCCATGCATTTTCAAATACCTTTTTCTTAGTTAAACCCTTAATGAATTTAATCATACTTTGACATCTTTTTGAAATACTAAAAGTTATGAATCTCATTAGAACCATTTTGCCACTTTGGCTTTTTATTTTTAAACATTTTCTCAAAAGATTAGACTCTTGTTGATCTTGTAGTGATGTAAACTACTATACTTCTATAGTATATAGTTAAGTGAGACATTTTCCACTTGGGTGTTGAGTGATTCCTTGTTGATTTTAAATCTAAGCTATGTCCTCCACTTTGAGATGATGCAAATGTTCCTTTCTCATAATTGTGGGTAGTAAGTATGTTTTCCACTCGGATATGACAAAATGTGTCTTCTTCTTAAAATTAACCAACACATGAGCTTTCAAAAAGTTTGAGAAGAACTACGTGGTTCTGGTTTCATCATTGCACTTTGGTGGTACGTAGGCACGAAGCTCATTGTAGTTTTTCCAAATAAATATTAATTAAAACATTTATTTTTTCGTCCCCACCTTCTATTTTGTAAATATTTCTTATAGCCAAAACACACAAATTTTCAAAGAGGTTCCTGCGAAGTACCGTAGATGTTTAGGTTCCTAATACCTTCTCTTTGCATAACCAAACCTCTTACCTTGATCTCTATTTTACTTTGGTTTTATTCGCTCTTTTCCCATTTCCTTTGGAAATAATAAAATGCGGTGGGGACTTTCACTTTGTGAGTTAAGTCAATCAATGACTTAGACTCAAATTTTTACTGCTATAGAAAAATTGGTGACTTCACCGAGGAATATAGTCTCTTAGTGGGTTGAGCTTATCTTTGTTTATCTGTGTATGTGCTATTATTTATTCTATATATATGCTTGTTAGTCTTAATTTTTCTGGTTTTCAGGGTGCTTGGTGATCTCTTGTAAGTCCTATACCCGGACTTGGGAAAACTTAAGATTATGATGTGTGGTATAGTCATGTTGACTTTGAAGGAGTAGTTATGAAAAAGTTGGCATGAGATCCCACGCTCAATGGAGGCCCCTTAACTGTAGTATTTATTTACCGAGCAATCAGAAAGAAATTGTTGCTTTCAAATTGGGAGCCAGAGAAGCCGAGAGATGTAGAAACATTAACCCATCTTATCCTTTTAGGTGTAGTGCAGAGACTATGATAAAGTCAATCAGGAAATAGTTGTTACACGATACTGCACTCAGACGAGTTTCTATGGAGAATGTTGCTTATTACCGAGTAAATCGGGACATTGGTAATATTTGAATGAGGAATATGGACTATGGGATTTCCTTAAAACCTTGTTCTGTAGGTGATATAAACCATTAGTCCTTACCTTGTGGATAATACCTTTGACTTCATGCTCGTGACGTCGAACCTATGAACCTACATGTTTGTGATCTTGTGTGTGATTATTGTATCATCATGCATTCGTGCACCCATGAGCATTATTTAAACGAGTTTTAAAGGAACTTAAGACTTCTATTTGCAAATATCACATGTACTTTTTGGCCATGGATTTTTGAAGGAGAAAGACTCAGAAGTACAGTTTCAAGATTCCTAATATAGAAGAGTTGACGAGTCTGATTTATGTGATTGACAATCCTGAGGATTTCAGAAAGAAATATGGAGCGCTTTTGTCTCTTTTGAAGGTAAACATGAAGGATGGTATTCTTACTACATTGGTCTAGTTCTATGATGCGTTGTACCGATGCTTCACTATTGTACCCCAAAATTTTACCTCCCATTTTTACTCAAGACATGCTCATTGAGGTCCTCAATTGCTCAAGGTTGACCAAAGAATGATCAGACAAATTCTCCTCCTAGGCAATGAACCTTTAATTAGGGTTTCACTTTTCACCCATAATTTTGGGTTTCAAAGGCCTCAAATTATTTCCATGATCCCTAATATGTCTACATGATTGTCCATGCTAAATTTCATGCCTTGTACTACAAGCTTGCTCAATCAATTGCTCAAGTGTTTGAAAATCAACTATACTAGGTCAAAAGTCAACTGTAGCTAATATACATTCAAACTTCAAGATTTTTGGTCAACATCAACATTTTGAAGTGATATCCATAATTTGATCAAGGGTTGATCATGATTCCTCAAGGAATGCTCTTAATTTATCAAAAGTCAAGAATTGCTAAATTAGGGTATCGATAAGAGAAGTCAACTGAACTTTGACCATGCATAACTTTCACATACCTCATCCATTTTTCCCAAACCAAAGCTCATTTTGAATAGAATACAATTCCCTACAACTTCTATTTTATCCTCAAGTTCAATAATGCACCATTTGAAAGGTACAAGCTCACACATTACAGGTCATTTTCAGAAAGTCAACAAAAGACACTTTTTTCCAAGACCATTTACATCAAGATAAATTCTTCAAATGCAAAATTTATCAAAATATAGATTGAGTTAGACATCTTGGTATTTCCAAAAAGTCAAGGATCATCATCACTGGATAAAAAATGAGCAAGTTATGACTTACCCAAGTTGGGGAAATTTGAGAGATTTCAAGAAACATACATTGGGAAAATTTTGAATTTTAGGCCAATGGCCTAAATATTTGGACTTCAAACACTTTCATGACCTTATGAAGGGCCCCTAATCTCATATTTACTTTACCTTGCAAATTTTATCTATTTTATTCATATTTATTTTAATTTATTTCAAATAAATACAAAGTAAATTGTATAAAATATTTAGAGATGTGCTTTGGCATTTGGGATAATGTTTTGTTTTGTCTTAAGGCCCAAGAATTCATGCCAAAATGTGCAGGTACATTCAAGGATGGAAATGGCATGAAATCTTCATTTTTGGCATTTTTTCAAATTATAATCATGGCTTTAAAAAACATGGTTATGGCTTGGATTCTTTCTATATCTCCTTCCTATCTCCATCTCCTCTATATACACATCATATTTGCAAGCCAATGATACAGGGACAGTACCTCAAGAAGCCACAAAGTTCTCAAAAAATTCATAAAGTTATAAAAATCAAAACAGGTTTTACAGCCACGACCACTCCAAACCAAACATCCTGTCATCCTCCTGAGATTCCCAGGAAGCCATCTGAGCCCTTACAAGAGATATTACACACCCAGAGTTACAGATTGAATCATCTCCGATTGGTAAGGATTTACAAAATTAAAACTATGTTTCCAGGCCATTTAAATATATATTGCTTGCATATTTGTGTTGCTAATGATATTTGCGTTTTTTTCAATGTTTTACATGTAAGCTAAGGCGCAAGAACGGGATTGTGCCATTTCTAGGGTACAATATGAGTTTCCTTTCGTATCTCATGATTTAGGTTGATTCAGGCCAAAACAACCCCAGATTCGGGTTCAGGAGATGATTTTACGTGGGATAGGGTCCTTTGCCTTGCTTTAAATTAACGTTTGATCAAGTTTGTAGGTTTTGGTGCACCAGAGAAGACGACCGGAGTTTGACTCCGGCGTCCCTCCAGTCGTTTGACTCAGGCGTGTGCTACGTGGAAAAGAAACATGTCCTTATTGGTCCATTTGAATGCAGGGGGCCCATCAGCGTGCATTTTATTTTTTTAAATATCGATTTGTTTTATTTTCTAATATAGTATTATCATTTTATTGATATTAACGAATGACAAACAACTCAGTTGGTAAAGGAAGCGTGCAAAATAGGTAGAGGACCTGGGTTCGATACCCAGGTCTTGTATTTTCTTTTTCTAACTTTTATTTTGCAGATCTTTTTCTAACAGTGATAACTGATGGTGATGGTTCCTGCGTGTGTTGGGCTTCAAGGAGGGTCAGGGTAAGCTCCTGGGACTTTCAGGGAATGGTTTATGCCCTTAGTTTGGACAGATGATGGCTGGAAAGACAAATGCCACTTTTGACAATTTTGGATCTTTTTTCCAACTATGTAGAGTTCTTCTCAGGTTGTTTATGCGTGTCCAATGCTTGCAAAAATGTTGTGTATTTATAGGAGATGGAGAGAGGGTGATAACATGGAAGGAAATCATGTCATAACCATTGCTTTTAAAACATGAATCCCTTTTGAAAATTTGCCAAAAATGTGTATAAACATGCCATATCGGGTCTTGGATGTACCTGGACATTCTTTGCATGAATTATGGGCCTTAAGTCAGATCAAAACACTAGCCCAAAGGCCAAGACCCATCTCTAAATATTTTGTACAATTTATTTTATATATATTTGAAATAAATCAAAATAAATATGAACAAAATAGATAAAAATTATAAGGCAGTGTAAAAATGAGATTAGAGGTCTCCTATAAGGTTAGGAAGATGTTTAAAGTCCAAGAAGTTAGGCCATTGACCTAAAAGTTCAAGTTTGCCCAATGCACAATTCTTGAAATTTCTCAAAATTTCCCAACTTGGGAAAACCATAAATTGCTCAATTTTTATCCAATGATGATCTTTGACTTTTTGGAAATCCCAAGATGTCTAATTTAATCCCTCTTTAGATCAATTTTTCATTTTAAGATTTTATCTTGATGTAAAAGGTCTTGGAAAAAGTGTCTTTTGTTGACTTTCTGAAAATCACCTGTAATGTATGAGCTTGTATCTTTCAAATGGTGTATTTCTTGAACTCGAGGATAAAAAAGAAATTGTATGTAATTGGATTATATTAAACATGAGCTTTATTTGGGGCAAAATGGATGAAGTATGTGAAAGTTATGCCTGGTCAAAGTTGAGTTGACTTTTCCTATAGAAACCCTAATTTAGTAATTCTTGAGTTTTGATAAATTAAGAGCATTCCTTGAGGAATAATGATCAACCATTGATCAAATGATGGATATAACTTCAAAATGTTGATGTTGACCAAAAAACTTAAACTTTGACTGTATATTGGCCATAATTGACTTTTGACCTAGTAAAGTTGATTTTCAAACATTTGAGCAATTGATTGAGCAAACCTGTAGTGTAAGGCATGGAATTTGGAATGGACAATCTTGAAGACATATTAGGACTATGGAAAACATTTGAGACTTTCGGAGCTCACTCATCTTGGTGAAAAGTGAAACCCTAGTTGAAAGGCCATTGCTTAGGAGGAGAATTTATCTGATCAATTCTTGGTCAACCTTAAATGGGAGGGAAAATTTTGGGGTACAACAGCTGCCCCTGTTCAATATTCTTAAACCTGAGGATTTAGATTAGCCTGTCTGTCATTCATGATCCAAAGGTGGAAGATGATTGAACACTAGAGAGCCTATAAATTTGCACTCGCATATACATGAAGTAACGCTGTTGGTTGACGATTATCAGGAATGGGCTTACAGATGCCATTCGGAGAAGATGTCAGAGAGTCGGCGAAGATGGGCTTATAGATACCATCAAAAATAAATTGACTTCGAACTGGAAGAAGTATCAGAATAAATCTTTGGTCGATTTACTCTGAGCCATAAGAAGTTTCTTTGTGGGGATTCCTGTTCTTGTTGTTTGAGGAAGAGTCTGCTGGGGAATGTGGATTTCTGTTCTTTTGCTTGAGGAAAACTCTGTGGGGAATAGATTCTGGTAGCTTTATTTGTCCATTAATCTACTGAGGAGTTATCTCTTGACTGGGGAAAAGGAAAGTTAGCTGTTATCCAGTCGAAATCTAGGCTTCATAGTAACTTGCTGAGGGTAATAAAGTTGACGGCTATCTGGCCGTATTCCAGGCTTCACAGCGACTTACTGGGGATTATGAGACTAACTGTTATCTGGTCGGTTTCCAGGATTCGCAGTAAAAACGAAATTGAACTGTTATCTGGTCGAAATCCACGCTTTAGTGACTTGAACTGTTATCTGGCCGTGTCTAGGCTTCAATGATTTGAAGAAATTAAGCTGTTATCTGGTCAGATCTAGGCTTCAACTTGAATTTGAGGTATCCTGTCATCTGGTTGGTTCCAGGCTTCATAGTAATTGACAGAATTGAACTGTTACCCGGTCGGATTCTGGGCTTCAACAATGATGTTAACTGTTATCTGGTCGGGTCCAGGCTTCATAATATGGTAGATTATTCTGTCATCTATTCAGGTCAAGGCTTCATAGTAATTGACAGAGCAAACTGCTATCTGGTCGGATTCCATGCTTCGCAGTAATTTGACAGAGTAAACTGTTATCTGGTAGGACTCCAGGCTTCACAGCAACTTATACTATTATCCGGTCGGGTCCAGGGTTCACAGTGTCTTGGATTGTAGGTTGACTGTTATCCGGTCGGATTCCGGGCTTCAACAATGATGTTAACTGCTATCTGGTCGGGTCCAAGCTTCACAATGTTGTAAACTGCTATCTGGTCAGGTCCAAGCTTCTTAGTAATTTGTATTTGATGTTAACTACTAACTGGTTGGGTCCAGGCTTCACAGTGATTAATGAGCTGTTACTTCATATAGTTTCCCTATCTTGTCTCATGAATTAATCTAGAACTTGTTGAAAATTGCTGATGATATTTGTTTGTTGATCTTTCCTGAAAAGGTAAAGAATTAGCTGTATGCAATGTCATGATGCATGACACACATTGTGTAATGATGTTCTCAAAATAAATGAGATTGTGCTATATGTATTTTGTATGCATGTTTGTAAAATGATATATGAATGCAATATATGAACCGATCAGTTGTTCTTTATATCGTCATTGAATTGAGGAAAAATAAATCCCTGATTGCTACTGGGGATGAAGAATCTGGTTCTTCAGTATTTGTTGAATTTGAATTGTTGGGAGATGGACTTTCGTGGCTAGAGAAATCAACTCTACTGGGGAAAGAAAACTCCGTAAACTGCTTAGGGATTTTTATGAAGCCCTGTTGGGGGAACCGAAGAAGTTTATGAACCATGTTGTGTAGTTCTTCAAGATGTTAGGGAGATGATTGGAGACTCTTGCTTTGCAGGGGATATCAGAAACCCTGACATTATTAGGCTGTATGCTGGAGATATGGCAGTGACTTCGCAGGAGAATGTCTCTATCTCTGTATCTATTGTGGGATGTATCTGCGGGGATCTGCATATGGCTTTTTAGAAATTATCCCGTTTCTTAAAGCCATTAGTAACTATATTTCTATTTTTTATGCGTGTATTTGTAAACGGTGATCATATTCAAATTGCATATGTTAAAAATAATCATTGGACGCTTTTGTAAAACAAAACAAAAAAAATAAAAACACATAGTTTTGAACTTCAAAAAGGGATAATTTTGTATTGATTTGAAGAATTTTGCCTATAACATGCATCTTTGTACAAAGAGACATACATCCTAGTAAGAGAATGCCGTTGTAAGAATGAAAACTGTACAAAGTAGTATACAAAGAAAAACAACTATGTGAAATGATCCCATTGGGTTCCCATTATGCTATTACCTTTATATCTTTGAGCATCTCATCACTTTGCTGCTTGGCCGAAGCTGACTAGATTGATTAGTACCATTTGAATTTGATAGTTGACAATGAAGGTCGGCTGTAAGGTAATCCAATGGACATAGTTGTACGCTTTTGATCCTTAACTTTTTCCTGGACCGCCTTTTTGGGTTTTCAGTCCACCGGGATACCCTTTTTTGCCCAAGCCTCCTTTTTAGGTTTTCGACTTGCCGGGTGTAAAATTTTTTCATATATATATATATGTCCCTAACTTTTGCCGAACCCTTTTGGTTTGTCGGGATGCCCTTATTTTTGCCTAGGCCAGTCAACCTAGCGGGTCTCTGTTCATGCGTAGTATCTTTTAACTATATCCGCGTTTACATGGTGCATAAGGCCGTCACTATCCATAGTGGTTAAGATCATGGCTCCACTGGAAAATATATTCTTGATCACAAATGGTCCTTCATACGTGGGAGTCCATTTTACCCTGGGATCACCTTGTGGCAAGATAATGCGCTTGATTACTAGGTTACCAACTTGATATACCTGACTCCTAACCTTCTTGTTAAAAGCTTTGATCATACGTTTTTGGTACATCGGACCATGACAAACAACCGCGAGCCTTTTCTCGTCAATCAGGTTCAACTGGTCAAATTGAGTCTGAACCCATTCGTCTTCATTCAAGCCTGCATCCTTCATGATTCTCAAGGAAGGGATCTGGGCTTTGATGGGTTGGACAACTTCCATACCATATACCAGAGACAAAGGAGTTGCCCCTTGTTGAAGTGTGCACTGAGGTACGGTAACCATGAAGAGAAAACGGTAACATCTTGTGCCCGTCTTTATATGTCACTGTCATTTTCTGTATGATCTTCTTGATGTTCTTATTAGCAGCCTCTACAACACCATTCATCTTCGGCTGGTAAGGAGAAGAGTTATGATGCTGAATCTTGAATTGCGTATAGAGCTTGGTGTTCATAGTATTATTGAGATTGGTACCATTATCTGTAATAATTCTTTCTGGGATACCATACCAACAGATAAGATTGTGCCTGATGAACCGGGCCATGACATTCTTGGTAACATAAGCAAATGAGGCTTCCTCTATCCATTTCGTGAAGTAATCAATGGCGACGAGGATGAAGCAATGTCCATTAGAAGCGGTAGGTCTAATATCTCCGATCATATAAATGCCCCATATTACGAAAGGCCAGGGAGCAGTCAAGACGTTTAAGGGAACTAGGAGCACATGTACTTTATCAGCATAGATCTGGCACTTGTGAGAAGTTTGGGAATGCTGATAACATTCTGCTTCCATAGTGGATCAATAGTATCCTGCCCGTAGGATCTTTTTAGCCATTGTATGCTCACTAGAATGGGTGCCAAAGGCACCTTTGTGCATATCTGCCATAATCTTCTCTGCTTCACTCTTGTCTACACACCGAAGCAAAGTAGAATTGTGGTTGCACTTGTAGAGGATTCCGTTACTGAGGAAAAACTTGGAAGAGAACCTTCTTAGGAACTTATTATCATTGATGGAAGCTCCCTCAGGATACTCTTAGGCTTCGAGGTATCTTTTCACTTCGTGGAACCAAGGTTTGTCCATTACTTCTTCGGTATCAACCTCATAACAATATGCTGGTTCATCCAATCTCTCAATAATGATTTGAGGAGCTTCATTATCCCATATGAATTTAAACATGGATGACATGGTAGCTAGCACGTCCGCTAATTGATTTTCCTCTCGTGGAAAATGCTCAAAGGTAACTTCTTCAAAGTTTGGAATTAGTGCCAACATATTCTCTCGATAATGGATGAGATTAGGATGCTTCGTGTCACATTCTCCTTTGATTTGACTGATTACCAGGGCCGAGTCTCCAAATACACTCAAGAATTTGATTCTCATGTCGGTAGAAGCTTTGAGGCCCATAATGCATGCTTCATATTTAGCCATATTGTTGGTACAATTTAAACATAGCCTGGTAGTGAAAGGAGTATGACAGCCTTCAGGAGATATGATTACAACACCGATGCCATTTCCAAGTGCGTTGGAAGCTCTGTCAAAAACCATAGTCCATCAGGATCCTTTTTCATGTCCTTCATTCGGTCCAGGTTCTTCATAATCAGTCACTAACATGATGTTCTCGTCCGGGAACTCAAAATTCATGGATTGGTAGTCGTCTATAGCCTGATGAGCCAAATGATCAGCTAATACATTTCCCTTGATTGCTTTCTGGGTATTGTACATAATATCATATTCGGCCAGGACCATTTTCCATCTTGTTATTCTTCTGGAGAGAGCGGGCTTCTCAAAGATGTATTTGATAGGATCCATTTTAGATATCAACAAGGTAGTGTGAGTCAACATATACTGCCTCAGTCAGAGAGAAGCCCGTGCCAAAGCACAACAAGTTTTCTCGAGCAGTGAGTATTTTGTTTCATAGTCGATAAACTTTTTGCTAAGGTAATATATTGCCTGCTCTTTTCGACCAGACTCGTCATGCTGCCCCCATCACACACCCCATTGAATTCTCTAATACTGTTAAGTACATGATCAGAGGTCTTCCTTCAACCGGTGGCATCAAAATTGGAGGCTCTTGAAGATATTCCTTGATTTTTTCAAAGCCAGTCTGATAATCGTCATTCCACTTCACTACTTGATCTTTCTTCAGTAATTTGAAGATTGGCTCACAAGTAGCGGTTAGATGGGAAATGAATCTGGCAATGTAGTTTAGACGTCCCAAGAATCTCCTGACCTCCTTCTTAGTGCGGGGAGTTGGCATTCCTTGTATAGATTTAACCTTTGTAGGGTCTACTTCAATACTTTTGCCGCTGAAAATGAAGCCTAAGAGGTTACCCGATCTTACTCCAAAGGTGCACTTGTTCAGATTCAGTCTTAGCTTGTACTTCTTCATCCTTTCAAATAGCTTTTGCAAGTGATCAAGGTGCTCTTCTTCAGTTTGAGACATGGCTATCATATCGTCGACATAGACCTCTATCTCATGATGGATCATACCGTGAAACAAAGCTACCATAACACGCTGATAGGTTGCCCCAGCGTTCTTCAACCCAAATGACATAACTTTGTAGCAGAAAGTGCCCCACTGTGTGACGAAGGTTATTTTCTCCATATCATCAGGTGCCATTTTGATCTGATTATACCCACAGAAACCATCCATGAAGGAGAATACCTTATGTTGTACGGTTTTGTCAACCAAGACATCAATATGGGGAAACGAAAAGTCATCCTTAGGGCTCACCCTATTCAAATCTCTGCAATCCACACACATACGTACTTTACCGTCCTTCTTAGGTACCAGAATGACATTAGCAATCCATCGTGGATAAGAAGTAACAGCTAAGAACCCGGTGTTGAACTGTTTCATAAGTTCAGCCTTGATCTTTTTTGACATCTCAGGACGTATACGACGAACCTTTTTCTTCACTGGAGGGCAGTCTTCTTTTGTTAGTAAACGATAAACCATAATATTAGTGTCTAGCCCCGACATTTCTTCGTACGACCAAAAGAAGTTCTCAATATAGTCACGTAGCATCTAGATTAACCGTTCCTTGACACTATGCTCCAAGTTGGCACCTATCTTGACTTCCTTTTTATCCTCCTCAGTATCCAAGTTTACCGGCTCGACTAGCTCTTCATGAGGTTGTATTTCTCTTTCCTCTTGTTGTAAGAGTCTAGCAAGTTCTCCTGGTACTTCACAATCTTCCTCACCTTCGTCCTCGACTTGGTAGATCGGATTTTCAAATTCATAACTGGAAATAGCAGAACTGTTATCAATGGGATCCAGAGTGAATGTGGATCTGTAGTTTGATATGTGGGTGTGTGTAAGAGAGCATAGCTATTTTGATAAAGTAAAAGCAGAAAAGAAAGACAGAGTGTAAAATTTGTATGCAAAATATCCAATGATTTATTTATGACATGAAAGTGAAATGATAACCCTCACAAATAGATCGTTGTGCCTCGGGTAAGACACAAGGCTTTAGAGTTTAAATTGTTCAAATATTACATATCCAAAAAAAAAACAAAAAAAGACAATTACTCCTGGATGAAAGTAATGGGAACAAAGTCACTAGCCGTCCAATTATTTAGTCCACCGCTCGTAGTTGGGAAGATCCAGTTGTTCATGTTGCAGTCACTATCACTGTCCTCCAAAGCATTGATTCCATGGTTGCTGATGCATAGTGGTGGTCCTCCGGCGAGAGCGTGACAAACAACCTTTTGAGCTCCTGAAGTAAAACCCAAACTAAACATGTCAAATTTGTAGGGGTTGTCAGGTAGTTGGCCCCCGATAGTAACCCCACCTTCTTTAACTACAACCTTGGCATCCTTTAGAGAAGACATCTTCAAAGGAGGTATGGTAGTCTTTGAAACACTAATAACAGTCTTGGTAGTAATAATTTTCTGAGGAACCTCTTCAAAATTCTGGCAGGGGGTTTCAATGAACTCACCGTCCATCTCAAGATACCTGAAAGAGTTCAGGTGGCTCACCATATATTCTTCCTCGCCATGGACTGTAACGATATTTACATTAATCAGATACTTGAACATTTGATGCAGAGTAGAAGTAACAACACCAGCCCCATGGATCCAAGGGCATCCCAACAAACAAGAGTAAGACGAGCTTATGTCTATCACATAAAAAGTAGAACCAAAAGTCTGAGAACCAACTTTAATAGGAATGTCTATGTCCCCGTGTACCATTCTCTTGGAACCATCAAAAGCCCTCACCATAATATTACTAGGCTTCAATGTAAGTCCCTCACAGTCCAATATGTCCAAAGCACCCTTGGGTAGAACATTTAGTGACGAACCCGTATCAACCAGTACATGAGCCAGGGTGGTGCCCCTGCACTCAATAGAGACATACAGGGTATGATACGGTGGCAAAACCGACTGTTATACTGGTTTGCGTCTTTTGTTTGCAAATGTCGTGATAAGAAAGAGTCACAACCGACTTTTCTTTTATCCAACAAAGGAAAGGGTGAAAAGAACAGAAAAGACCTTTTTCAAGAGTTTTTAGTAAGGGGGTAGATTATGGAAAGGGAAGGTGTTAGTACCCTTTCCATATGTGGTTTCCCACGGGCTCTTAGGTACTTGCTCATTTTTAAAAACTATTTGTGTCTGTGTGTTTTGAAAGATTTTGTTTGCTTTATGGTAACTCTTGTATCAGTCCTTAAGAGTGTGATAAAGCATTTTTGAAAGTAGGTTTTGAAAGTGTGTAAGTGTAAGAAATTAGGTTTGAGCAAGTACTTAAGATCTATCTACCTACTCGAAAAAGGATGTTTTTTTTCCTCCTTTCCTTTAGATAGTGCTATCCTACTATTAGTGAGTAGGTAGTCCTATCGTTGGATGTTAGGGGACTAACGTAAGGGACATTTATGGTCATCGAAGGCAACATGTAGAGATACCTTAGCAATTCGAAGAGACTGTCATCATATAGGCAACATCGAGGGACAAGATCATTTCTCGTAGGCAACTCGAGGGACAGTAAGGGACCATGAATTTTTATGATGAATTTTAAATTGAGGGTCATTGCTAAGATATCCCTACGTTCGAGGCACATGACCATTGTTTTCTGAGGCAACCAAAGTAAGGTCTACCCTAAGGGTGAAAATGTGCAACAATGTGTTCAATTCAGATATTTATCTTACATTAGTGATCTAATGATTAATTTGATTAATCTTGTCATGCACGCCTAATTTACTAGCAATTATATACAATCATATAAGAAAATTATAAAGCGAGAAATAAAGTCCTACAGCTATTACAAGGCTTTGGTGTAGATACATAAATGATGACTGAAAAAGTAAAACGCGAGAATTGAAAACCCTAATTAACTATTACAAACCGGGCGCAGTTACATAAATGATAAAAAATAATCGTATGGAAAAATAATAACGCGTGAAAATTAAGACTGAAATAAATTCTAAACCCTAGAAATCTAATTGTTTATTAAAAATGTTTTTTTTGGTATTTTATGAAAAAATTAGAAGTTTAACCTAATTTTTTACTAATTTTAGATTAAATAAAAAAATTAAAGTTTAATTAAATTAACTTGCAAAAATTTAATTTTATTAAAAAAAAACTCGAAGTCCTAAATTTTTTATGATTTTTTTGATTCTATGATTTAAAAAAAAGTGAATAAACAAAAAAACAAACTAATTAAAAAAATTAGAATAAAGAAGTTAGAAAAATGGGCCTAAGGAGGGGTGTGAAACCCAATTGTAGAGGTATGCTGGAATTTGTGCTATGGGCCCAGATCAGTTGGCCCACAACCTGCGTTGGATTCGGTGTTGTTGTGGCAGGAAGGTCCATCATGGGGAAACGTTTATGGGAGCTGGATCTGGAGGATGAGTGATATGATGGATGAAATGTTAGAGCGCATGGTACGCGCGCTTGGTGTGGAACCACTGAATCTGCAAGGAACAATTCAAAAAAAATAATATGTAGGAGGCAAGGGTCGAACCCTTGACCTCCCACACATACAATTCCTTTAAACCCTTCACTCTTGCCATCTGCGCTGCTGGATCATTCATATATAAAATCAAAACAAAAATATATAATATAAAACAAGGACAACTGCTGAGTTTTCAAACACACGCCAACAAGTGGGGTCCCTGTATTTCAAATGGTCCAATCAGGCGTGGAGAGAGAGAGAGAGCATCGTTTGAATCCAACCAATGGGATGTTGTCCTCCTGCCATGCCAGCTGGTTGACTGAAGACTGGCCAGTCCAACCACTGGAGCCGGTGGTTCCACCGTCTTCTTCGATGGAGTCACCTGAAAAAGTGGCCAAACAAAAAAACAAAGTATTCCAATTGACTTAAAAATATCCGCTGATCACGAATATGGCCTCAAAAATGGCTAATTCCTCCTATATCATAGGGTTCAAATCTAAAATCCTAACGGCAGTCATCCATGGAAATGTGTGATTCCATGCCTTACAGTCTCATGTAATACGTCAAAAATCAACAAACATCATTAGAAACACAAATATAAACTCAAACAAAATTTATATGGCCTAATGTGAAATTTTAAGATCCAAGATTTTACCAAAAACGTTGAGATTCGGTTGGGCAATCTCAGGGTGTTTCAGGCGTGTGTGAGGACTGATTTGTCTTCCTGGGAACCTCAGGAGGAAGATGGAGTACCTGGAATAGATTATAGATGCTTGGATCGTATGATATAGGTTTCACCTCTCTTTGAGAAAATTTGGAAATTTTTTAGGGTTTTTAGAGGTAGCTTCACATGTTGTTTTGATCTAGGGTTGTTCTCTATATGTAGTGAATCTCATTAGGGTTGCGATTGTGGAAAGAATCCAATGCTTGGATGAGAAAATATCCTTCTTTCAATTATTTGTTTTTTTGGCTTTTTTAGAACAAATCCAATCTTTGCTTTCCCTCCACAATTCTTCTTTCATTTTCCAGCATGTTTTGTCCCTCATTTGGATAGAAAAAGATTCTCAATCAAATCTTCCATTATTTCTATTATTTACTTTATTTAATTTTGCATTTTAATGGATAAAATATCAAAATAAATAGTATAAATAATAAAATAATGTACTACCGAGCTCAAGGGTCGTGATCCATGTTAAGAACAAGTTTCAAGCATGAAATCATGGGCCCATTTGGAAAAAAAATTCAAGTTTGGTCCATATTGACTTCATGTATATTTCCAAAAATTGGTCAACTTTAGCAATGCATATATCTCTCATTTTTAACCCTAAGAGGGTGTTCTTTGACTTCTTAGAGAGCTTAGGATTTCCTCTAAACAACCTTTTTGGTTTTTATTTCCATTGGGTCTTCCATGTTTATGTAAGGAGCTTTGACCCAAAAGGTGTTTTTGTTGACTTTTTGAAAGGACCTATAATGTATGAACTTGTATCTTTTGATTGAGGCATTTATTGAACTTGAGGGTTGAAGAGAAGTTGTAAGGAATTGGATTCTCTTCAAAATGATCCTTAGTGGGAAAATTTATGATAAAGTATGAGAAAGTTATGCCTGGTCAAAGTTTGGTTGACTTTTCCTATAGAAACCCTAATTTGCCATTTTTGACTTTTGATGAATTAGGAGCATTTCTTGAGGAATCATGATCAACCCTTGATCAAATGATGGATATTACTTCAAAATGTTGATGTTGACCAAAAATCTTAAAGTTTGACTGTATTTGGGCCACATTTGACTTTTGACCTAATATAGTTGATTTCCAGACATTTGAGCAGTTGACTGAGAAAACTTGTTGTGCAAGACATGAAATTTGGCATGGATGATCTTGAGGACATATTAGGATAATGGAGAAAATTTGGGATCCTTTGGACTCACACATCTTGCTTAAGATTGAGACCCTAGTTGAGGTTTATTGCCTTAGGAGGAGAATTTGCTTGACCAATTCTTGGTCATCCTTGAGCAATTGAGGATCTCTAGAGGCATGTCTTGAGTGAAAATGGGAGGGAAAAGTTTAGGGTACAACAACTGCCCCTGTTCAATCTTCTTAAACCTGAGGATGTAGATTGGCTGGTTTGCCTTTCGTGATCTGAAGGTGGAAGATAATTGAACACTAGAGTGCCCATAAATTTTCACTCATCTGAAATGATACTTGACTGTGTAGATAATGTCGGGAATGGGCTTATAGATGCTGTTGTACCCCAAAATTTGCCCTCTCATTTATCAAGGCCTGACAAGATCTCTTTGACTCAAGACTGGATTAGGGTTTGGTTAACTCAAGACATCTCATCTTGCACTGATAACCCAAAATTAGGGTTTGAGTTTTCACAAGGATTTTTGGACTATAAATGCTTCATATGACTTTAAAACATCATTATGGACCCCTAAGATTACTCATGAGAAGTTTCAAGCCTTGAACCACATTTTTGATCAGTCAATTGGACAGTTGACCTAAAAATCAGTTGTATTGGGGAAAAAGTCAACCATGGCCAATTTACAGTCAAACTTCATAATTTTTGACCCACATCAACATTTTAGACTCATATTTATAATTTGATCAAGTTTGGATTACAACTCCTCAAGAAATTTGATCAAATCATCAAAAGGGCAAAATGGTTAAAATTAGGGTTTTGACTGAGGAAGGGCAATTTCTGATTTTTAACCTAAGCAAATGACCAATTGATTTGAAGCATGATTCCAAGGATTCAATTGCATCATCTTTACCTAATTACTTGGTTCAAAACTTTTCCATTTCATTGATAGACAGATGAAATTTGCAGTCAATCGATCAAAAGTCAACTGTATATTAAAAAGTCAAACTTTGACTTTTTGGTCAAAATCAAGTGCCAAGGGTCACAATTCATCAAAAAATGTCAAAATGTGAAACTTGTTCATCAAGAAATCAAGGATTGAAGATTAGGGTTTAAAATTGAAAATTTTCTTAACTTAGAAAATTTTCTAAGTATAGAAAATTTCTTATTTTTTCTCAACTTTAGGCCATTTTTTCACCATGAGTCAAAATGATTTAAAGGAAGTTCCCAACATGAAAGTTGTAGACCTCCATGAAATATACAACTTTGCTTCATACACTTTTCCCTAAAGATGCTTGGATCTCAAGATATAATTTTATGAATACATGCTCATGAACTAAATAACTTAGTGAATTTTTGCCCTAATTTAGGCAGGTTTTGGACTCAACTTCATGGAAATTTTTCACCTAGTTCCAAGAGGAGTCTTGAAATTCATTTCAAATATGAGTTATAGAGCACATTTCAAGATTTCCAAAATGTAAAAGAACTCCTCAAGATCATTTTTGAGTAGGGAGAATCGAAGAGATGAAGTTGGAAATTTCTCACTTTTGATTCAAGCCATTTCATGAAGAACAAAGTTCCAATCAATACCTATGCTGCCTAATCCATGCTTTATAGGTCTCAAAGCTTGCAGTTTGACTTTGATAGAGAGTTCCAGGCACTTCCAAAGCAAGGCAAGGATTGAAACACACTCAGGGAGGTTCAAGCAAGCTCAAGCAATCATCAGGCCTTCATAAAACTCACTCCAACTCCATCCACGATTTCAAATGAAAGAGGTAAAAATCTCAACTTCTATCTCTCCATACAGGCATCCATTGGCCATGATTTGTGAATAAACAGTGTAGACCTCATTGCTACGAAGATTTACATGTATATATCTTGCACTTATTTGGCCTGAGTGGAGAGAATTTTGAAGTTCAAATTCTTGTAAAAATTAGGTTAAGATTTAGGGATTTTAAAATTCATCTTGATCTTTGATTGTTAGCTTATATGATTTATATGGTTAGAATCGTGAGACAAAATACTACAACATTCATGTTATGAGTTTTCATTTTCATGGAGAAATGAGAAAGTTACAGAGCATCTGGCTGGCTAGAGGAAGAAGACAAAGTACTGGGCAAGGGCTTTGTTTGTGTTATGTTATTTTTGTTTCACATTAATCAACAAATGTATAGCCACCCCAGTGGCAAGGTAGCGCACTGGTGAGACCCATGTCCTGGGTTCGAACCTTGGCGCTACCTTTTGTTTTTTTTCCACATTTTTGAGTTTTCATTTTTGCCTTGTTTTTGCAGGATGGGCTTGATTCTTTGGGCCTAGCGTTTTTTACTAATATACTGCTCCCAATTTCCTTATAGCACCCCAGGCCCAAACTATTTTCATATATTTATTTATTTGTTTTCATTTTCATTTTTATTTTAAAAAATATTTCTTTAATACCTAAAAATCATAAAAAAAATATGAAATATGATAATTTAACATTTGTTTATTTTATTTTTATTTTCACATTAAAAAATATATTTTTATTAAACTATATATTAATTCTTTTTCTTGCTTTATTATATTGATGATATTGTTGTCAAAATATATTTATATTGATGATATTGTTGTCAAATCTCGTTCAACAGGTACTTAATTAATATATAGTTTAATAAAAATATATTTTTATTAATCTTTCCCTGAAACAAATTTGACAACAATATCATCAATATAAATTTGCATGAAAGTGTCAATAAAGTCATGGAAGATCGAATTCATGGCTCTTTGATACGTTGCCCCTGCATTTTTTAGGCCAAAAGGCATCACTACCCATTCATAGGTGCCTAAAGCCCCAGGGCAACGAAAGGCCGTCTTCGACACATCTTCTTCAGCAATGAAGATTTGATTGTAGCCAGAGTAGCCATCCAGCATACTCATGTATTCGAAACCAGCGACATAATCCACAAGCATTTCCGCCACTGGCATTGGATATTCATCTTTGGGGGTCTCAGCATTGAGATATCTGAAATCAATGCACACCCTCAAGGTACCATTTTTCTTTATAACAGGTACAATATTTGCAATCTATTCGACATACCTGGTTGTTCTAATGAACTTGCACTTCAGTAGCCTTTCGACTTCCGTTTTGATTTTTGATAAAATCTCTGGTGCAAACCGTCTTGGAGTCTGCTTGACAGGTTTCTTTCCAGGCTTTATTGGTAACTGTAGCTCGACCAATCCTCTGTCGAGACCAGGCATCTCATCATAGTCCCACGCGAAGCAATCCTTGAACTCTTTCAGTAATTCAATCATTTCAACCTTGAGTCCTGGATCCATCTTTGCGCTTATGTATGTGGGCCTGTTCACAGGGCCTTCGCCTAGATTTACCTCTTCTAGAGGATCTTGGGCCAACATTATGACATTATGTGCCAGCGGGTCCTTTTCGAAACCAAGAGGTTCGTCATCATAAATGGCGTCTAACCTCTGGTCTACAAAGTCTTCTATTCCCAAGTCGGGAAGCTCAGGATCGAAGTCTTTCCCAGGTCCTGTCTTTGACATAACTTGTTCATTGGCCTTGGAAGCCACATATTTAACTTCAGCCTCTAAGGCCACTATCATTCTGTTTTCGGCCACATAGGCCGAAATCTTTTGGAGAGTTGATGACTCAGTCATCATCATCAAATTCGCCGCCCCAGCCCATTGGCCGTATATCGCTGATTCCTCCAAAGTCTATGTTGGATAAATCTTCTCTATCCCACTGGAAACCATGATCAGAGTGCAGGTATAGAGAGCATAAAGCATTTGGAGTTGGGGTTAAATCAAACTCTGGTGGGTTACAAGGCCCTATGTGAGCCAAATTCCTATCGAAATCATTCTTTCCGACACTATTTATTTCACCCAGGTAGTAACTCTGGTCTGCTTCAATGTTCTCGACAATGCCATCTGGGCGCCACATTATGCCCCTTTGGTGCATCGAAGATGGCACTGCTCCAATGCCATGTATCCACTCTCGACCAAGGAGTAGATTGTAGTTGGGCTTTGCTAAAATAACCATGAACATGGTGGGTCGAAGGATTGAGCCTACCTTGAGGTCGAGTTGAATGACACCCATTGTGGTGCCAACGCCCCCTTCATAGTTTGATAAGACCATGTTGTGTGGCTTTATGTCGGCATCTCCTTTGCCTAACTTTTCCAGCATAAATTGTGGTATGATATTAATGGTTGCCCCACAATCAACCAGAATTTTGTTTATGGTTACCTCCCCAACTTTAGCTCTAATGAACAGTGGTTTCAGATGGCTTTTCATTGCCTCTGTTGGGGGTTCAAAGAATGCGTTTTGTTCTTCCACGCATCCATTGTTCATTATATAATAACATACTGGCTTATGTCTAGCCAGTTCCTGTTCAACCATTAGGTCAGTCTCTTCGACTTCGACCTCTCGGTTATATTCTTTGGGCAGCACAGATATGACATTCACCATGATGTCCAAATTGTCTCTAGAGTCGGAGTCATCATCATTCAACCCACACTCTTCCGCCCAGGGCATAGGATTTCTCTCCAGAGGTTTCCTTTGTCTTTTCTGCACATTGGTGCTAACTTCTGGGTGAGGCCCAGCTGCCTCTTTCTCAGCTTTTCGCCGTCTTTGAAACCTCCTCCATTGTGAACGAGACATAAGATTCTTTCCTTTATAGTTTCTCGACACATGGTTCATTTTGTTCGATGCAGAGGCATGATATTCTTTTCTGTAATCTAGAGAGGAACCTCTGGGTACGTCTAATGTCTGCCACTTTTCTTCATTTGGCCGTTTTCTTCCCATGGTATTCAGCCAGGTATTAGTAGGCACATTAGTTGGAGGCCTAAAAGTTGGTGGCCTCCTTTCTTGAGTCATGGGTCTTTGTTGATGTCCCCTTCTGGGGTCAAATCGAATTTCTGGACCCATTCTTTGTTGGGCATTGGTACCCTGTTTTACTTTTACAGCCCGCATTACCTGTATGTGTTTAGCAGCCTTTTTTATCAAAAATAGAGCTACACCTGGGGCATAACAAAACCTCTGATTTCTTCTTTTGACATCTATGCAAAAAATCTGCCAAATTTTCATCCTCCTTTGGGAATGCAGTTTTGTTTACCTCCTCTTGTCGAAGGGTTTCCTCTGAAACTCTAGCTCCAGAGACTTCGACCATATTAACCTGCAGGTTGCTTTTGGCAGTCAGGTTCATCTTCTGCATTTTGGTCTCCAAGGCTTCTGTCGAACCCTTTGCAGCATCCAAATAAGAACCTGTGATGGTTCTTTTGCTGGAGCTTTCGGTACCCCCTTTAATCAATTTCAGGACAACAACAACCTTTTCGTTTGACGCTTGGTCAACTTCTTTTTTCGAATCCAGGCCCTCAATAGCCTTTCTCACCCCTTCGATTGTTTTCCTGGAGATGTTCCCAGTGAAACTTTCGAAGACGGGTTTTGTGATGAAATCTTCAGACACTTCTACCATATGAATGCCAACTGGTTCGGCATAATGAGCTTCTGCTTGTAGTGGGTTGGTGTCAATTTTCATTGCTGGTTTATCAGCAAATTTTAGCCTTCCTTCATTCATTGCCTGTTGAACGAGATCCCTGAAAAGGAAACATTGTGAGGTCTTATGTCCTAAAAAATTATGATATTTACAAAACCTCTTTTCTTTCTTTGTTCTAAAGGAGGCAATTTGGCCCCTGGGGGCACTATCATCTGTCCATCTTTAACTAATAGATCGAATATTTCGTCACACTTGGATATGTAGAAACTATAAGTTTT
This sequence comes from Vicia faba, assembly GCA_948472305.1. Taxonomy (NCBI): domain Eukaryota; kingdom Viridiplantae; phylum Streptophyta; class Magnoliopsida; order Fabales; family Fabaceae; genus Vicia; species Vicia faba. The sequence continues at coordinate 1,310,562,595 of OX451741.1, read as the reverse complement.
CTTAGGAAATTTATCACTGCCTTTCTTAGGTTCCACAAGATTTTTTCCATTTGATGGCACCAACAATTTACAAGCATATGGTGGTCCATTTGTTAATTCAGCTAGATCAATTTCGCCCTCTTCGATATCTACAGGATCACTGTATGTCTCTAGATCGTCATCATCCATTTTGACATAAGCTACCCTTTCTCGTCGAAGAGTTTTAGTATTTTTGGCCTTTTCATCCTTAAGGCGTTCTACTTGTCGAACCCTATCAGCAAGTTGGGCCATGTCTCTTAGGTATTGTGTATCCAATTTTTTCCTAATCGAATAATCCAGGCCACCTGCTACTATTTCAACTAATTCATGCTCAGGGACTTGGGTAAAGCATCTAGCTTTGAGTAGTCGAAATCTATTTATATATTCATCAATTGGCTCAGTGAACCTTCTTTTCACACTAGCCAATTCTTTTAGACTTATCTTGGTTTGACCCATGTAAAATTGTTCATGGAACAATCTTTCCAATTGGTTCCAGTTGTGGATCGAATTGATAGGGAGGGTAGTGAACCAAGTAAAAGCATTTTTAGTTAATGAGCTTGGGAAGTATTTGATTCTAAGGTTTTCATTGTTTGCTATTTCTCCCGCTTCTATCAAATACCTAGCAACATGTTCGACAGTCGATTCTGTCGTATCCCCCGAAAATTTAGTGAATTTTGGGACTTTTCCCCTAGGTGGTAAGTCTGTTTGCAGAATATATTCTGACAATGGGGATGTAAAGTTTGGTCTATGGAAGCCAACATTCATCCTGTTTTGAAGCATGATTCTCTCGATCATAGGAGTTAAATTATTATCCGCCCCATAGTTATGGTGTCGAACTTGTTGTATTAATTCGTCAGCGTTTTGGTTTCTATTTGCCATAATAACGCCTTGATCGATTTCTCGATGGTTTTGAGGTATCTCTAATCTTGGTTGTTCTACTTCGATCCTTGGAACTTGGGGGTTTGGATTAATGGTCAAATCTTCTTCCATGATTACCTCTTGATTTAATCTTATAGGTACCCTTTGGGGCTGTCGAATAACTTGGGGTAGTTGAGCAACTTGAGGCACCCCAAAGAATTCATCCATGCGCGTTATTTGCGCTGTCATCTGTTGATTCGAATGCGTTGCAGTCTGAATGAGGGGATTTAGTACTGTACTCAGAGTTTGTGCTAACATCTGTACCATTTCATGGTTACTTTCATCCATTTGTTGCCTCAAAATTGCTGTCGAAGCATTTGTGAGACTTGGCATCATATGAGATGGCCCTCCTAAAAATTGGTTTCTACTGGCTCCAGATCCCTGTAATGGTGATGTAGCATTTACCAAAGGTTCTGAGAAAGTAGACGCAGCATTTATAAGGCTAGCCATTTCAGTAGTTGGCATGCCATATGGCTGCTCTCGACCCATCCAGGTTGTCGAAAAGCCTGGGGGTACAGTTGATCGAGACCCTAGGTTCATCCTTGGTGGGGGTGTTCCTGAAGGACTTCTTGGACCCATATACGTAAGTAAGGGTCCAGTTTGATTCATGGTTAACGCTGGCATGGATCCGACAGAAGTTGGGATAGTCCCTTCGACAACAGTAGTAACTGTTGTTCCTGTGATCGGTGGAGGTATCTCTCCATGGTTTGGCTCATTAGCCATATTGTTCTCTCCGCTTTCTTTCCTAACAGTATATTTGTTGGTTATTCTACCACTCCGTAATAACATGCAATGTTATAACTGTATAGGAAAAAAGAACACAATAACATAGACAATTAGCAACGTCCCACCAGGTGTGCCAATTTGTTTACCGTTGTTTTTGGGATCGACCAAACTAATCCCAGAACATATGCTAATCTTTATGTAAAATGAGTGAGAAGGAAGAACGCACGTTCGACCCAGGGGAGAGATGTTTTAAGATTGTTGAACAGTAAATGAAAACATAAAAATGCAAGTAAAAGAAGTGAAAAGAAGTAAAAGATAACTTTGCAATATAATGGTAAAGTAAAGTGAAAAGACTTTCATTAAGTAAAAAAGGTGTTTCTAACGTACATTGCTCTGCTTTTTATCCTTTCTCACGCAATAGTTACTTGGATAATATTTGAGAGATTTTGTACTATAAGTTGCATACACTAAAAATTACACAAACTTCTTAATTTATACTAAAAATAGGTAACCGTCGAGGGGACATCCTGCGCTAGAATGAAGACAAGTGTCTCCTGCATGTCTCTCGACCCATAGCCTTTTGCCACGTTTCCTTCCCTTAGACGCTGATAAAAACCACCTTTCCCTCAAATAATTCAAATTTCAAAATGGTCTTCGTCCCACGTGCCAAGGCGCGAACACTTCCCTTCAATCGAAACAACCTGCATCTGCCTTGGTCGAATGAGAATTTGGTCGAAGCTTTCTTATTATACCTTGGATCCTTTCCTTAATTTATCTCATGTGTCGAATTACATCCCCTGGTGTAGTTCATTTCCAGTTGTTTGGTCAAGGAGTCCAAATATAGCAAGTGTCGAATTTGGGAGCCAACACACCCCTGGCCCAAACTATTTTCATATATTTATTTATTTGTTTTCATTTTCATTTTTATTTTAAAAAATATTTATTTAATACCTAAAAATCATAAACAAATATGAAATATGATAATTTAACATTTTTTTATTTTATTTTTATTTTCACATTAAAAAATATATTTTTATTAAACTATATATTAATTCTTTTTCTTGAATAAACTTGTAATCTTAAATAAAATAGATTTAGTTTAATTTGTTTTATTTTCTTTTCATTTCATACTTGTAAAATATTTATTTTGGCATATATAAAAACTAAATATTTTTATAAAATATTATTTATTATTTTTAATACAAAAATACACAAAAATAATACATAAGAATTTTATTTTCTTTTTAAGCTAGAAATTAGGGTTAATCCTTTTTAAGAATTAATTTCTTTTCCTTATATTTTAAGGATTAGATTAAATTTTTCTTTTCACATAAAAAAACAAAACAAAATCTTTTTCTTGCATAAGTACATAATATTACATATTTAAATATTGTATTTATTTATTCTAATATTCGTACAAATTCGATTTGGTTGTAATAATTTAATTAGATTTACATTCTTGTAAATCTCCATTCAAATTTGTATTCCCCCATCCCATAAATTGTTGTAGTACTTTAGTAAGTTTTACAGTACACAATTTACCGCTTTACATGCCATGTTAGTAATTAGGGTTTATATGGTAAGACAAAAAACAAATCAAATAGAAAACCCTAATACAAGAAAAAATCAAAGCATAAAAATAACACACTTGCACACAAGCATCCTTAGGGTTTCTCCACTTGGTTGCCTTACAAAATAGCCATATTACGCATGCGATGTATCTTGGCAAAACAAACAAATATAAGATCATAGTCCCTCGATGACGCTATTCAAGGTTGCCTTACAAAATGATCTTGGTCCCTCAAAATGCTAAGATACTTTGCAACATTGCTAATCATGGTTATACGATGACCCACGCCCGTTCCGCTTACATCCAAAGATAGGGTTGCTTACCAAATCAATGGTAAGACAACAATGTCAAAGGAATAGAAAATGCATAAGAAAGACATTTTGAGTAGGTAGATTACTTCTAGTTACTTTCTCTATTTCCAAACAACTATCCTTGCTATTTTCCAAAACAAACACACACATTTCAAAAACATCTTACAAACATTGAAAACATTTTCAAAAGACGAACATCTTTGTAAACATTCTTACGAACGAGAATCATTAAAAAGGTTTCCTAAACAATGGCCTCTTTACAAAATACTTTCAAAACCACACCAAACACATTTTCAAACAACAAAAGCAAGTGATCTAACAAGTAACTAAAAGCCCATGGAAAATAATGGATGAAAACGGTGCTAACACCTTCCCTTTTCATAATCTACCCCCTGAACTCAAGAAACAATCTCAAAGGTCTTTCCTGTGCTTTTTCACCTTTCCTTTTGGATAAAAGAAAAGTCGGTGGTGACTCTTGCTAACCGCAACATTTGCAATCAATTGCAAAACCCTCAAGTCAGTTCTCCCACCGTATCACAGAACTGGCGACTCTGCTAGGGAAATGATCAAAGTGGGGTTACCTTAGGGCTAGATCACATTTATTTGCTTACATTGTCTGACTTGTTTGCTTTACATTATGGTTCTTTGTTTGGGTTTGAATCCTCCACCCGGATTTGGGAAATATTATAGGTAAATAGAAATACATTGTGGAAACTGTGTGGGGTATATCGACATGGTCTAAGCAATAGCTATGTTAGTGTGACATATTTGTGGGTACCGGTAGCCTTTGAGTCAATCAAATAGAATACGGGGCCGCTGAGTGATGTCATGAAGCACTAATGAACTTCTAGAACCCTTTACTTGACCAACTTGGCCTTTAGGATGTAGTGAGATTACCGACTTTGGTGCAGTTCGAAGTTGGTAGATACTTGATACTACACTCATTAAGGGTTAGTTTCTTGGGATATTTCGGTCTCCATTAAAGAGGCTTGAGCTGAAACAATGACCAAGGAAACAATCCGGTGATATTGAACTCCTTAGAACCCGATTACTATTATTAGGACAGGTTTAAGCCAACTAAACTTCAAGAGGGTACTTACCTATAAAACCCCATGCAAGCCTAAACTAAGAACTTGTTTGCTTTTCTTGTATATGCATACTTGTACATAACATCATGGACATCATAAGCATCATATGCATCCACTAACCATTTCAAGGATTTTGGAGATTCATCTTTGTTCTTGTTTTATAGGATATGGATTCACTTCGCAGGAAAACTATCCAAGTCAACCTTGTAAGAATTTCTCCACAACTCAAGGAGCTAGCTTCAAGGATCCCTGAGAACTCTCCATTCACCGAGAGGCATGGTTGTCTACTCAACTTGGTCACCTCCAACACAGATGAGGATATGATTAAAGTACTCTTTCAGTTCTTTGACCCTTTGCACCATTGCTTCACATTTCCCGAATATCAGCTTGTGCCTACTTTGGAAGAATTCTCTCAACTCTTGAGGATTCCCATTCTCAATCAACTACCTTTCTACAGTACGGAAAGAGACCCAAAGCCAAAAGAGATTGCTCAAGCTCTGCACTTGCACTCATCTGATGTCACAACTCATTGGGAAACTAGAAGTGGTGTCAAAGGCTTCTTAGCAAAGTTCCTGTTTGAGAAAGCCCAAATCTGTTGGAATTTCCTAGACCTGCAAGATTTTGAGGAGATTGTGGCTCTTCATATCTATGGGATGGTCTTGTTTCCCAATCCTGACTACCTCATAGATGTGAGTGCCGTCAAAATCATCATGTCACGCAATCCGGTGCCTACATTACTAAGGGATATCCTGCACTCGTTTCACACTCGCACAATGAGGAAAAGGGGTGTCCTTATGTGTTGCACTCATCTCTTGGAAAGATGGTTTATTTCTCATCTTCCCCAATCAATATTAAAGAATGAGCAGGGATTAAGGTGGTCCCAAAGGTTATTGACGCTCAAATATTCAGATATTCATTGGTGCTCTCGATCCAAAGAGAATGTTATCATTATTGACCGTTGTGGGGAATTCCCTAATGTCCCTCTACTTGGCATTAGGGGAGGCATCACCCCTACAACCCATGCTTAGCTCTAAGACAGTTTGGTTATGCCAGAAGGGATGGCCCGCATGAGATGTTGATTCAAGGCTTGGTATTCGACTACGACAACGACGATCAAGGTCTTCTCCAGAGATTCATCCGAGCTTGGAGGATGCTAAACAAGGTGGATAGCAAGACTTTTGGACACAAGAATTCCATCCTTCTTGAGCCTTACCTCAAGTGGGTGCGAACCCGCGCTCAAATTCTTATGATGCCTTATCCTTCAATTCTCCCGGTGATAATTGAGCCTGTTAAGGAAGGAGAAGTTCCATACACTATCCTACATCCTGACATGCCCACATCTCTCGAAGACCTAAAAAGGTATTGGATACAGCTCAAAGGAGAGCGAGATACTTTCAAAGCCCAATTCTACGCAAGAGAGAAGAAGGTTTTGGAGCTCACTAGGCTACTTCACGAGGAGTAGACTCTAAATGCCTACATTGAACCAAAGAGGATGCGCACTACTTTTTTATATTAAAGTGTTGTATTATTTTTCCCAAGGGGCATTGATGTACTCAAACTCTATCTTATTAATATAACGTGTGTTTCTTTTTGTCTAAAACGAATTTGAATATTTTAAAATCCTCAGAAACATTACATATGAACATATCATTCATCATGGCATAAATAGGTCTTTTGCAACGAGTTTCCTCATCTCTCTACTTTTTATTTCAGTAAGATGGATCTCGAACAGACAGTCAAAGATCTTCAAGTTCAAAACACACAGTTTCAATAGTTACTCATGACCCTGGCCAAGGGGCAAGATGAGTTGAAGACTCTGTTAGCTGAAGAAAGAAAGAAGAAAACAAAGAAGGCCACTGGGGTTTTGAACATGGGGAGAAGGTTTCAGGGATAGACTAGAAGAACCTTGAATTTTGCAAACACTTCCGGGGAAGGAGAAGGGAAAGGAAAAGAAACAGCGGTTCTGTCAGAATCTGAAGAGGATGAAGAAGAGGAAGACTACTCCGACGAACAGTATCCTCCAGCAGATGATAAGTACATACATCTTGAAGAGCGTTTAAATGCTATGGAAATACAAAAGGTGCCAGGTCTAGACTTTGAAGAATTGGGACTAGTATCGAGAATTGTGATTCCACCAAAGTTCAAAGTGTCGTTGTTTGCAAAATATGATGGGGTGTCATGTCCTAAGATGCACCTCCGATCGTATGTGAGAAAGATTCAACCGCACTCCACCGATAAAGACCTGTGGGTGCATTTTTTCCAAGATAGTTTATCTGGAACACAACTCGATTGGTTTTACCAATTGGAAAGGGATGACGTCCACAACTGGGAAGACCTTGCCGCATCTTTCTATAAGCAATACCAGTATAATGCAGATTTGGCGCCTACCCGTACTCAGCTTCAGAGTATGGCTATGGCTTCAAATTAAGGTTTCAAAGATTACGCGCAAAAAATGGAGAGATCTAGTTGGGAGAGTGCAACCCCCTCTATCTGAAAGGGAGTTGGTCGACATGTTCTTAGGCACTCTATCAGACACTTTCTTCAACCATTTGATTAAGAGCTCATCTGCTGGATTTACTGAGTTAATACTAACCGGAGAGAGGGTGGAAGCTGGCATAAAAAGTGGAAAGATTCAGAAGGATTCATCTGCCTCTACAATTGTGAGAAAGCCTTTCATTAGGATGAAGGAGGTATCTGTTGTTTATCCATAAAGGAACCAAGGGAGAGCTGAGCGCCGACCAATGGTAGGGGCCGTTATGATCCCAAAGCCTACATCTAATCAACCAAGAAGTAACCAACCGAGGGTGGAAAGGCCGGTCCGACAATTCACCAGAATTAATATGACTCTATCCCAGGTTTTACCACATCTTCTGAAATCTAATTTGGCAACTCTGAAGGAAGCTCCAAAGAACCCCAACACTGCGTCCCCTCATTATCACCCAAATTCCAGATGCGCATATCATTCCGAAAGTCTGGGTCATGACACTAACAACTATTGGGCCCTGAAAAACAAAATTCAAGACCTTATAGATGCAAAAGAGATTGAGTTTGATGCACCCGAGAAGCCAAACGTTATTTCTGCTCCCATGCCTAGGCATGGTCACAACACCAATGCTATCGAAGAAGATTTGTTTGCTACCAGAATTGATGAACTCTTGACTCCACTCCCAATCATTAAGATAAACTTGTTGAAAGCTGGTGTATTCCCAGGTTGTAATAAAGACTGCCATCTTTGCTTATCCTCACCAACTGTTTGCCCTTTGTTGAAGATAGGCATTCAACGCTTGATAGACAACCAAGAGATTTTGTTTGAAAGTGCTCCTGTTTCACCTGTTCCTGTTGAAGACGTTTCAATCATAACCATCTCCGCCAATCCTTCCAGGGTCCCCAAAGGACCCGTTAGGATTACATCGGATCTAAAAACTACTCCTCTTATAATCACAATGCCCGGGCCGGTCCCGTATGAATCAGAAAAAACAGTACCGTGGAATTACGGTGGAGACATTTACTACCATGACATCAAACAAGATGGGCTGGCCGTCAAAGAAATGAGCTCCGAAAAAGAAGACCCCGACATTAGCAATATTGCCGGAACCAGTAAGATTATCCATAGCGGTAAAATCTTCTCTCTAGAAATTGCCCCTCCAAAGGTAGTTTTTGGACCCGTGGCTGTTCCAAAGGTTACCTCCGTACTAATAATCATATCTGCAAGTGCTCCCACTGACAAAGACAACCCAACCCCTGCTGTTATCCCTACCAACATTCCTACTGCTGAAATTAGAGGAAAGAGTATTCAAGAAGAGCCTGTCCAGACGAAGGCTCAACCACTGACTATCCCCGAAGCCTCCAAGAAGGAAATGAAGGAGATCTTGAGAATAATAAAGAAGAGCGACTACGACGTAGTTGAACAGTTGGGGCAAACTCCCTCCAAGATCTCCATGCTGGCATTGTTGCTGTGCTCAAAGGCACATGCGAAAGCTCTAGTGAAGCTTCTGAAGACAACCCGTGTGCCTCAAGAGACATCTGCTAACCAATTTCAAGATTGTGTGGCCAGCTTGACAGCTGATAACGGCCTAAGCTTCTCTGATGCTGATTTGACACCAAGGGGGAGAAAGCACAACGATGCATTGCATGTCTCTGTGGAATGTAGAGGAACAAATCTGGCCCATGTCTTGGTGGACACTAGCTCATATTTGAATGTTTTACCGAAGAAAGCTCTCGAGAGATTAGACTGCGAAGGACTGACGTTGAAACCTAGTAACATAGTCGTAAGAACATTTGATGGCTCAAAGAGGATGGTCCACGGGGAGGTGGACATCCCCATAAAAGTTGGGACTCAAACTTTCAACTCAACCTTCAATGTAATGGATATCCGCCCCTCTTACTCCTGTCTACTAGGACGGCCCTAGATCCATAATGTCTGTGCTGTCACCTCCACACTGCACCAGATGCTGAAATACCCGGTCCACGGAAATATTATCACAGTCCACGGACAGGAGGAGTATATGATTAGCCACCTCAATTCCTTTCGGTATGTGGAATTGGACGGCGAGTTCATTGAAACTCCTTTTTAACATTTCGAAGAAGTCTCTCAAGAGGTAGCAGTAACCAAGACGGTGTCCCAGATCCCTAAGATTACAAGACCCCCGCTCCGGATGTCATCTCTAAAGGACGCCAAAGAAGTAATAGAGGAGGGTGGATGCACCATCTGGGGGCAACTTCCGAACATTCCATATAAATCTGACAAGTTTGGCTTAGGTTTTATTTCAAGTGCTCAGAAGGCTGTGCGCCGTGCCCGTGCTGGAGGGCCACCCATGAAGATTAGCAACCGAGAGGTAAATGCAGTGGAAGATGGTGAGGAGGATTGCAACTTGGAGGATTGGATATTTCCCACTGTCAACGAAGGACTTCGCAATTGGGAAGCCAGAGACTTTGTCCCAATAACTTTCATCCCTCAGTAATTTATCTTTTACATTTCTGTTGGACTTGTAATATTCATAAACAATTCGCACATTTAAAACCCTGTGTCTTGCCCGAGGCACAATGGTCCATTTGTAAGGGTTTTTATTTCATCTTCATATGAAATTTAATGAATCATGGACGTTTTTCACATACAAACTTTTATGCTCATTTTACTTCTTTTACATTTTATTCTTTAAGGATGGCTATACTCTTACACACAACTATACTCACAAATGCAGGTACCCTTCCATTCTGGATCCCATGGGTAACAATACTGCTATGGCCTTTTGTGACTCTGAGGATCTAATCTACCAAGCCAAAGACAAAGGTGAGGAAGATTGTGAAGTACCAGGGGAATTGGCCAGACTACTACAACAAGAGGAAAGAGCTATTCAGCCTCATGAGGAACCAGTGGATACAATCATCTTGGGTACCAAGGAGGATATAAAGGAGGTCAAGGTGGGTGCCAATCTGGAGCCTAGTGTTAAAGAGCGTCTGATTCAGCTGTTGCATGATTATGTTGAGATCTTTGCCATGTCTTATGAAGACATATCGGGGCTCGATACAGACATCATGGTACATCGTCTGCCAATAAGAGAAGACTGTCCACCAGTAAAACAAAAAGTCTTCCACATGAGACCTGACATGTCGGAGAAGATCAAAGAGGAAGTCATGAAACAATTCAATGTCAGATTCTTGGCTGTCACTTCCTATCCCCAATGGGTTTCCAACATTGTTCCCGTGCCTAAAAAGGACGGCAAAGTAAGAATGTGCGTGGACTATATAGATTTGAATAGGGCTAGCCCTAAAGATGATTTTCCACTTCCCCACATAGATATCCTGGTTGACAAAACGGCCCAGCACATAGTGTTTTCCTTCATGGACGGATTCTCGGGTTACAACCAAATCAAAATGGCACCTGAGGACATGGAGAAAACTACATTTGTCACACAGTGGGGCATATTCTGCTACAAAGTGATGCCATTCGGACTGAAGAATGTTGGGGCAACCTATCAATGCGCCATGGTAGCTTTGTTTCATGACATGATACATCATGAAATAGAGGTCTACATAGACGATATGATAGCCCGATCACAAACAGAAGAAGAGCATATTGATCACTTGCAAAAGTTGTTTGAGAGGTTGAAGAAGTATAAACTAAGGTTGAACCCAAACAAGTGCACATTCGGAGTACGGTCCAGTAAACTATTAGGTTTTGTCGTGAGTAACAAGGGTATTGAAGTCGATCCCACCAAGGTTAAAGCAATACAAGAAATGCATGCTCGTCATACTGAGAAGGAAGTCAGAGGATTCTTGGACGCCTGAACTATATTTCCAGATTCATTTCTCACCTAACAACTACTTGTGAGCCAATCTTCAAACTATTGAAGAAAGATCAAGTAGTAAATGGAATGATGAATGCCAGACTTCTTTCGACAAAATCAAAGAGTATTTATAAGAGCCTCCTGTTTTGATGCCACCAGTCGAGGGAAGACCACTGATCATGTATCTGACTGTTTTAGAAAACTCAATGGGGTGTGTTTTGAGGCAGCATGACGAGTCTGGCCGAAAAGAGCAAGCTATTTACTACCTGAGCAAAAAGTTTACCGACTGTGAAACCAGATATTCACTGCTCGAGAAAACTTGCTGCGCTCTGGCATGGGCTGCTCGCCGGCTAAGACAGTATATGCTGACTCATACTACTTTGTTGATATCTAAGATGGACCCGATAAAGTACATCTTCGAGAAGCCTGCTCTGTCTGGGAGAATATCTAGATGGCAGATGATCCTAACAGAATATGATATACAGTATACTACCCAAAAAGCTATAAAGGGAAGTGTGCTAGATGATCATCTTGCTCATCAAGCTGTAGAAGATTATCAGTCCACGAAGTTTGAATTCCCGGATGAAGACATCATGACATTAGACAACTGTGAAGAAATCATACCATATGACGGACCTGAACAAGGATCCCGATGGACCCTGTTCTTTGATGGGGCCTCCAATGCACTTGGTAATGGTATTGACGCTGTACTCATATCTCCGGAAGGGTGTCATACTCCATTTACTTCCAGACTTTGCTCCAATTGTACAAAAAACATGACAGAGTATGAAGCATGCATCTTTGGTCTTAGAGCTGCCATAGATCTGGGAATCAAATCTTTAGATGTGTTTGAAGATTCAGCTTTGGTCATCAGTCAGATCAAAGGGGAATGGGACACTAAGCACCCAAATCTTATCCCTTACAAAGAACATGTTTTGACATTGCTACCACTTTTTGAGGAGATTACCTTCGAGCATTTCCCGCGAGAAGAAAATCAGCTAGCGGATGCTCTAGCCACAATGTCATCTATGTTTAAACTTAATTGGGATAACGAGGCTCCCCAAATCACCATCGAACGAATGGATGAACCAACACATTGTCACAAGATCAATACTGAAGAGGTAGTGGACCAACCTTGGTTTCATGAAGTCAAAAGGTATCTCGAGGCTCAATAATATCCAGAAGGAGCTTCAATCAATGATAAGAAGTTCTTAAGGAGATTCTCTGCTAAGTTCTTCCTGAGTAATGGCATCCTGTACAAACGCAATCATGACTCCATTCTGCTTCGGCGTGTGGATAAGATTGAGGCGGAAAGAATCATGGCTGAATCACATGAAGGTACTTTTGGCACTCACTCTAGTGGGCATATGATGGCGAAGAAAATCCTACGGGCAGGCTATTATTGGTCTACCATGGAAGCAGACTGCTATCAACACTCTCGGACCTGTCATAAGTGTCAAATTTATGCTGACAAGGTGCACGTACCTCCGGTTCCTTTGAATGTCTTGACGGCTCCTTGGCCCTTTTCTATGTGGGGAATTGATATGATTGGGGAGATCAAGCCTACAGCCTCCAACGGACACCGCTTCATCCTAATGGCCATTAACTATTTAAAAAGTGGGTCGAAGCAGCTTCCTTCACTTCCGTTACTAAGAATGTTTTTTCCCGTTTCATCAAGTAGAACCTCATTTGCCGGTATGGTATCACGGAAAGGATCATCACTGACAATGGTACAAATCTTAACAACACTATGATCACCACTTTGTGCAAGCAATTCAAGATTCAACATCACAATTCTTCTCCCTATGGGCCAAAGATGAATGGTGTTGTCGAAGCTGCGAATAAGAACATTAAAAAGATCATACAAAATATGAGAGTCACATACAAGGACTGGCATGAGATGCTACCATTCGCTCTCCACGGATATCGTACCATGGCTCGCACATCAACTGGGGCAACACCCTATTATTTGGTTTACAGCATGGAAGTTGTCTTGCCTATTGAGGTTCAGATCCCCTCTCTGAGAATTATGAAGGATGCAGGATTGAGTGAAGACGAGTGGATCCAGACTCGACTTGATAAACTGAACTTAATTGATGAAAAAAGACTTAATGATGTTTGCCATGGTCAAACATATCAAAAACGGATGATCAAGGCTTTCAACAAGAAAGTCAGGCGCCAAGTATATCAAGTTGGGGATCTAGTGATCAAACGTACCATCTTGCCACAAAGTGATCCCAGGGGAAAATGGACTCCTACCTATGAAGGACCATTTGTAATCAAGAACATATTCTCCGGTGGGGCAATGATTTTAACCACCATGGACGGCGACGACCTGCCACACCCTGCGAACACGGACATAGTCAAAAGATACTACGCATAAGATACCCGCTAGGTTGACACACCTAGGAAAAACAAGGGCATCCCGGCGAACCAAAAAGGTTATGGCAAATATTAGGGATAAAATAAAATAAATATGTACACCCGGCAAGTTGAAAACCAGAAAGGGAGACTTGGGCAAAAAAGTGTTTCCCGGTGGACTGAAAACCCGAAAGAGCGGTCCAGGAAAAAATTAGGGAATTAAAGCGTATGACTATGTCCCGTAGGATCACTTTGCGTACAACCTTTGACTTCCACTGACAAACTCGGAGTTCCTGATCAATTCAATTATCTTCGGACGAAGCAACACGTAGACAAGATGCTCAAAGATATGAAGGCTATAGCAGAATGGGAACCCCATGGGATTATTAAACATAGCTATATTTCTTTGTATAATTTTTTCTTGTTTTTTATGGCACCATTCTCTTACTAGAATGTTCGTCTCCTTTGTACAAAATACTTATTCAAAGTCAAATACAAAGACATCTCTTTGAAAGTACAGAAAACTATTTGTCTTTTTCTTTACACTTGTGTTTTATTTGCAAAAACGTCCAATGATTCATTAATGAACATATGAATTTGAACATAATTACTATTTACAAATAAACAAAATGGGAAAGATAATTACTGATAGGTTGAAAAGACAGGAAAACGTCTCTAGGCTATTCCATAAGTAATCACCACAGTACGTCATTTAAATCCCCAGCGAAACAAATTTCAAACTATTAATCCCCGGTAGAAATCGTCATATTTCTCAGGATTCCCCAAAGCAAATATTATAAGCAGTACATGGCATTACCCTCACAACAGAATTTACTTCTCTCAACAAGAGGTTGTCAGTACTTCAACTTCAAGACATGGAAATGCAACTTATCTCCAACAGCATTCAAGGATTTATTTTCCTCAATCAGACAGCAATACAACAAAGCAGCTTACATGCGCATACATTACATCCACATATCATAAACATTGATAAGGCAAATACATTGCATCATACATTTCATTCAATATAACTTTGCTTCAGCTAACATTTTACCCTTTTCAGGATAAGATTAAACAGCTACCATTAATAATATGCAATCAGATACAGTGCAGATACGCTCCAGACACGGATGCCATTCTGATACTCATTCAGATTCAACTTCCAGATACAATTCAGATATGCTCCAGACACGGATGCCATTCTGATACTTTTTCAGATTCAACTTCCAGATACAATACGGATACGCTCCAGACACGGATGCCATTCTGATACACATTCAGATCCAGAGTTCAGATACATTACAGATTTGCTCCAGACACGGACGCCATTCTGTTACTCATTCAGATTGCAACTTTACATTACAACACATATACGCTCCAAACACGGATGTTATTCTGATGCTTGTACAAATTCAGTCTCCAGATACAGTTCAGATACGCTCTAGACACATACGCCATTATGACACTCATTCTTTTAGTTTACAAATTACAATTTAACAAACATCCTTGGATGGCATATATAAGCCCATCTCCAACAAGATTCTGTCACTTCTCCAAATGGCATCTTTAAGCCCATTCCCTCAACTACACATCATCGAGTGTAAATTTATAGGCACTCTAGTGTCCAATCATCTTTCACCTTCGAGTCACGAATGGCGAAGCTCGCCAATCTAACTCCTCAGGTTTAAGAAGATTAAACAGGGGCAGCTGTTGTACCCCAAAATTTTCCCTCTCATTTATCAAGGCTTTTCTCACAAGATATTTTTGACTCAAGACTAGATCAGGGTTTGGTCAGCTCAAGACATCTCATCTTGCACTAATAACCCAAAATTAGGGTTTGAGTTTGCACAAGGATTTTTGGACCATCAATGCTTAATATGACTTTAAAACATCATTATGGACCCCTAAGATTACTCATGACAAGTTTCAAGCCTTGAACCGCATTTTTGATCAGTCAATTGGACAGTTGACCTAAAAATCAGATGTATTGGGAAAAAAGTCAACCATGGCCAATTTACAGTTAAACTTCATAATTTTTGATCCACATCAACATTTTAGACTCATATGTATTATTTGATCAAGTTTGGATTACAACTCCTCAAGAAATTTGATCAAATCATCAAAAGGGCAAAATGGTTAAAATTAGGGTTTAGACTGAGGAAGGGCAATTTCTGATTTTTAACCTAAGCAAATGACCAATTGATTTGAAGCATGATTCCAAGGATTCAATTGCATCATCTTTACCTAATTACTTGGTTCAAAAATTTTCCATTTCATTGATAGACAGATGAAATTTGCAGTCAACTGATCAAAAGTCAACTGTATATTGAAAAGTCAAACTTTGACTTTTTGGTCAAAATCAAGTGCCAAGGGTCACAATTCATCAAAACATGTAAAAATGTGAAACTTTTTCATCAAGAAATCAAGGATTGAAGATTAGGGTTTAAAATTGAAAATTTGCTTAACTTAGAAAATTTTCTAAGTATAGAAAACTTCTTATTTTTTCTCAACTTTAGGCCATTTTTTCACCATGACGCAAAATGATTCAAAGGAAGTTCCCAACATGAAAGTTGTATACCTCCATGAAATCTACAACTTTGCCTCACACACTTTTCCCTAAATATTCTTGGATCTCAAGATATAATTTTATGAATACATGCTCATGAACTAAATAACTTAGTGAATTTTAGCCCTAATTTAGGCAGGTTTTGGACCCAACTTCATGGCAATTTTTCACCTAGTTCCAAGAGGAGTCTTGAAATTCATTTCAAATATGAGTTATAGAGCACATTTCAAGATTTCCAAAATGTCAAAGAACTCCTCAAGATCATTTTTGAGTAGGGAGAATCGAAGAGATGAAGTTGGAAATTTCTCACTTTTGATTCAAGCCATTTCATGAAGAACAAAGTTCCAATCAGTACCTATGCTGCCTAATCCATGCTTTACAGGTCTCAAACTTGTTTCTTACTCCATGATTTAATGCTTACTCATTTGAAAAAGCTTTAATCCAAGCCCTAGAGCCATTTTCCAAGTTGTAATTCCATATATGGCATAAAGTGGCCATTGCCATTTTGAAAAAGGTTCACTTTTACAATTTTCCAATTCTTGAGCATTGAACATGTCTCCATTTTACATACAAGTCTTACAGGCCTAAAGCAAATTGTACCAAGCATATACCAACCCTAAGTAAGCCAGTACAAGCATGTGAAGACTTGTCTCTTCACTTTGCTTCAAAAGCAAGAAAGTGTGCCAAAAGGCTAGAACTCACAAATCTGTTGGAGAGCTGACTTTAAACCTTTTCCATACTAATATACAAACACATTGCAACATAACACACGATTGCTAGAGGCCTGAAACACAAGAACACTCCATATCACCAAAAAACTGTCCAAACTTGCAGTTTTTGCATAAGTATAACAATCCCTCATTTGGCTTGTGCGTTTCAACTCTTAACCATCATAACACTTTACCTACTTGATATATAACTGATCCAGACCCTCATCCCTTACTGTAACTCATTCTCCATTATCTTCCATTTCTGTTTTCAAAGCTTGCAGTTTGACTTTGATAGAGAGTTCCAGGCACTTCCAAAGCAAGGCAAGGATTGAAACACACTCAGGGAGGTTCAAGCAAGCTCAAGCAATCATCAGGCCTTCATAAAACTCACTCCAACTCCATCCACGATTTCAAATGAAAGAGGTAAAAATCTCAACTTCTATCTCTCCATACAGGCATCCATTGGCCATGATTTGTGAATAAACAGTGTAGACCTCATTGCTACGAAGATGTACATGTATATATCTTGTATTTATTTGGCCTGAGTGCAGAGAATTTTGAAGTTCAAATTCCTGTAAAAATTAGGTTAAGATTTAGGGCTTTTAAAATTCATCTTGATCTTTGATTGTTAGCTTATATGATTTATATGGTTAGAATCGTGAGACAAAATGCTACAACATTCATATTATGAGTTTTCATTTTCATGGAGAAATGAGAAAGTTACAGAGCATCTGGCTGGCTAGAGGAAGAAGACGAAGTACAGGGCAAGGGCTTTGTTTGTGTTATGTTATTTTTATTTCATATTAATCAACGGATGTATAGCCACCCCAGTGGCAAGGTAGCGCGCTGGTGAGACTTATGTCCTGGGTTGGAACCTTGGCGCTACCTTTTGTTTTTTTCACATTTTCCAGTTTTCATTTTTGGCCTGTTTTTGCAGGATGGGCTTGATTCTTTGGGCCTAGCGTTTTTTACTAACATACTGCTCCCAATTTCCTTACAGCACCCCTGGCCCAAACTATTTTCATATATTTATTTATTTGTTTTCATTTTCATTTTTATTTAAAAAAATATTTCTTTAATACCTAAAAATCATTAAAAAAATATGAAATATGATAATTTAGCATTTGTTTATTTTATTTTTATTTTCACATTAAAAAAATATTTTTATTAAACTATATATTAATTCTTTTTCTTGAATAAACTTGTAAACTTGAATAAAATAGGTTTAGTTTAATTTGTTTTATTTTCTTTTCATTTCATACTTGTAAAATATTTATTTTGGTATATATAAAAACTAAATATTTTTATAAAATATTATTTATTATTTTTAATACAAAAATACACAAAAATAATACATAAGAACTTTATTTTCTTTTTAAGCTAGAAATTAGGGTTAATCCTTTTTAAGAATTAATTTCTTTTCCTTATATTTTTAGGATTAGATTAAATTTTTCTTTTCACATAAAAAAACAAAACAAAATCTTTTTCTTGCATAAGTACATAATATTGCATATTTAAATATTGTATTTATTTATTCTAATATTCGTACAAATTCGATTTGGTTGTAATAATTTATTTAGATTTACATTCTTGCAAATCCCCATTCAAATTTGTATCCCCCCCCCATAAATTGTTGTAATAGTTTAGTAAGCTTTACATTATGCAATTTACCGCTTCACATGCCATGTTAGTAATTAGGGTTTGTATGGTAAGACAAAACACAAATCAAATAGAAAACCCTAATACAAGACAAAATCAAAGCATGAAAATAACACACTTGCACACAAGCATCCTTAGGGTTTCTCCACTTGGTTGCCTTACAAAATAGCCATATTACGTATGCGAAGTATCTTGGAAAAACAAATAAATATAAGATCATAGTCCCTCGATGACGCTATTCAAGGTTGCCTTACAAAATGATCTTGGTCCCTCAAAATGCTAAGATACTTTGCAACATTGCTAATCATGGTTATACGATGACCCACGCCCGTTCCGCTTACATCCAAAGATAGGGTTGCTTACCAAATCAATGGTAAAACAACAATGTCAAAGGAATAGAAAATGCATAAGAAAGACATTTTGAGTAGGTAGATTACTTCTAGTTACTTTCTCTATTTTCAAACAACTATCCTTGCTATTTTCCAAAACAAACACACACATTTCAAAAACATCTTACAAACATTGAAATTTTCAAAAGACGAACATCTTTGTATACATTCTTACGAACGAGAATCATTACAAAGGTTGCCTAAACAATGGCCTCTTTATAAAATACTTTCAAAACCACACCAAACACATTTTCAAACAACAAAAGCAAGTGATCTAGCAAGTAACTAAGATCCCATGGAAAACCATGGATGAAAAGGGTGCTACCACCTTCCCTTTTCATAATCTACCCCCCGAACTCAAGAAACAATCTCAAAGGGCTTTCCTGTGCTTTTTCACCTTTCCTTTTAGATAAAAGAAAAGTCGGTCGCGACTCTTGCTAATCACAACATTTGCAATCAATTGCAAAACCCTTAAGTAAGTTCTCCCACCGTATCACATATGCCATTTGGAGAAGATAACAGAAGATCATTGAATATGGGCATAAAGATGCCATCCGGCGGATATGACGGAGAGTCGTCAGATATGGGCTTAAAGATTCCATCTAGAACAATGTTGACTTCATGAGATATTCCTTTGTGGGAATTTCTTATTCCTGTCGTTGAGGAGGACTCCACTGAGTAATGTTGGTCTTTGTCTTGGGAAATTGAGCTTAGGGGCTTCAGTCGTCCATTAGTCTATTGGGGAGTCATATCTTGATTAAAGAGACATAAGTGAACTGCTATCTGGTCAGGATCCAGGCTTCACAGTGACTTGCTGAGGATAGTAAGGCTGACTGCTATCTGGTCGTATTCCAGGCTTCACAACGGCTTACTGGGGAAATGTGAACTTAACTGATATCTGGTCGTACTCCAAGCTTTGCAGTCTCTTAACCTGTTATCTGGTTGAAATCCAAGTTTTGTAGTATGGTGAACTGCTATCTGGTCGGAATCCAGGCTTTGCAGTTTCTTCAACTGGAACAGAAATCAGAAAAATCTTAGTATCAATTTAACTGAACCAGAGAAAGGTCTTGAGTTGTCTTCAACTGGAATAGAAATCAGAGAGATCTTAACATCGATCTAACTGAACCAAAGAAGGTCTTGGATTAACTTTTCCTGGAATGGAAATCAGAAGAATCTTAGTATCGATTTGACTGAACCAGACAAAAGTCTTGGAACATCTTCAACTGGAATGGAAATCAGAGAGATCTTAGTATCGATCTAACTAAAATAGAGAAGGTCTTGAATTAACTTTGACTGGAATGGAAATTAGAAGAATCTTAGTATCGATTCAGCTGAACCAGACAAAAGTCTTGAAACATCTTCAACTAGAATGGAAATCAAAGAGATCTTAGTATCAATCTAACTGAACCAGAGAAGGTCTTGAATTAACTTTGACTGGAATGGAAATCAAAAAAATCTTAGTATCCATTTAACTGAACCAAACAAAAGTCTTGGAATATCTTCAACTAGAATGGAAATCAGAGAAATCTTAGTATCGATCTAACTAAAACAGGGAAGGTCTTTTGAGAACGTCTTTCTGAGGAAAATGTTGAAATAGCCCTTCGTTAGACGTAGCTTTTGAGAAGACTACCAGGTCATATAAGTAGTCAATGGTGTTTGTTGATTTGATCTTTCCTGAAAATGGTAAAGAAATAGTCGTATGCAATGTCATGATGTATGGAATGTATTGTGATGATGCTCTCAAAATAAATGAGATTGTGTTATATTCGATGTGTATGTGCATGCCATGATGTATGAATATGGAATAATGTTGCGATGTTTCTTAGTCTGGGAAAATAAATCCCGGACTACTGCTGAAGAGTATTGGGAAGATGAATCTTTCATTTCTGCCGAGGATGATGAACGGATATGATTCGCTGGGGATTTCCTCTTTTTGTTTGAGGATATTCTGCCGGGGAATGACTCTGTGGAGAGAGATAATGCTTTGTTGAAAGGCTCTACCTATGTAGAGAAATAAACTTTGTTGGGGCCTAAACTTCCGCAGTTAGAGAAATAAACTCTACCCGGGAGGAGGTTTTATAAACTGTTTGCAATTATAAAACTTGGCTGGGGAATACATATTTCATCTCTCTGAAGGAACTTTGCTGGAGGAGATAATTCCTGCTCAGGGAAGGAGATCTCAAAACTTTGGTTGTTTCTACTATATGGGGAACATAGGCGTCACAGGGTCATATGTAGCGGTGACTTCGTCTCAAACTGTCTCTGCCCCTGTACCTGCTAGAAGGAGTAACTGTCGGGACTACAAATTTCTTTTTTAGACTTTTCCCCGTTTCTTAAAGTCATTAGCAACTGTCTTTCTGTTTCTTATGCAAATATTTGTAAACAATAATCATATTCAAATGCATATGCCAAGAATAATCATTGGACGTTTTTTCAAAACAAAACAGGAAAATAAGACAAATAGTTTTATACTTTCAAGGAATGATTTGTATTGATTTTCAAGTTCGCCTATAACAGGAATTTTGTACAAAGAGACTGACGTTATAGTAGGAGAACACCGTCGTAGGAAATGAAAATTACATAAAATAGTGTACAAAGAGAAAACAACTATGTGTAACAATCCCATTGAGTTTCAATTTTGCTATTTCCCCTATGTCCTTGAGCGTCTCATCACTTTGCTACTTGCCCGAAGCTGACTGGATTGGTCGGTACCGTTTGAGCTTGATAGTTGATACTAAGGTCTGGTCGCAAGGTGATCCAATGGGACATAGTTGCACGCTTCAAATCCCTAACTTTTTCCTAGACCGCCCTTTCGGGTTTTCAGTCCACCGGAATACCCTTTTTTGCCCAAGCCGCCCTCTCGGGTTTTCGAATTTCCAGGTGTACAAATTTTTTTTTTATCCCTAACTTTTGCCCGAACCCTTTTGGTTCGCCGGGATGCCCTTATTTTTTCCTAGGCCAGTCAACCTAGCGGGTCTTTTATCATGTGTAGTATTTTTTCACTATGTCCGCATTAACAGGGTGAGAAAGGTCGTCACCATCCATGGTGGTTAGAATCATGGCTCCACCAGAAAATATGCTTTTGATTACAAATTATCCTTTGTACGTGGGAGTCCATTTTCCCCTGGGATCACCTTGTAGAAGTATGCTGTGCTTGATTACTAAATCACCCACTTGATATACCTGACGTTTAACCTTTTTTTTGAAAGCCTTGACATTCGTTTTTGGTACATCTGACCATGATAGACATCAATGAGCCTTTTCTCATCAATTAGATTTTGTTGGTCAAGTCGAGTCTGGATCCAATCATCTTCGTTCAAACCCGTATCCTTCATGATCCTCAAAGAAGGGATATGGACCTCAATAGGCAAGACAACCTCCATACCATACACCCGAGAATAAGGTGTTTCCCCTGTTGATGTTCGTGCTGAGGTGAGGTAACCATGAAGAGCGAATGGTAACATCTCGTGCCAGTCTTTGTACATCACCGTCATCTTTTGTATGATTTTCTTGATATTCTAGTTAGCAGCCTCTACGACGCCATTCATCTTCGACCGATAAGGGGAATAATTATGATGATGGATCTTGAATTGATTACAGAGTTCGATGATCATCGTATTATTGACATTTGTACCATTGTCTGTAATGATTCTCTCTGGCACACCATACCGACAAATCAGGTTATGCTTGATAAATTGCGCCACAACATTCTTGGTAACAGTAGCAAAAGAGGCAGGCTCAACCCACTTCGTGAAGTAATCAATGACTACTAGGATGAAGCGATTCCCATTAGAAGCGGTAGGCCTAATTTCTCTGATCATGCCAATTCCCCACATTGCAAAGGGCCAGGGAGCCGTCAAGACATTCAAGGGAACCGAAGGTACATGTACTTTATCAGCATAGATCTTACATTTGTGACAAGTTCAAGAATGCTGATAACAGTTTGCTTCCATAATGAACCAATAGTATCCTTCCCATAGGATCTTTTTAGCCATGGTGTGTCCACTAGAGTGGGTGCCAAAGGTACCTTCATGTAAATCTTCCATGATCCTCTCTGCTTATCTCTTGTCTACGCACCGAAGTAAAGTAGAGTCATGGTTGCGCTTGTAGAGGATTCCATTACTGATGAAGAACTTTGCGTAGAACCTTCTAAGAAACATCTTATCATTGACATATTCCCCCTCAGGATATTCTTGAGCCTCGAGATACCTCTTCACTTCATGAAACCAAGGTTTGTCTGCTACTTCTCCAGTGTCAATCTCATAGCAGTATGCTGGTTCATCCAACCTCTCAATAGTGATCCGAGGAGCCTCATTATCCCACTTGACCTTGAACATAGATGACATGGTAGCTAGCGCGTCCGCTAACTGGTTCTCTTCTCGTGGAAAATGTTCAAAGGTGACATCTTCAAAGTGTGGAAGCAATGTCAGCACATGTTCTTTGTAAGGGATAAGGTTCGGGTGCTTGGTGTCTCACTCTCCTTTGATTTGACATATTAATAAGGTTGAATCCCTAAAAACTCAAGAACTTGATCCTCAGGTCAATAGCAGATTTGAGACCCATGATGCATGCTTTATACTCAGCTATATTGTTGGTACAGTTGAAACATAATCTGGTGGTGAAAGGAGTATGACAGCCTTCAGGAGATATGATTACAGCACCAATGCCATTGCCGAGTGCGTTGGAGGCTCCATCAAAAACCATAGTCCATCAGGATCCTTCCTCAGGTCCTTCATCCAGTCCAGGTTCTACACAGTGAGTCACTAGCATAATATTCTCGTCCGGGAATTCAAAGTTCATGGATTGGTAGTCATCCACAGCCTGATGAGCCAAATGATCAGCTAGTACACTTCAATTGATTGCTTTTTGGGTCTTGTATTGGATATCATATTCATTCAAGATCATTTTCCATCTTTCTATTCTTCCGAAGAGAGCGGGCTTCTCGAAGATGTACTTGATTGGATCCATCTTAGATATTAACAAAGTAGTGTGGGTCAACATATACTGTCTCAGTCGGCAAGCAGCCCATGCCAAAGCACAACAAGTTTTCTCGAGCAGTGAGTATCTTGTTTCACAGTCGGTAAACTTTTTGCTAAGGTAGTATATTGCATGCTCTTTTCGACCGGACTCGTCATGCTGCCCCAGCACACACACCATTGAATTATCTAACACTGTTAAGTACATTATCAGAGGTCTTCCTTCAATCGGAGGCATCAGAATTGGAGGCCCTGAAGGTATTCTTTGATTCTCTCGAAGGTGGTCTGGCATTCGTCATTCCATTACACCACTTGATCTTTCTTCAGGAGTTTGAAGATTGTCTCACAAGTAGCAATTAAATGGGAAATGAATCTGGCAATGTAATTAAGGCGTCCCAAGAAACCTTTAACCTCCTTCTTAGTGCGAGGATCCAGCATCTCTTGTATGGCCTTTACCTTTGTAGGGTCTACCTGAATACCCTTGTCACTGACAATGAAACCTAGGAGCTTACCATACCTTACCCTGAAGGTGCATTTGTTCGGATTTAACCTCAACTTGTACGTCTTCAACCTATTAAAAAACTTTTGTAAATGATCAAGGTGTTCTTCCTCAGTTTAAGACCTGGCTATCATGTCATCAACATAGACCTCTATCTCATGGTGAATCATGTCGTGGAACAAAGCTACCATGGCTCGCTGATAGGTTGCCCCAACGTTCTTTAACCCAAACGACATCACTTTGTAGCAGCAAGTTCCCCATTGTGTGACGAAGGTTGTCTTCTCCATGTCTTTGGGTGCTATCTTGATCTGATTGTAACCAGAGAAACCGTCCATGAAGGAAAAGATCTTGTGCTGCACGGTGTTGTCAACCAGAACGTCAATGTGGGGGAGCGGAAAGTCATCCTTGGGGCTTGCCCTGTTCAAATCTCAGTAGCCCACACACATCTGTACCTTGTTGTCTTTTTTAGGCACCGGGACTACGTTAGCGACCCATTGGGGATAAGAGATGACAACTAAGAACCCAGTGTTGAACTGCTTCATAACCTCTGCCTTGATCTTCTTTGACATTTCAGGGCACATACAACGAACCTTCTGTTTTACCGAAGGGAAATCTTCTTTAGTCGGCAGGCGATGAACAACAATATTAGTGTCTAGTACGGGAATGTCTTTATATGACCAGGCAAATATCTCGACATAATCATGCAACATTCGTATCAACTGTTGTTTGACACTAAGCTCTAGATTTTCACCTATCTTGACTTATTTCCTATCCTCTTCTGTGCCTAAGTTTATTGTCTCAAATGGCTCTTCATGAGGCTGTATAGCCCTTTCTTCCTGCTGTAACAGCCTAACAAGTTCTCTGGGAACCTCACAATCTTCCTTACCTTCATCCTCAGCTTGGTTGATCGTATTTTCAAAGTTATAACCGACAATAGCAGAACGGTTATCAATGGGATCCAAAGTGGATATGAATATGCAGTTTAATACGTGAGTGTATGTAAAAGCATAGCTATATAGAAAAAGTAAAAAGCAGAAAATAAAAACAGAGAGCATAAAATTTGTATGCATAAACGTCCAATGCTTTATTAATGCCATATGAAATTGAAACATGATAACCCTCATAAATAAACCATTGTGCCCCGTGTAAGATACATGGCCATAGATTTATATTGTTTATTACATATCCAAAAACAAGAAAGACAATTACTTCTGAATAAAATTAATTGGTACAAAGTCTTTTATCATCCAGTTACTGGGTCCACCGTTGGTAGTATGGAAGATCCAACTATCCATGTCATAGTCACCATCACTGTCTTCTAGAGTTTTGACCCCATGATTGTTGATGCGTAGGGGAGTTCTTCCAGCACGAGCACCTCGAACATCCCTCTGATCCCCTAAAGAGAAACCCAAACCAAACTTATCAGATTTGTACAGAATATCAGGGAGCTGGCCCCAGATGGTACACCCACCTTCTTCAATAATCGCTTTGGCGTCCTTGAGGGAAGCCATCTTCAAGGGAAGTCTGGTGATCTTCTGCATATTGATGACAATTTCAGTTGCATCCATAGTCTGAGGCACCTCTTCGAATTTCTGACATGGAGTCTCGATGAACTCACCATCCATTTCCACATACCTGAAGGAGTTCAAGTGATTTACCATGTATTCCTCTTCACTGTGTACCGTGACAATCTTTCCTTTCACCGGGTATTCCATCATCTAATGCAGAATGGACATGACAGCTCCCGCCCCATGGATCCAAGGGCGACCCAACAAACAAGAATAAGATGGTCTGATATCCATCACGTAGAAGGTGGAGTCAAAGGTCTGAGAACCAACTTTGATGGGGATGTCCACCTCCCCGTGCACCATTCTCTTCGAACCATCGAAAGCCGTCACTACTATGTTACTGGGCTTCAAGGTCAAACCTTCACAATCTAATCTGTCCAGAGCTTTCTTAGGCAGAACGTTTAATGATGAACCCATATCTACTAGAACATGGGACAAAGTAGTGCCGCTTCATTCGACGGAAACATGTAGCGCATCATTGTGTTTTCTCCCTCTGGGTGCCAGATCAACATCAGAAAAACCCAAACTATTATCAGCCGTCAAACTGGCCACACCGTGTTCAAATTGGTCAGTGGAGGTTTCTTGTGGCACATGGGCAGTTTTAAGGAACTTCACCAAAGCCTTTTAATGAGCTTCGGAGCACAATAGTAAGGCTAGCATAGAAATCTTGGAAGGGGTCTGCCCCATCTGTTCGACCGCATTGTAGTCGCTCTTTTTTATAATCTTCAAAATTTATTCCATTTCTTTCTTAGAAGCCTCTGGGATAAATTCTGAATGCGCCTTCATCTAGACAGGCTCAATCAATATGTCTTTGCCCCGAGTCTCGGCCAACTCGGTGATAGGGGTGGCAACAGGGGTAATCACAGGAATTACAGTAGTAGTATCAACAGGAACAACAATAGGAATGATCACAGGACTAGTAACAACTTTTGGAGGAGAAATCTCAGGGGAGAACATGAATGGTGAGAAAACACTTAGAAGGGGGGGGGGGTTGAATAAGTTTTTCCTTTTTGTCGCGCAATACTATTGGAAGGAAACATGTATTTTTATCCTGGTTTGTTTGAAACTCAAACTACTCCAGTCCACCCGCCAAGGTGATTTCGCCTCTCTCAACGAGGACTTAATTCACTATAATCAAACTGATTACAAATGCACAACCAAACTATTGTGACTAACAATACAATGCACAAGCCAACTGCAAGTGACTAACACCTCTAAGACTCAACTAGTCCTAGCCCTCTTGAGAAATATGACCCAACTGGTCTCTCAAGGAACACTTACAAAATAATCTCTTAATAGTAGTGAAACAGAATGCTTCTAATAAGCTTTATCACAAACTGTGATTTATCACTAAGATTGTTTCCCAATGCTTAAGATCTACCCACTATACAATATTGGTTTACAAGTATGAAAACAGTGAGCGTAAGATTGTTTCTCCTGGATCAGTAACCTTTCTTTGAAACAAATGATCTTCTATATATAGCTTTCAGTCTTGATCGTTACTGCCTTGAAGAAAGTGTTTGCATTAATGAAATGTGTTGGCTTGGTCTTTATGTTTCCAATGTTCTCGTGCGTAGTACCACTTGAGTGTGTTAGCCTTCTTAGCATTTAATGACCAACGGTACTGTCAGAACTTGTCTATGGAATTTTAAGAGTTTACTTGCAGCGTTGCCACTTCAGAATTTACTTTAACTATTCCTCTATCAGAGTATTTTTCACTTCATGTTCATCAGAGTTTTCTTCAGCTTGCATTATTAGATGTTGCTTTCAGCATGCTTCTTTTCAGATATTCACTTCAGCTAGCGTAATCAGAGTTTTCTTAGTATTTCTTTTCCATCAGAGTTTTCCTTGGAGTGCTTCCTTCAATGTTTTCTTTGTCTTGGATAAAATGTTGTTTCTCTTTTGATATGCATGAGTCATAATATCATATGTATCTAGAGAACATACGCATCAGAGAATAAAGTATATTTTACAAAATTTATTTCATTGTTATCATCAAAACTCTAAGATATGATTGGAACCAAACTTTGTTCTAACAATCTCCCCCTTTTTGATGATGACAAAAACAATTCAGATTTTGAGAATAAATTTTGTGCAAGAGTGAAAATCTCCCCCTGGGATTGATATTTCTTCTTCTGAAAAATTAATTAAAGAGTTTAAGAGCATAAGGGAAACTTCCTGAGATTTTGTTCTTCAGAGCTTTGAGACGTTTTTCTTTCAGTGTTCTTTTAGCAGTTCTTTTCCAGATGATGTTCAAAGCATAGTCTTTCAGAGTCTTGAGGTACCTGCATATCTCTTGGACAGAACAAAGCTTTGTATTTTGTTAGAAATGTTTGAGACTTAGTCCCATAACTTTTATCATGTATTTGATCAAAATCTTATTTTCTCCCCCTTTTTGTCATTATCAAAAAATAATAATAATAAAAAAAAAACAAAAAGATTCAAAAGAGATTGTATATTGAAGATTCAAAACGGACAGAGGTACAAAACTAAAAAGAACAGGGAAACTAAAACAATTAAAACTAGGATTGCCGAGAGACAAGAGAAAGAAGAAGATTCTTGATTTCATTTGAGGATTCCTCTTGTTTCATCATCCAAGATCTGATTTCCTTGTTGGTTTCATCCTGTTTGTCCAAACGCTCATGTATGGCTTCATTTTCCTTCTCCAGTTCATTCAGAGTATCCATCACCAACGAAGAAAGAGCAGATGTTGCAGCAGCTTCAGAAGATACAACCTGTGGAGCTGAAGCAGCAGGGCCAGAGCCTACAACATTGGATAGGAGGGTGCCAAGATCAATCGGAAGAGTTGGAACTTTCTCAGAGGCAGCTTGAGCATAAGGTTGGTGATACAAAGTCATTGCTAAGGGAATTGGGTCTGACTCAGATCCATCTTTAAATTCATCTTCTGAAATTTCCATATGGTCAACAAGTGGTAACAGAGAATTGGTGATCTACAGTGGACACTTTTTGTCCCAGCTATTTACCACTTTTGTCTTGAAGGCATTCAGATACTGGGTGAAATTCTCAAGAACTTGAGAATAGCACAGATCTTGCAACTTGAAGGTTTCATCATTGAATTTCCTTCTGAATGCTTCCCACTGAAAATCACATGCAGCTGGGTCCAGGTTACTGGAACTGTTTTCCTTCAGCAGACCTATCCACGTCAGAGCTTTTCCATACGTGGGATCCAATTCACCAAGCAAGTTGGCGTCCTCTAAATGAGCTATCATACTATTCTCAGTCATAATGTCTGAGATTAATCTTCCCAGAGGGATCCGGTTTCTCTTTGACTTAGGGTTTTTAACCCTTTCAGCTTCCCTGGTTTCCTTCACATGCATCCAGAGGTGGTTGAACAAAAGATAGGGCAGATCAATCTTCACATTTGTGCCAAGACAGAACAAAAGGTATTGTTGGTCAACATTAATGTAGTAAGGAGAACTAGTTTCCTTCTTGTGATGAATGCAACCATGAATGATTCTTGCCCAGATTTTATACTGGTTCTTCAAATCTCTGACTTTGTTGGAAGCTTTCCCAGTAGTAAAGATTTCAGCATAAACTTTGGACATATCCATTCATCCACTAGAGATTCTAGTAACACCATTTCCTTCAAAGCCTAAAGGTTTCCTGATGAGATTCTCAGTGATGGGAATCTCTTTGCCCATGACAAATGAAAGGATGGCCTTTGGAGAAGCAATGGCATGAATCCAAAATTCCTTGACTAGATGAGGAAACACTGGTCCAACAAGACGATCAAAGAAAATTTTCCACCCTTGGAATTCCACCGCCGGAAACAAGTCAAACCCATTTGCTTTCAGATTATCAAAATCGACCATAAGTTCACTCACCACTTCCAAGCTATCAACAGGTATGAGTGTTGTTCTTTCAGGAACGACATATCTTACTGCATGTT
Source organism: Vicia faba (assembly GCA_948472305.1). Taxonomy (NCBI): domain Eukaryota; kingdom Viridiplantae; phylum Streptophyta; class Magnoliopsida; order Fabales; family Fabaceae; genus Vicia; species Vicia faba. The sequence goes on along the minus strand of OX451741.1, from coordinate 1,310,533,039 downwards.
GAGAGCTGCTTGATGAAACAGGAATGCTCTTGGAAGGAGATGAATATGAAGCCATTTTGAGTGTTTAGGTTTAGGATTTGAAAAAAAATTGAGAGAGTTTGCACAAAAAAAATGCAGAGGCGATTGAAACTTAGAGAGAGAGAGAGTAAAAAGTAAAAGAAGGGAATTTTGCAAGGTATTTATAGCTTGAGAAAATTTTGGGTAATAAAACCAATAATGAATTTTGAACGATTGAAATTAAAATTATCATTACTAGCAATTAATGAAATATGACATTGAGGGGAGGCGTGAGATTTTATCAAATCTGAACAGTTACCTAGGAACGGCGTCTCAATAGCAGCGCACACATGCGTGACCTTTCAGAGTTGAAACATGCGTTCAACTTCTGAGGGTAGCGTGTGACAACTGGTTTAATATAATGAACTTCTGAGCCATTCGTGTAATAAAACGTTAGACACATTTCAGAACATGATGAATGCCTTCTGATGTAACTCCTCTTCTCACTTCTGAAGAGTAGTTAATTAGAACATTCATTTCAGAACATTCTGGAAACACATATAGAATTTTTCCAGAATGGGGTTTTGTAAAAATATCAGCCCATTGATGGTCTGTGTCTATGAAGTTTAAACTTAGGATTCCTTTCTGAATGTAGTCCCTTATGAAATGATGTTTAATTTCTATATGTTTTTCCTTAGAATGTAAGATGGGATTTTTTGAAAGACAAATAGTAGAGGTATTATCGTAGAAGATAGGAATCTTACTTTCATATAGATGATAATCTTTCAGCTGGCTCTTCATCCAGATCATCCGAGTGCTACATCCAGCAACAAATATATATCCAGCTTCAGTGGTTGATAGTGCAATAGTGGCTTGCTTCTTGCTGTACCATGAGATAATGTTATCCCTCAGAAACTGACAGCTTCGAGAGGTGCTTTTGCATTCTATTCTATCTCCAGCAAAGTCAGTATCACAATAACCTACTAGTTTAAAATCTTTGGATCTTCTGTAACACAATCCAAGGTTAGTTGTACCTTTCAGATACCTCAGAATTCACTTAACAATAGTTAAGTGAGATTCTTTAGGATCTGATTGGAATCTTGCACATAAACATACACTGAATAATATATCTGGTATAGATGCATTCAGATAGAGAAGAGATCCAATCATACCTCTATAGAGCTTCTGATCTACTTTCTTACTTACCTCATCTTTTCCCAGAATGCATGTAGGATGCATTGGTGTCTTTGCTTCTTTACTTTCTAAAAGCTGGAATTTCTTCAGAAGTTCTTTAACATACTTTGTCTGATGTATGTAAGTACCTTCTGGAGTTTGATTAATTTGAATTCCCAGATTCAGTTCTCCCATCATGCTCATCTCAAATTCAGCCTGCATAGACTCAACAAATTCTCTTCCAAGAGAGACACTAAAAGTTCCAAATATAATATCATTTACATATATTTGACAGATTAAAATGTCATTTTTAAATGTTTTTCTGAATAAGGTTGTGTCCACTTTCCCTCTGGTAAAATTCTTTTCTAAAATAAAATTATTCAGACGTTCATACCAAGCTCTGGGAGCTTATTTCAGACCGTACAAATACTTTTTCAGTTTAAAAAAATGTTATGGAAATTTTGGGTCATCAAAACCCGGAGGTTGGTGGACATAAACTTCTTCTTCCATGTAACCATTTAAAAATGCACTTTTAACATCCATTTGATATAATGAGATGTTGTGTTGAACAACAAAAGAAATTAACAATCTAATTGATTCTAACCCGGCGAATGGGGTAAAGGTTTCATTATTGTCAACTCCTTCTTGTTGACTATAACCTTGTCAAACCAGTCGTGCCTTGTTTCTGACAACCTCTCCTTGCTCATTCAACTTGTTTATGAATACCCATTTTGTTCCTATGATATTGAATCCTTTTGGCTTTGGAACTAGATCCCACACATCATTTCTTGAAAATTGATTTAGTTCTTCTTGCATAACTAGGATCCAAACGTTGTCTTGCAGAGCTTCCTCTATTGGGGTTGGTTCAATTAGAGAGACCAAACCAAATAGTGATTCTTCAATGTTTCTGAAAGAGGAACTTGTTATGATGGGATCTTCTTTCTTTCCAATAATCACATTTTATGGATGTGCTGATGTGATTTTGGGGAATTTATTCTGCGAGGGTTTTTCAAAAATTCTTAGATTTTCCAGAGCGTTTTCAATAGGAGGGTCTTCTGAGATGTCCTTTCCTTCTAACTCTTCAGAGTTTGTAAGATGATCTTCTATACCTGCAGGATTTTCATTCTGCTTTGGCTTTTGCTGGCCAAGCTTATCATCAAATCTGACTTTGATTGATTCTTCAACAATAAGAGTTTTTGTGTTGTATACCCTATAGCCTTTTGAGCGTTTAGAGTATTCAAGCAGAAAGCACTTTTGTGCCTTAGAATCAAACTTATTCAGATTATCTTTAGTGTTCAGAATATAGCAAGTGCATCCAAAAGGATGGAAATATGAAATGTTGGGTTTTCTGCTTTTCCACAATTCATAAGGAGTCTTTTCAAGAATAGGTCATATAGAGACTCTATTTTGAATATAACATGCTGTGTTTACAACTTCTGCCCAGAAGTGTTTAGCCATATTAGTTTCATTAATCATGGTTCTGGCCATTTCTTACAAAGTTCTATTCTTTCGTTCTACAACTCCATTTTGTTGGGGAGTTCTAGGACAAGAGAAATCATGAGAAATTCTATTTTCTTTAAAAAAACTTTTCAAAATAATGGTTTTCAAATTCTCCTCCATGATAACTTCTAACTTTTATGATTCTAAAATCTTTTTCATTTTGCACTTAGATGCTGAAGTCGAAGAACACAAAATGTAACTCACCCTTGTATTTTAAAAACTTAACCCATGTCCATCTGTTGTAGTCATCAACAATGACCAATCCATACTTCTCGCCTCTGATGGATGTAGTTTTAACTGGTCCAAACAGATAAATGTGAAGAAGTTCCAACGGCCTAGAGGAAGAAACAACATTTTTTGACTTAAAAGAAGGTTTTGAAAATTTTCCTTTCTGACATGCTTCACAAAGAGCTTCTGAGTTGAACTTTAGATTGGGAAGTCCCCTGACCAGATTGAGTTTGTTAATTTGAGATATTCTTATCATGCTAACATGTCCCAATCTTCTGTGCCAGACCCATTGCTCATCGCTAACAGACATAAGGCATTTTACATTTTGAGATTTAAGATCAGAAAGATTAATTTTATAGATGTTGTTCTTTCTCTTTCCAGTAAAAAGGATTGATCCATCTTTTTTACTAACAGCTCTACAGGATTTTTGATTAAAGATTATGTCATAACCGTTATCACTTAATTTACTTATGGACAACAAGTTATGCGTTAATCCTTCTACCAACAGAACATTAGTTATAGAAGGAAGGTTACCATTTCCAATGGTTCCAGAACCAATAATCTTCCCATTTTGATTTCCTCCAAATTTGACATCTCCTCCAGATTTAAGTTCCAGACTTTGGAACATAGACTTTCTTCCCGTCATATGTCGCGAGCATCCAGAGTCCAGGTACCATGACTGGTGTTTCAATTGAGCTGTTAAGGACATCTGCAAGATATATTATTTTCTCCTTAGGTACCCATTTATTTTTGGGTCCTTTTTGGTTAGAGTTTCTAAAGTTCTGGTTGAACTTTAATTTTGCATAAGAATTTTTAGAGTGAGAAGTGTATTTGATATCATGTGTGTGCCCAAAACTAAATTGTTTGTGTAGTGGTTTATATGTGATAACCATTTCCTCAGCATGCTTATGTTTATATATTTCTTTCCCTTTGGGATATTTATATCCAATACCTCTTCTGTCATTTCCACTAACACCATATATCATTGAAGCCATTCTGCTTCTATCTATGCTTTTAGCAAGAAATGCTTGAAAACTAGAGTCATATTCTTTAAGAATATCTTTTGAACTTGAAGCAGAATCTAAAGTAGAGATCTTTTCAAATTTTTTAACTTCCTCTTTGAGTATAAAAATGTTTTCTTTGAGTTCATAGTTTTGTGTTTCAAGTTTCTCAAAATCAGATGCAAGATTCTTTTGAGTTTCTTGTATTTGATTTTGAGTTTACTGTAGTTTTCAAGAAGTTCAAATAAGCTTTCAACAAGTTCAGTTTTAGAAAAGTCAGAGAATACCTCTTTTGGTTCTGAATCAGAGTCCGAGTCACCGTCATCTGCTGTGGTAGCCATAAACGCTAGATTAACGTGTTCATCTTCTGAGTCAGATTCAGCTTCAGAATATTCTGAATCATCCCAGGTGGCCATCATGCCTTTCTTTCTTCCAAAAATTTTCTTTGGTCTTTCTCTTTGCAGCTTAGGACAATCACTTCTGTAGTGTCTTGGTTCTTTACATTCATAGCAGACTATATCTGTCCTCTTTGACTTCTTACGTCCAGAAGATTCTGGTTTATCTTCTGACCTCTTGTAGTTTCTAAACTTATTTTGTCTGTGCTTCCACATCTGGTTCATCCTTCTGAAGAGCAAAGATAACTCATCTTCTTCTGACGCATAATCTTCAGAGTTTCCTTCTTCTGCCTGAAAAGTGTTAGTTTCACATTTTTAATAGATTTAAGGGCGATAGAGTTACCTTTCTCCTGAGGCTCATATTCATCAAGTTCTATCTGGTGACTTCTTAAAGAACTGATAAGTTCTTCAAAGGATACATCATTCAAATCTTTTGACACTTTGAATGCAGTAACCATAGGTGCCCATCATCTGGGTAAACTTCTGATAATTTTCTTAACATGGTCTACCTTGGTGTATCCTTTGTTCAGAACTCTCAGGCCAGTAATCAGAGTTTGGAATCTCGAGAACAGAGCTTTAATAGACTCATTTTCTTCCATTTTGAAGGCTTCATACTCCTGGATGAGAGCCAGAGCCTTTGTCTCTTTTACTTGAGCATTTCCTTCATGAGTCATTTTGAGAGACTCAAACATGTCATGTGATGTATCTCTGTTGGTGATTTTCTCATATTCAGTTTTAGAGATAGCATTCAGAAATATGTTTCTGGCTCTATGGTGATTCTTGAAATCTAACTTCTGTTGTTTATCCATGTTCTTTCTGTCAATATTGTTTCTGTCTTTGTCTTCTGGATGAGTGTACCCATATAGGATCAAATCCCATAGATCAACATCATGACCTAGAAAGAAACTTTCTAGTCTATCCTTCTAGTATTCAAAGTCTTCTCCATCAAACACAGGAGGTTTGGTGCAATTGTTGTTGTTTTGTTCAGTTGCCATAATGTTTTCCTTCTGGATCTTTTTCTGACACTGTTAGGTGTTTGCACCCAGAACTAGAGCTTTGATACCAATTGAAGGGTGAGAAAACACTTAGAAGGGGGGGGGGGTTGAATAAGTTTTTCCTTTTTGTCGCGCAATACTATTTGAAGGACACATGTATTTTTATCCTGGTTTGTTTGAAACTCAAACTACTCCAGTCCACCCGCCAAGGTGATTTCGCCTCTCTCAACGAGGACTTAATTCACTATAATCAAACTGATTACAAATGCACAACCAAACTGTTGTGACTAACAATACAATGCACAAGCCAATTGCAAGTGACTAACACCTCTAACACTCAACTAGTCCTAGACCTCTTGAGAAATCTGACCCAACTGGTCTGTCAAGGAACACTTACAAAATTATCTCTTAATAGTAGTGAAACAGAATGCTTCTAATAAGCTTTATCATAAACTATGATTTATCACTAAGATTGTTGCCCAATGCTTAATATCTAACCACTATACAATATTGGTTTACAAGTATGAAAGCAGTGAGCGTAAAAAATTTTCTTGTGGATCAGTAACCTTTCTTTGAAACAAATGATCTTCTATATATAGCTTTCAGTATTGACCGTTACTACCTTGAAGAGAGTGTTTGCATTAATGAAGCATGTTGGCTTGGTCTTTATGTTTCCAATGTTCTCGTGCGTAGTACCACTTGAGTGTGTTAGCTGTCTTAGCATTTAATGACCAACGGTACTGTTAGAACCTGTCTCTGGAATTTTAAGAGTTTGCTTGCAGCGTTGGCACTTTAGAGTTTACTTTAACTATTCTTCTATCAGAGTATTCTTCACTTCATGTTCATCATAGTTTTCTTAAGCTAGAATTATCATATGTTTCTTTCAGTTTGCTTCTTTTCAGATCTTCGCTTTAGCTAGCGTAATCAGAGTTGGCTTAGTATTGCTTTTCCATCAGAGTTTTCCTTGGAGTGATTCCTTCAGAGTTTGCTTTATGTTGCGTAAAATGATGTTTCTCTTTTGATATGCATGATTCAAAATATCATCTGTATCTAGAGAACGTACACATCAAATTATAAAGTATATTTTACAAAATTTATTTCATTGTTATCATCAAAACTCTAAGATATGATTGGACCCAAACTTTGTTCTAACAGAACACTCTTCCACTTCTTGTGATTTTGCTGGTTCCAACAATGTTACCAATGTCGGGATCAACATTTTCGGAAACTTGGTCTTCAACAGCCAGCAGGTCTTGCTTGAAGCCGTGGTAGTAGACGTCAGCCCCATAGTTCCAAAGGAACAACCTTGTCCGAGGAGTATGGGATTGGCCCTATCATGGTGATAATTAGAGGAGCCAACTTCGGAGCAGATGTAATCTTGACGGGTCTTTTGGTGGAGAACCTGGGAGGATTGGTGGAAATGGTTATGATTGAAACATCCTTGCAAGAAACAATCGAAATAGGAGTCTTCTTAAACAAAATCTCTTTATCATCCATCAGACTCTGAACACCTGCCTTCAACAAATGACAACCAGTCGGTAGAGATAAACATAAGTGGCAACCTTCGCCACAGCCCGGAAATAAACCGGCTTTCAAAAAATTCCACTTAACAGTCATGAGGGGAGTAACAAGTTCATCAATAACAGTAACAAACATATCATCTTCAATAGCATTGACACCACGACCGTGCTTGGGCATAAGAGCAGTGATGACATTGGGAATCTCAGGGGCGTCAAATTCAACTTCCCTTGCCTCGAGAAGGTATTGCACCTTATTTTTTAAAGCCTAGGAGTTGTTTGTATCATGACCTGGACTTTCTGAATGGTAAGCACAACGAGCGTTTGGATTGTAGCGGGGAGATGCGGTATTGAGATTCTTCGGAGCTTCCCGCAAGGTTACCAGATTAGATTTCAACAAATGTGGCAAGACTTGAGACAACATCATATTTTTCCGGGTAAACTGTCTTACCAACCTTTCTGTTCTAGGATGATTATTCCTTTGTTGAATAGGTGCAGGTTTAGAGATCATACCAGCCCCTACCATCGGATGGCGCTCAGTTCTGTCCTGATTCCTTTGGTTATAAGTGGCACTGACTTCCTTTTTCCCAGAAAATGGCTTCCATACTGTACTGGAAGATGCATACTTTTGAATCTTACCACTTCTAATTCCAGCTTCCACTCTTTCTCCCATCAAGTTCAATTCAGTAAAGTTGGCTGAGGAGCTTCCAATCAGATGATTGAAAAATGGACCAGATAGGGTACCCAAAAACATATCCACTAACTCCCTATCAGACAGGGCAGGTTGGACTCTTCCTACTAAGTCCCTTCACTTCTGAGCATAGTCTTTAAAGCCCTCTCTCGAACCCATAAACATACTTTGGAGTTTTGTACGGGTGGGAGCAAGGTCTGTGTTATATTGATACTGTTTGTAGAAAGCAGTGGCCAGATCTTCCCAATTATGGATGTTGGTCCTTTCCGGCTGGTATAACCACTCTAATTGAGTTCCAGATAGACTATCTTGAAAGAAGTGAACCCATAAGTCCTTGTCACCAGTGTGAGGCTGGATCTTCCTCACATAAGATCGGAGGAGAATCTTGGGACATGAAACCCCATCATATTTGGTGAACACTGACACCTTGAAAATTTTCAGGATGACAACCCCAGAAACCAAACCCAGCTCTTTAAAATCCAGCCCAGGAACCTTCTGGATTTCCATTGCACTCAGACGTTCTTCCAGCTGTTTGTATTTTTCATCGGCCGGAGGGTACTTCTCTTCATTGTAGTCAGTCTCATTATCAGATTCCCTTGGACTGGGGTCTTCCTCTCTTGTGTCCCCTTGTTGATTATCTCATTATTTTGATGAAGATGTCAGCTCAACCATTTTCCTTAGTCGTCCTTTGAACCTCCTTCCCAAGTTCACCACACCAGTTGTCTTTCTTGGCTTCTTGGTCTTTTCTTTGAAAATCAGGGCTTTCAGTTCTCTTACCCCTTGGCCAGAGCCATGATCATATGTTGAAACTGAGCATTTTGAGTCTGTAGATCCTTCACTATTTGTTCTAGGGCCATTGCTGAAATAAACAACAAAGAGGATGAGAAACCTGCTATGAAACCTGTTTATGCAACGATATGTATGATATATGTATGCAATGTTTTCAAGGATTTCTAAGACTCAAATTTTCTTAAACAGAAAGAGAACAAACGTTAATTGTATTAAGATGCTTTATTGATCACAATAAAGCCTCTTGGGCTCACAAGGGAACAAAGCAAAAATAAAGCTCTCCAAGCAAAGAAAGACTTAAAGCTTCCCACATGTGCATCCTCTTTGGTGCAATGTAAGCATTTATACTCTTCTCCTCGTGAAGTAACTGGGTGAGCTCTAAAACCTTCTTCTCGCTGGCATAGAATTGGGTTTCGAAAGTATCCCGTTCTTCTTTGAGTTGGATCCAGGGCTTCCGTAGCTCCTGAAAATCAGTTGGCATGTAAGGATGAAGCACAATGTAAGGAGTGTCTCCCTCAGCAATTGGCTCCATAATCACAGGTAAAATGGTGGGGTAAGGCATCATAAGACATTAAGCTCAAGCTCACACCCATTTGAGTAAGGCCCAAGAGGGATGGAATTATTGTGCCCCAGTGTCTTGCTATCAACTCTATTTATCATGCCCCAAGCTCAAATGAACCTCTTACGATAACCCTGAACATCATTCTCATAGTCAAATGTGATTCCTTGGACGAGTGTGTCGTGAGGACCATCCCTTATAGCATAACCAAACTGTCACAATGCTAAGCAAGGATTATAAGTGATTCCTCCCCTAATGCCTAAGAGAGGGACATTAGGGAATTCCCCACAGCGATCAATAATGGTAACATTCTCTGAGGATCACGAACACCAATGAATATCCGAATGTGTAAGGGACATCAGCCTATGAAACCATCTCACACCCTGTTCATTTCTCAAAACAAACCGAGGTAGGTGCGCAATAAACCACCTAGCCAATAAAGGAGTTCAACATAGAAGGGTCCCTCTTCTCTTTAGAGTGCGAGCATGCAGAGAGTGCAGAATATCCCCAAGTAAAGTAGGCACCAGATTATACGACAGAAAAATCTTAACTGCATTCACATCTATGAGTTGGTCCATGTTAGGGAATAGTACCACCCCATAGATGAGAAGGGCCAACACTTCTTCTAAAGCTTGTAAATCCAAGATATCCCAAAAATGGCGAGATTTCTTAAATAAAAACTTAGCTGCAAATCCTTGGACACTTCTTCTGGTTTCCCAATTTTCCACTACATCAGACCGTTGTAAAGACAGAGCTTGAGAAATCTCTCCAGGTTTGGGTCTCTTTCCATACCGTTGAATGGTAGATGATTAAGGATATGTACCCCCAATAACTGAGAAAACTCCTCCATAGTAGGCACTAACTGGTAATCAGGGAAAGTGAAGCAGTGATGTAACGGGTCAAGGAACTAAAAGAGCACCTTTAACATTTCTTCATCAGGGTTTTAAGTGATCAATTTGAGAATTCGACCATGTTTTTCAGTGAAGGGAGAGCTTTCAGGAATCCTTGATGCTAAATCCTTGAGTTGAGGAGGTACTTTCACAAGGTTGATTTGGATAATGTTCCTGCGAGCGGATGTCATGTCCTACAAAATAAGACAAAGATAAGCCCTAGAAAGTCCTTGAAATGGTTAGTATGATATACCTTGTTATGATGTCATGATTATGCTAAGAAATCACAGATATAGAAAGCACAAACAAATCACACAAAAGACCTTAGGTTTAAGGCTTGCATGGGTTTTAAGGTGGTACCCTCTTGAATTTTGGATTGGTTCAACCTGTCCTATAAATGGTAACCGGGTTCTAAGGGATCTCAATATCACTGATCTTTCCCACAAGTTTCATTCCGATAGGCAACTTTCTTGCAACCAAACAAAACTCGGGAGTCAAATCTCAATGAGTGTAGCATCGAGTATCTTCCGACTTTGGGAATACACCAAAGACGACCATCTCATTACGTCCTAATGGCCAAGTTGTTCAATTAAATGTTCTAAGGTCAGTTGACACTTTATGACACCACTCAGCGGCCCCGTATTCTCCTTGATTAACTCAAGTGCTACCGGTACCAAGAAAAGTGTCGCATCAATATAGCCATCGCTTCAACCGTGTCGGTATACCCTGCACAGTTTCCATGATCTATTGCTACTTACCTAAAAGTTTCCCCAGATCCGGGTGTATGATCTATAATAACCCAAACAATACCCTTAAAAGTAAATCAAACAAACAAACAAAGAAGAAAAATGATCTAGACCCTAAGGTGAACCCCACTTTATAATTTCTCCCCAACAGAGTCCCCAGTTCTGTGATACGGTGGCATAGCCGACTGTTAATACTGGTTTGCATTTTTTGTTTACAAATTTTGCGGTAAGCAAGTGTCACCACCAACTTTTCTTTTATCTAACAAAGAAAAGGGTGAAAAAAACAGAAAAATACCTTTTTTGAGAGTTTCTGAGTAAGGGGGTAGATTATGGAAAGGGAAGGTGTTAGTACCCTTTCCATCCGTGGTTTTCCACGGGCTCTTAGGTACTTTCTCATTTTTAAAAACTGTTTGTGTTTGTGTGTTTTGAAAGATTTTATTTGCTTTATGGTAACTCTAATATCAGTCCTCAAGAGTGTGATAAAGCGTTTTTGAAATTAGGTTTTGAAAGTGTGTAAGTGTAAGAAATTAGGTTTGAGCAAGTACTTAAGAACTGTCTACCTACTCGAAAAAGGATGTTCTTTTCCTCCTTTCCTTTAGATAGTGCTATCCTACTATTAGTGAGTAGGTAGTCCTATCGTTGGATGTTGAGGGACTATCGTAAGGGACGTTTATGGTCATCGAAGGCAACATGTAGAGATACCTTAGAAATTTGAAGAGACTGTCATCATATAGGTAACATCGAGGGACAGGATCATTTCTCGTTGGCAACTCGAGGGACAGTAAGGGACCATGATCTTTTATGGTGACTTTTAAATTGAGGGTCATTTCTAAGATATCCCTACTTTTGAGGGACATGACCATTGTTTTCCAAGGCAACCAAAGTGAGGTATACCCTAAGGGTGCAAGTGTGCAACAATGTGTTCAATTCAAATATTTATCTTACATTAGTGATCTAATGATTAATTTGATTAATCTTTTCATGCACACCTAATTTACTAGCAATTATATACAAGCATATAAGAAAATATAAAGCGAGAAATAAAGTCCTACAACTATTACAAGGCTTTGGTGTAGATACATAAATGTTGACTGAAAAAGTAAAATGCGAGAATTGAAAACCCTAATTAACTATTACAAACCGGGCGCAGTTACATAAATAATAAAAAATAATCGTATGGAAAAATAATAACGTGTGAAAATTAAGACTGAAATAAATTCTAAACCCTAGAAATCTAATTGTTTATTAAAAATGTTTTTTTGGTATTTTATGAAAAAATTAGAAGTTTAACCTAATTTCTAACTAATTTTAGATTAAAGAAAAAAATTAAAGTTTAATTAAATTAACTTGCAAAAAATTAATTTTATTTAAAAAAAAAACTAAGTCCTAAAATTTATATATATTTTTTGATTTTAGGATTTAAAAAAAAAGTGAATAAACAAAAAAACATACTAATTAAAAAAATTAGAATAAAGAAGTTAGAAAAATGGGCCTGAGGGGGGGAGGTGTGAAACCCAATTGTAGGGGTATGCTGGAATTTGTGCTATGGGCCCAGATCTGTTGGCCCACAGCCCGCGTTGGATCCGGTGTTGTTGTGGCAGGCAGGTCCATCATGGGGAAACGTTTCTGGGCACTAGATCTGAAGGATGAGTGATGTGATGGATGAGATGTTAGAGAGCATGGTACACGCGCTTGGTGTGGAACCACTGATTCTGAATCTGCAAGGAATAATTCAGAAAAATAATATGCAAGAGGAAAGGGTCGAACCCTTGACCTCCCACACATACAATGCCTTAAACCCTTCACTCTTGCCATATGCGCTGCTGGATCATTCATATATATAATCAAAACAAAAATATATAATATAAAACAAGGACAACTGCTGAGTTGTCAAACACGCGCCAACAAGTGGGGTCCCTGTATTTCAAAAGGTCCAATCAGGCGTAGAGAGAGAGAGAGAGAGAGAGAGAGAGAGAGAGAGAGAGAGAGAGAGAGAGAGAGAGAGAGCATCGTTTGAATCCAACCAATGGGATGTTGTCCTTCTGCCATGCTAGCTGGTTGACTGAAGACCGACCAATCCAACCAAGGGAGCCGGTGGTTTCCACCGTCTTCTCCGGTGGAGTCACCTGAAAGAGTGGCAAAAAAAAGTATGCCAATTGACTTAAAAAGACCCGCTGATCACGAATATGGCCTAAAAAATGGCTAATTCCTCCTATATCATAGGATTCGAATCTAAAACCCTAACAACGGTCATCCATGGCAATGTGTGATTCCAAGCCTTATAGTCTCATGTAATACGTCAAAAAGCCAGCAAACATCATTAGAAACACAAATATGAACTCAAACAAAATTTATATGGCCTATTGTGAAAGTTTGAGATCCAGATTTTACCAAAAAATTTGAGATTCGGTTGGGCAATCTCAGGGTGTTTCAGGCATGTGTGAGGACTGATTTGTCTTCCTGGGAACCTCGGGAGGAAGATGGAGTGCCTGTAATGGATTAAAGATGCTTGAATCGTATGATATAGGTTGCACCTCTCTTTGAGAAAATTTGGAAATTTTTTAGGGTTTTTAGAGGCAGCTTTCACGTGTTATTTTGATCTAGGGTTGTTCTCTATATGTAGTGAATCTCATTAGGGTTGCAATTATGGAAAGAATCCAATGCTTTGATGAGAAAATATCCTTATTTCAATTATTTTATTTTTGGATTTTTTAGAACAAATCCAATCTTTGCTTTCTCTCCATGATTCTTCTTTGATTTTCCAGCATGCTTTGCCCTCATTTGGATAGAAAAAGATTCTCAATCAAATCTTCCATTATTTTTATTATTTACTTTATTTAATTTGGCATTTTAATGGATAAAATATCAAAATAAATAGTATAATAAAAAATTAATGTATGACTGAGCTCAAGGGTCGTGGGCCATGTTAAGAACAAGTTTTAAGTCTGAAAACATGGGCCCATTTGGAAAAAATTCAAGTTTGGTCCATATTGGTTTCATGCATATTTCCAAAAATTGGTCAACTTTAGCAATGCATATCTCTCTCATTTTTAACCCTAAGAGGGTGTTCTTGGACTTTTTAGAGAGATTGGGATGTCCTCAAAACAACATTTTTGGTTTTATTTCCATTGGGTCTTCCATGTTTATGTAAGTAGCTTTGACCTAAAAGGTGTTTTGTTGACTTTTTGAAAGGACCTATAATGTATGAACTTGTATCTTTTGATTGAGGCATTTCTTGAACTTGAGGGCTTAAGAGAAGTTGTAAGGAATTTGATTCTCTTCAAAATTAGCCTTAGTGGGAAAATTTATGATAAAGTATGAGAATGTTATGCCTGGTCAAAGTTTGGTTGACTTTTCCTATAGAAACCCTAATTTTCCATTTTTGACTTTTGATGAATTAGGAGCATTTCTTGAGGAATCATGATCAACCCTTGATCAAATGATGTATATTACTTAAAAATGTTGATGTTGACCAAAAATATTGAAGTTTGACTGTATTTGGGCCACAGTTGACTTTTGACCTAGTATAGTTGATTTTCGGGTATTTGAGCACTAGACTGAGCAAACTTGTTGTGCAAGGAATGAAATTTGACATTGATGATCTTGAGGACATATTAGGACAATGGAGAACATTTGGGATCCTTTTGACTCACACATCTTGCTTAAAATTGAAACCCTAGTTGAGGTTTATTGCCTTAGGAGGAGAATTTGCTTGACTAATTCTTGGTCATCCTTGAGAAATTGAGGACCTCTAGAGGGATGTCTTGAGTGAAAATGGGAGGGAAAATTTTGGGGTACAACACAGGGAATCATTATGCTTTCTTCCTTTGGACGTCAAATCAACATCAGAGAAACTGAGTCCATTGTCAACAGTCAGACTAGCAACACAATCCTCAAATTGGTCGGCAAAAGTCTCTTGTCGTACATGGGTAGACTTCAGGAACTTCACCAAAGCCTTAGCATGGGCTTCAGAGCATAATAACAAGGCCAACATTGAAATTTTTTAAGGGGTCTGCCCGAATTGTTCCACAACATTGTAATCACTCTTCCGAATGATTTTCAAAATTTCCTCTATTTCCCGTTTGGAGGCTTCAGGGATGGCTTCTTTAGGTGCCTCCGTCCGGGCAGGCTCAACCAGTACTTCTTTTCCCCGAGTCTTAGCTGACTCAGTAGCAGGAATAACAATAGGATTAAAGACGAGAGTAGCAACAAGAGTGACAGTAGCAGTAGCAACAATCTTTGGAGAGATTTCAGGAGAGAAAATATGTCCACTTCTGGTGATTTTACTGGTCCCAACAATGTTGTCGATGTAAGGATCAGTATCTTCAGTATTTCATTCTTAATGGCCAGTAGATCTTGCTTGACGTCATGGTAGTAAACGTCAGCTCCATAATTCCAAGGAACAACTTTGTCGAAGGAATATGGTATGGGCCTTAGAAAGGTGATAATTAAAGGAGAAACCTTAATGTTGTACCACAATTTTTGCCCCTAAGATCCCTTCATCATACCATGTTGATTCCATTACAATAAGATCACACTAGGATTCTGGGTTCCCCTCCCTATATTTAGCTTTGCACTTTGAGGAATCACCAAGCACCTTGACTTGTTTTCTTTTGTGATCATGAACGTTTTGTCTTAATTTTATTTTAATTAATAAAATACAATGTTGGTTTGTCTTACTTGTTAATAATGTAGGTAAATGCAATGTGGCTTAGTAAGTTGATCCATAGGTTCATGAGTTTATTTCCATGCCCTAGTCGATAAAGCTTGAGAAGTTTAAGCCTCACCATTGAAGTTATTTAGGAGGAAATGGCATGGCAAGGTTATTTTGGTTCATTATATTCCAAGATATCAAGATTGAACCAAAAGTACAAGGGGTTGATTGAAGGAGTTGTCATGCTTGGACAAGGCCTTGTTCCCATTGATCACAAGTGTATATTTCTCTAAATTCTTAAGATATGGAAGTTGTTTAGGTGGCTATGAATTCTCATTTTTCATCCTCAACAACTTCTATTTACAAAGCAAGGGTGTTGGTACAATAAGTTTGTTCAAAATTGTCAAAGTACCTCAAGGCATGTTTCTTGATCTAGGGGCTAGGGTTTTGAACTTCAAAGGAGTATATCTTGCTCATCTTCTGGTATTTTTGAGTTATTCCAAAGACACCATTCTCTTCAAATGGTTATTAACAAATCACTTCAAAAGTTCCAAGGAGTTTTCATGTGGAAGAAACTTGATGAGGAAGAAAGATTACAAGTCCTCCAGATGAATCCCCTATTTTCCATGTGTGGCTTCAAATGATCATAACTTGGTAAATTTTTATCACCTTGATCCCATTATTTTTTCATAATGATATTGAATATGTTAACTTTATGCCTTCTTTTATGTGCAAAGTGAGAAAATGGATGGAAATTGCCTTAAGGATACAAAAGATTATAGGTCATTTCATGATTTTTTGCCAACTTCAATAATTCATAACTCTCTCAATTTTTGGATATTTTGAATGGTTTAAGTCCCAAAATGTCATTCAAGATACCTAATTCATGCCATCATTTTTGGTCAAGGGAAAATTCCAAGTGGAAGGCTATGTTTGGATGCAAGACATTATATGTCACTTTTGAAGAAACATTTGAAATATTTCTATGGAAAGTCAACATTTTTTCTCCAACTTTGACTCAACACAACTTTCAGCTCAAGAATCCATTTGATTCCATTCTTTTTCCATTGCAAAGCTTGTAAGCTCATCTTTCTAAAGCATCAAGAATCATGCCCTAAGACCTCTTGAGTTGAAAATGTCATTGTTTTGAAATTGGTAACTTGGAGCTGAATTTCTCACCAAGTCAGAATTTTGAAATCCCTAATATGGCCTCTAATCACAAGATTTATACGCGTTTTTGATTTAAACTTGATTAACAAACTTGCCAGAAGTGTTTAGCACCTTAAAACGCAAGGATTGGATAAGTTTTGGTGAAAATAAGATCACACTTCACTCGTGCATTAGGTTTGCACGAATTTCCTCCAAAATGCATCATTCACTCTTCCTTTTAATCCCATTTGCTTCTCCTATAAATACATGAACTATACCATTCATTTTCTCAAGCTTGGATAGCCAGAATCACCCTTCCAAACTTGTTCCATAACTCAGAATTCAGCAACTTCAAAATTCTTATAAAAGCCTTTTTCAATCCAATTTTTTCATCAATTCACCTTCCTTAATCTTCCCTGAAGCTAACCATATAATTACATTTAAGAATCATGCCCTATTTTGCTCTATAGAAGTCCAGTTTCAGAGCCCTGCAACTCAACTTTGATAGGTAGATTCCTTCACCAATTCTTCAAAACTTTGATATCATTGTGATGCTCTCATTGCAATGGTTCTAGTTGCAACACTTGCTTTTTACTGGAAACACGCTTTTACCATGAAATTTCAAATCCCTTTTCAAAACTTTTTTTCCAAATTGTTTGAGCTATAGTTTATATAAATTTGGCGCGAGGGTGTGGTTGTCTTCGTCTTGAAGAGACGAAGCGAATGGCATGGGTCTGAGCTTCTGATTTTACAGTTTGAGAGACCTGCCATTCACGTTGGCTGGAGGTTGAAGATAACCAACGTGTCATCTTCCAACCAATGATGGCACGCCACTTGTTATTTTTGAATTCTGATTTAATAATTGATTCAGTGCTTTATTCACTAATGACCATGATAAGCACAACGAGACAGATCCCTTGGATTTGATTACTAACGCGTTTTGACTCTCATCCAATGGTCCACATATTTTTTACTTTTATTTTCTTTTCTGATTTTTTATATTTAATTGTTTTAAACTTCAAAAAATCATAGAAAATTCATTTTAAGTCCAAAAAATCTTTAAAAATTAAGAAAAATATTTTTGATTATTCTCTTTCTGATTTTTAATTTTTCACAATTTAATTTTGTGTTTTGGTATTTTTTATGAATTTACACTTTATTTGAATTGATTTAAATGTTTAAAAATACTTTTAAGCATTTTTAAATTCTGAAAAAATTATGGAATGATCTAATGATATTGTGAGAAATATTGGTGACCTTATTTTATTTTTGTTTCTGAATTTGTTATTTTTTTAATCATTTTTGGTTTATTTTACCCCTTTCTTTTAATTTTAAAAATAGTTTGTGACTTTAAAAAATTACTAAAAAATTTATAAAATCATTTGAGCCCTTTTCTGATTTTTCTATGGTCTTACTTTGTATTTCTTGATTAATTTGAACATAGTTGATATTTTTCTCTTTTATTTCTATTTTTAAACATTATTTTTAAATTTTTTTATATATATATATATATATTAAAATGTAATATTATTTTGTGACTATTTTCTGGCTGATCTTGGGTTAAATTTTTTATCATGAACTTTATTAACATCATTGGATCCATGGTTTTGAGTCTAACTCCACAAAAATGGATGAATGATTTTAGTAATAGTTTGATTAAACTTAATCCAAAAGTGGTTTGTATATTCCCTCTCACCCTCTTCATATCATTCCTTTCTTATTGCAATATTTGTTATTGGAGCATGATCTCTATATCATGTCTCAAAACAAATGGTGCATAGATTTGTATTGTCCGACCTCAAAATAGGTGCGACTTCTATATAAGTCCACTTACAATTGCTTAACATAGCGCTAAATTTTGTCCTGATTCGAATAAATGATCATTCGTGGCCCAAACTTATGTTTGCAAGCTCAAGTATGTTAATTTGATCTATTTGATCCAATAACCTTGAGATTCATTGTGTGGAGGCTTTGGTTCTACCAATCCTCTAATGGATCTACAACACCTTTGGTCAACGCGGATCACTTAAACATTATTGATCATTAAATGGTACTCATAAGGATTCCAAATGGATGATATACTTGACAAAAAGCAAATGCAACTTGTTGTGTGGAGGCTTTGGTTCTACCAATTCTCTAATGAGTTCCAAATGTAAGTTTCAAGATGATCATCCAACTAACCACTAATCACTAATAATTTACTTTATCCTTTATTCTTTTATTATATGCCCCCTTTATTTTTATGCACTATTTACTTTTAGCATTTACATTTCATGCCATTTTCATCTTTGTTCATTTGAGTATTTACTTTCTTGTGATTTTTATTTTGCTCACTTGAGTTTTACTTTTCTTTTTAAAACACCTAATAATCAACACAAACCCTAAAAATATTTAATGATACTTGGACTATTTGGTTACTATCCTTTGCATTATGGAGCATTGAACTTTTTGGAGTTAGGATTAGAAACCTTCACCTATGATTGGAGACCTTGTGATCTTATCTGATTATTTTGTCTGGAGCTCTTGAGGTTTACCTCAAGACATTGGGTTGTTTGTTTTTTTTGTGTGCAGGTTATTGTGATTACACCCTTTATTTGTAATCTGGATTTCACCCGTATACATCCTTTACTCTGCCCAATTTTTATGAAGACTTAATACACTTGAAGTTTGGTTCTCTCAAGAGGTCTAGTATTTTTGCTTATTTTGGTTTCAATCCAAAGAATGGTAATTCTATCTTGGCTCATAGTGTAAAGTATTGGCTTCTTGTTGGTTAGATGGTTCTTATCCCTAGCTTTTACCTTATGCTTTAGGATAGCCTCTTCTTCTCCTCCCATCTTCTTTAATTTCAAAAATCTTCTCCCTCCTTTTGAAAACTCTTCTTGTTTTAAACTTGAAACCACTTTCATAAAAAACTTGTAATTAGGTCCATGCATTTTCAAACATTTTCATAAATAAACTTCAATAAACTTAATACTCCCTCAGTTTCTTTTTAAGTGTCATTTTAGCATAAAGCTCTTCAACTAAGATTGTGGATTATTAGAGTTATTTTTCCTATTATACCCTCATTTATTTTCTCTTTCCAAATAAATTCAATCATACGCCATCTCTCTTTTTCCAATAACTAATTGAGAAAATAATTAATTTTATGGAAAATGTGAAGTGGAGTTATTGAGAAAGTAGGGATATAATTGACAAATGATAACATTAAACTATAAAAACGACACTTAAATAGAAACAAAAAATCCTTCTAAAACGACACTTAAAAAGGAACGGAGGGAGTAATACTTTGACATTTTTTTTGTGAGAAGACTAAAAGTTAATCAATCTCATTCAAACCATTTTTTCCACCTTGACTTTCATCTTTAAACTTTTCTCAAAAAGATTGGACTCTTGTCAATCCTTGTAGTGATGCAAACAACTATACTTCTACAATATGTAGTGAAGAGAGATATTTTCCACTTGGATGTTGAGTGAGGCATTGTTGATTTTAAAATCCAAGCCATATCCTCCACTTTGAGATTATGCAAATTCTCCTTTCTCATGATTGTGGGTAGTAAGTATGTTTTCCACACGGACAATGACGATGATGTCTTACCTCGTAAAATTAACCAACACACTTGTGTTTTAAAATTTTTAAAAGAGGAACTACGTGTACCCTGATCCCTTATTGCACGAAAAGGTGGTACGTAGGCACTAAAGGTTCGCAACCGCAGCAGGTGCAAAAATCATAAAAAATATATTTCTTTTCTCACCTCCACCATCCATTTTTTATACAACATTTTTATAGCCAAAATATACAGATTTTTCAAAAAGGTTCATGTGGAGTACCGTAGATGTTTAGAGTGATAATATCTTCCCTTTGCATAACCAACCCCCTTACCTTGAATCTTTCCCCCTCTTTTTGGGTTAGTCACTCTTTTCCCATTCCGTTGGAAACAATAAAGCGCAGTGGCAATTTTTATTTTGATTTGTATAAGTCTAGTCAATCCAATGGCTTAGTCTTAAACATTTCTATTGCTACAGAAAAATGGAGACTTCACTGGGGAAAGATTGACCTTTTGCTGGTCCATCCCTAAGTGGGTTGAGCCTATCTTTGTTTATATCTGTATATGTGTTATTATTGTTTTTGTGTTATATGTTGTATATATGTTTGTCTGGATTTTCCTAGTTTTCAGGGTGCTTGGTGATTACTCATAAGTCCTATACCCATACTTGGGCAAACTTTAAGATAGGACGGGCGGTATAGTCATGTTAACTTTGAGGGAGTAATCCCTAAAAAGGAGGCATGAGATCCGCCACTCAGTGGAGGCCCCTTTGACTGTAGTGTCGTTTACCGAGTAATCAGGAAGATATACTGCTTTCGACCTGGGAGCCTGCTGAAGTTGAGGACCGTAGAATACCAAACCCTTCTTGGCCTTTTAGGTGTAGTGCGGAAGCTATGAAGGAGTAATCCGGAAATAGTTGTCACACGATACTACGCTCGGATGAGTTTTTCTTGAGAATATTACTAATTACCGAGTTAATCAGGAAGTTGGTAATCTGAAGGAAGGATGTAGACTCTGGGAACCTCTAGAACCTTGTTCGGTAGGTGATAACTTTTAGACCAACACCTTATGGGTAGTAACTTCGACCTCATTCTCATGACGTTGAACCTATGAACCCTATATGTGTGATCTTGTGTGTGATTGCTGCATCATGCATCCAAGCACTCATAAGCATCTTTTGGAGATATCTTATTTCAAGGGATTTAAAAGTTGACCATTTGCGAATATCTCAGGTACTTTTTAACCATGGATTCTGGAAATAGAAAGACTGGGAAGTACAATTTCAATGATCCCAAGATAGATGAGTTATCAATCTAATTCCCGATATCGAGTGTTCTGCATACTTTCGGAAGAAGTATGGATCCATTATTTCTCTCATGAAGCTGAAGATGAAGGAGGGTATTCTCTCGACCCTGGTCCAGTTCTATGATCTGATGTATCATTGCTTTACTTTTCCCGACTATCAGTTGATGCCTACACTGAGGAGTATTCTTATCTGTTGGATTTACCTGTTACTAATTGTGTTCATTTTACTGGTTTGGAGGGTGAGCCAAAACCACATGAGATTGCTACTTTGATTCATCTGGGGAAGTCTGAGGTGGAAGCACATATGACTACTAAAGGAGGGATTAGAGGATTACCATCTCAGTTCTTATTGGAGAAAGCTCGTTACTTTGCCAGGATGAAGAGTACAATCGCTTTTGAGGCCATCTTTGCTCTACTTGCTTATGGGTTGTTCTTATTTCCTAATGTGAACATGTTTGTTGACATTAATGCTATCAGGATCTTCATGATTGGAAACCTAATTCCTACCTTGTTGGGTGATGCTTATTACTCTATTCATCTTCAGAATTCTTATCATGGGGGGATGATTATCTGTTGCACGCCTCTGTTGTAGCGGTGGTTTGTCTCTCATATGCCTCAGTCTGATGCTTTTTGGGATGTCAAGAAGGAACCCCATTGGGCTCCTAAGATCATGGAACATACTCACTTAGATATTAATTGGTATTATCGAGCTTACCAGGCTATTGAGATTATTGACAGTTGTGGTAGTTTCCCCAATGTACCTCTTCTTGGTACAAAGGGAGAAAATTAACTATAACCCTGTTCTTGCACGACAACAGCTTGGTTATCTGATGAGGGATAAAACAAATAGTATTAATTTGAGTAGTTTCTTTCTAAAGGAAGGATAAGACCATAGGGAAGCTAGTGAGCAAATTGCAAAGGCCTGGCGTCACATTCATAAGAAAAGTAGGAAGGATTTGGAACCAGGGGTGTTGTTTCTTTGGAGCCATATCTTCAATGGGTCCAAACGAGAGCTATTCATATGAAGATGTTGTATTCTCCGGAAACACCTATGCCTGATCTATTTGTGAAGACCACTCCTCCCTGATTAGATCATCTAGAAGAGCTGCAACTTGCTTTGGTTAGGATGCAACAGGAAAAGGACGCTTGGAATAATAAGTGCCAAACTTTAGAGATTTCCTATAGAGCAGACTTGAAGGAGAATGATGACTTGATTGAGATCCTTGAGAGTCGAGCGGAAGAGACTATGCAGAGGCAAGGGGATTTATTTTCTCCTAAGCCTCAATCAGATGCTGATCACTCATTTCCTGATTCAGGTGATTGGAAGGAGGTTTCCATCAGACATGCGGAAGAAAACCAGAGGTTGAAAGCTCAGATTTCCAGGCTCATGGGGAAGTGCCAACGTATAGAGTGATCTCCATCAATTTTACTTCTCAGGGTTTTATATTTTATTTTAATCTTGTACTTGGGATCATTGAAACTTGTAATCCATTTTGAAGTTGTTATAATAATTTTTTTCAGTATTTCAAATGCGTTATTACTTTGATATTTGCAATATGTCCATAAATTTTAAATCCCTTGAAATATTAAATAAAATAA
This sequence comes from Vicia faba, assembly GCA_948472305.1. Classification (NCBI taxonomy): domain Eukaryota; kingdom Viridiplantae; phylum Streptophyta; class Magnoliopsida; order Fabales; family Fabaceae; genus Vicia; species Vicia faba. The sequence goes on along the minus strand of OX451741.1, from coordinate 1,310,510,306 downwards.
AATCATGTGAATTACATATCATGCATCATATTACACATATTTTTTGCATTTGTTATGAATATCCAGGTGTCTTACCAAGCTTCTTTACTTGGTTCAGCAAGCTAACTCACCACTACAACACTTGGGCTAATTTCAGAAAGAATATGGACAACTTAGAACAAGAGAATCGCGAGCTGCGCGAGGAAGTTTCTGCTTTGAAGGCCGACATGGCCAATCTGACTACTCTAATGGAAGCTCTGGTGGCTGCTCAGAATCAGCCACCAAGTGTCCAACCTCAACCAACAAGGGAAACTACTAAAGCTCCGACTGTTCCCATATCTGCTACTCCAGCTGTTGTTCAGAATCGCATGCCTCAAGGTTATCCATGGGGAATGCCAGAAAATTTTGCACATGAAGGTTTCAATCTTGGTCCTCAAGATACTCTGATTGTTCAGACTATTGTTACTCCAGCACCTCCTGTGGTGCATGCTGCTCCTGCTGCGCCTCCTTCGGTGAATATGGTCCCGTTTGTTAATGATGATGTGTGTCGTCCTTTCCCTACACCAAGTAAAGACTCGGGTCTTTATGACAGAATAGATGATTTTCAAGAGCATTTTGACAAGATGCAAAGAGAGATGAAGGCCCTCAGGGGAAAATAACTATTTGGGTAGAATGTGAATGAGTTATGCTTGGTCCCGAATGTTAAGATACCTACTAAGTTTAAGGTCCCGGAGTTTGAGAAGTACAAGGGCAACACTTGCCCTCATGCTTATCTGGTGATGTACGTGAGGAGAATATCTACCCATACTGATGATCAGCGTCTGTTGATTCACTTTTTTCAGGATAGTTTGACCGGTGTTGCGCTGAAGTGGTATATGAGTTTGGACATCGCCAATATCCATACTTTCAATGATTTGGGAGAAGCATTCATCAAACAATACAAGTACAACATGGACATGGCGCCTGACTGTGATCAACTCAGGGCCATGGTTCAGAAAGACATGGAATCGTTCAAAGAATATGCACAGAGATGGCATGAGGTAGTCACCCAAGTGATTCCTCCCACGGAAGAGAAAGAGATGAATAATATTTTCTTGAAAACTCTGGGTGCTTTCTACTACGAGAGGATGGTAGCAAGTGCTCCAAGTGAATTTACTGAAATGGTAGGAATGGGTATCCGCTTAGAAGAGGATGTAAGAGAGGGCGATTTAACAAAGAGTGAAAGTTATGGAGGTGTGAAGAAACCATCTTATGGGTTTACCAAGAAGAAGGAAGGGGATGCAAATGTTGTTATGCAAGAGAGGAGGGTTAATACTCCTAGAAGGAATTATCAGCGTCATCAGCAAGTCGCCTCAGTTACTCCAGTTGTGGGTGCAACTCCAACTACCTTTGCGTATCAGAGACTGTCCCAGTAGGGGAATCAAGGGTATAGTCAGAGAAGGGAGAGTTATCACCCTATTCCTATGAGCTATATAGAGTTACTACCGGCATTGATTTAGAAGAAGTTAGTTCAGACCCGACCACCTCCCGTCGTACCATCACCATTGCCTTGGTATTACAAAGCAGACCAAACATGTGCTTTTTATCAAGGAGCACCAGGGCATAATGTTGAGAATTGTTATCCTTTGAAGAATGAGGTGCAGAAGTTGGTGAAGTATGGTGTTCTATCTTTTAAGGATGTGGGACCTAATGTGAAAGATAATCCTCTACCCAAGCATGGGGGAGTAAATGTTGTGAATATGGTGGCTGGTTGTTCAGACGACTTCCGGATTTTTGATATTAATCTGGTTAGAGGATATTTGGTGAAAATGCATGCAGACCTTTGTGAATTTAGCTACTATACACATGACCATTCCGGTTGTGCTATTTGCAGTACAGTCATACAGGGTTGCGATAAGATAAAGGTTGATTTACATGAGATGATGGATGAGGTCCTAATCCACATAATTAGGCCTAGAGCAGAGTATGAAGAGGAGGTGAATATGGTTTTTGGATGTCCTGGAGAACTCAAATTTTTTGATGTAGAGTATATGAATGAGGACCTTGTGCAATTGCATGCTACCTTCTGCCATATGGTTGGTCAGGTGGAACACCAATATGGATCTTGCCGAGTTTGCTGTCGAGATTCCCGAGGGTGTTCAATCCTGAAGAAGGGTGTTCAGTCGTTGTTAGATAACGAAACTATCAAGGTTATAAGTCAAAGGGATGATTACCACGAATTTGATATGTTTGAGGTTTGTTTGACTGAAGGAGAGTCAGATGAAAAGTATGCCTCCGCAGATGAGTATTTCTCCTCAGATGAGGATTTGTTTTCCAAAAATGACTCAATAATGACCGATTGTGTTGAAGAAGGGGTAAACGTCATTGTACCTTGTTTTGGGGAACCCGCCCATGTTGAAGTTGAGTATTGTTGTACCCCAAAATTTGACCTCCCATATTTCTCAATACATTTCAAGTGAGGTCCTCAAAATTGCTCAAGGAAGTCCAAGGGTTGACCAGACAAACTCTCTCCTAAGACAGTCTACCTCAAATTAGGGTTTCAATTTGCATCAAGATGTTTGAGTAAAAAGGGTCCCAAATTCTCACTATTATTCTAATATGTTATCAAGATCATCCATTTCAAGTTTCAAGCCTTGCAGAGGAAGTTTTCTCAGTCAATTGCTCAAAGGCCTGAAAATCGACTGTGCAAGGGCAAAAGTCAACTGTGGCCCACACACAGTCAAACTTCAATATTTTTGGTCAACATCCTCATTTTGAAGTATTATTCATCATTTCATCAAGGGTTGATCATGATTCATCAAGGATTTCTCACAATTCATCAAAAACCCAAAAGTTGCTAAATTAGGGTTTTGCAGGAAAAGTCAACCCAACTTTGACCAAGCATAACTTTCTCATACTTTATTTTAAATGACCCATCCAAAGCTCATTTTGAAGAGGATACAATTACCTACAATTCATCTACATCTCCCAAATTCAAAATATGCACTCACAAGAAGTTACAAATTTGGACATAATAGGTCATTTTGAATAGGCAACAAAAACACCTTTTTTGTCAAAGCTTCATACATGAATATGGGAGACTCAATTGATATGATACCAAAAGGATTGCTTAGAGGACATCCTAATATTTATAAAAAGTCCAAGAACACATCTCTAGGATCAAAATTGAAAAAGTTATGCATCGGTGAAGTTGACATTTTTTGCAAAATTGCCAAAAGTCAAAAGTGGCCAAAATTGCAATTTTTGTCAAATGGGCCCAACTTTTTGTGCTTGCATTGAGTTTGTAATATGGTCCACGACCCATGATTCTTCCCACTTTCCTTTATTTTATTTTTGTCATTAATTTTGATTTTTATTTCAACTAAATCAAATTAAATCAAAATAAAATCATGAAAATATCAAAATCATTTAAACCTTGAGATTTTGTGCATATTTCCGGTCCATGAATAGCTGGAAATGAGATCAAATCGCGCAAGGCTTGTTTGTACACAAAAAGATTGAGTTTTGCTTGATTTAGAAAGATTTGAATGGGAATCAAATCATGATTTAATCACCTTAATTGAAAAAGATTTGGAGCAAATTTGTAACCCTAATCCATTCAAGGATACATATAGAACATTTGCAGACCAAATGCAGAAGGGTTAGAGGCGTGAGAAGCTGAGGAAAAACTTGGAAAAATTCAAGAAAAATAGCAATTTGTTTTCATATTTCCAGGTGCTTTCAAGCCATTCCAAGCACACCTTTCACTTGCTGGGCATTCAAGGAGTCTATCCCAATCATCAACAAGTATTTTCGTGCCCAAAAACGCACTGTAAGTTCCTCACGATACCCTTACCTTTTTGAAATCGAACCTCATGAATTTGGCATTGTTAGCATGAATTCTTTACATATTCTTGTTTAGTGAAACATTTTCAAGCTAATGAATACATTCAATTGCGTTTTTGTTAGCCGTACAGAGATATGCCATGATTAGGGTTTAGGTTTCGTTTTTAGGGGTTTTGATTGCAGGTAAAATTGGCCATGAAGAGTGGTACCATGATGCTCGTGAGGTTGTCACGAGTTGATTGGTACCACTAGAATCAATTTATCATGCGTGCAGTGGATTTTGGAAAATTACAGGGGCTATACCTACAGAGAACGTCTGTAGGTAAAATTTGCTTTACCTAAAACGACGGACAAGGGTAGACGATGACTGCGTGGCAACACCTCATTCGCCCATTTAAATTCTAGCGCGTTTGTTTGATAACTGGCATTGTTTTTCATTTTATTATTATTATTTCATATACTAACAAATGAATTCAAGTGGCCCAGTGGTAGAAAGGGAAGGCATTAAGGCTTTTCAGGCATGAGGTCAGGGGTTCAACCCCTGCCTCCAACATTTGCAATTTTTCTCAATCATTCTTTACAGATCCTGTACCCCACGCATCATGAGGCCTACCATATGCCCTCAACGTTTAATCACTAGATCTCCAGAAGGCCAAATCTAACGCCCATCCTTTGAGGTCCATGATGCACCCTGGTCAACTTGTAACGTGGAATCTGAGAAGTCAAACGTACACCAAGGCTTTTGGGGTCAGATATGCTATGGACACCCCCCTTTTACTTTTGATACCAGGCCCATTTCTCTCTTTTCTTTTATATTTTCTTTTATTTTAATTGTGTTTAAATTATTTTCTCACACAAATTTAATTCTTTTTTTATAAAAAACTCATAAAAATCAATTTTCATTAAATTAGAATTTAGTTTTTATTTTATTTTATTTTACTTTTTCAAAATTAATTTAGTATTAGTTTAATTAAATTTAGGGTAATTTTAATCTTTATGTAAATAAATTAAAATCAATTAGAAAATTAGGATGTGTTTGATTTAATTTTTATTTTTTTTCTTAAAATAACAAAAATATAAAAATAGGTCAAAATTAATTATTTTTCTTAAATTAAAATTAATTTAAACTAGGTTTGTATCTATTTAATTAAAACCTTATTTTCTTAAAATAATAAAAAACAACAACAAAAAATGATTTTTCTTCCAATTAGGTTTAGACGGGGTCAAAACCCTAATTTTCTCTCGTTCTCGATTCATCGCGCGTTTATTATATTTTTTCAAATATTAATGTAAATGCTTATGGGATGTAATAGTTTAATTATGATTTTTCGTTTATTTATCGTTTTACGGGTTTTTTGGCTACGTAAATTAATCCCCTCCCCGAAGCCTTGTAATAGCGTAGTTTTATTTCTCGCAAATATTAACTGTTAGATGTATGATGATAGGATTGCATGACAAGAATGTTTGTAATTTTAAAATGGTTAGCAAACCCTAAATGTGCAAAGATAATAACTGAAATCAAATCACTCGCACATGCGAACCCCTAGGGTATACTCTCACTTAGGTTGCCTTCGGTAAACGATCATTAAGTATAGGGTGTTTTAGTGGTCGCCCTCCTGCCTAAACAAAGATCAAATGTCCTGTTCGGAAATGTTGCCTCGGAAAGGTCGTCTCGGAAATGTTGCCTCGAATATGATCTTAATACATTAGGGTTATTACTAAGACGTCCTAACATTGCTTTAGTGATTGTACGTCCCTTTAGAATTGACCCTTACAACTCCAACGATAGTGCTACCTATTTCTCAATAGTAGGATAGCACTGTCTTAAGGAAACAAGAATAGAAACGATCTTTTTTCGAGTAGGTAGACGCTAGTAGGTACTTGCTCAAGTAAAAATTTTCACACTAACACCTTTCAAAACAATTTTCAAAACGACTTCGTAACACTCTTAAAGACAGAAGCAATGGTTAAATCGAAGTAAAGCAAAAACTTTTCAAAAAAACACACAAACACGAAAGCAATTTTTAAATGATGAGCAAGTATCTAAGAGCCCGTAGAAAACTACGGATAGAAAGGATGCTAATACCTTCCCTTTCTATAATCTACCCCCCGTACTCAAAATCTCAAAAAAGGAATTTTTCTGTGCTTTTTTCCTTTCCGGTTGGATAAAATAAAAGTCGGTGGCGACTCTTGCTTACCGCGACATTTTGCAAACACAAACGCAAAACAAAAACCAGCATTTTCCTAAAAAAGTCCGGTTATGCCACCGTATCACAGAATTGTCGACTCTGCTGGGGAAAATAAGTGGGGTATACCTTAGGGTCTAGTTCATCATAAATTGCTTCTCTTGTTTGTTTTGGTTGCTTTACTTTTAAGGGTTTTATTTGGGAGTTACTATAGATCCTAACCCGGATCTGGGGACACCTTTTAGGTAAGTAGCAATAAATTGTGAGGGAACTGTACAGCGTAGACCGATACAGTTGAAGCAGTAGCTACGTTGATGTGGCACATTGGTTGTACCGGTATCCCTTGTGGAGAAACAAGGAGAATACGGGGCCGCTACGTGTGTCGTTAAGCATCAACTGGCCTTAGAACCCTTAATTGACCAACTTAGCCATTAGAAAGTAGTGAGATATTCGGCCTCGGTGTAAAGCTGAGAACTGGTTGATACTCGATGCTACACTCATTGAGACCATACTCTCGAGATAGTTCCAGCCGCAAGAAAAGATTGAGTGAGCTGAAACCATGACCGATGGAGGATGGTCAGTGATATTGAGATCTTCTAGAACCATGTTACTTTTCTAGGATAGGTTGAACCAACTAAACTTCAAGAGGGTACTACCTTAAACCCATGCAAGCCTAAACCTAAGGCTGTTTGTGTGACGTGTGTGCTTTCAACTTGAACTACTTGCATAGTTTTATTATCTGACAACATGAGTTCCTTGCAGGTTTTATTTACAGTCCTTATCCAATAACTTGGATTTCTTGCTGGATTTACTTGCTTACATCACCTCGCACTTTTGCTTAAACGCATAGCATACACATCATAACATTATGCCTTAACATTTCCTTAACCATTTCAAGGATCTCAAGGGTTTGTGATGCAGGTTATGGTAAATCAAACGTCTAGAAAGGGGCAAAGGGATTTATTTTCCTCTAGCCAATGTCGTCTAGAGATTAAAACACGATAACTTAAGTCAGTGGCTATGACCCAATCCATATGGTGAGCTTGACCCTTGAAGGATGACTCTTAACGACACGAAGTTTCTTCAATCAAGCTGCAATCAAATTCTAACAGTTTCTTGTTTACCCCGCGAGATCCTTGAAAACATTGCATACATATATCATACATATCATTGCATAACAGGTCTTCCAGTACATGTCTCTCATGTTCTCGCTGTTTATTTCAGCAATGGCTCTCAAACAAGATAATAGAGATCTTCAAACTTAAGAAGCTCAGTTAAGGGAAATATCCCTAAACCTATCCAAGGGGCAGGAAGAGTTGAAAACACTCCTCGTTGGGAACTTGGTCAAGAAAAGTCCTGAAGACAATAAGGACGAACGGCTAGAACAACTGCAAGCTGAGGTAGGTGCAATGAGAACCCAGATGTTGGGGCAGATGGCTCTTATCCAAGGCCTATCCCGAAGACAAGAAGAGCTGAAAGCCATCATCAACCAACTTCATCAAGACAGATATAACAATATGAAGCAAACAGTCGAGGCCGGGGACCAAGGCATTGTTCAACCTAAAAGAAGACAAAAGGTTGGTTTGGTGAAGAGTGGACCTTTCCAAGTTGCTACTTCATCACGGGTCCAACAACAACTTCGCCAAAAACAACACGTTAATCAGAGTAAGCCAGATATGCCCAAAAGGCAGTTTACCAAACTCAACATGCCGCTGTCTCAAACTTTACAACACATTTTGAGGATGAATCTGGTTACGTTGATAGGACCTCATCCGAATCCCAAGACTTCTTCGCATAACTACAATCCTGATGCAAGGTGTGCATATCACTCCAACAGTCCGGGGCATGATACTGATGACTGTTGAAGGTTGAAATAAAAAATTCAAGACCTGATTGATGAAGGAGCATTGGAATTCACACAAGACGGTCAGGTTGAGTTCTTCTGCCATCCCTCCAAGGCATACCATCTAAAGTGACAAGTTCTCATAAGAAGACTTTTTGTTCATTAGAATTTTCAATTTGTAATTTTCTATTGATTGTTCGAACATTTAGTCATGTCAAAACTTTATTATTTCATTAATGCATTGCATATGTCTGTTTTGAATCAATCCATTTGTATTCACTATTTCAAAAATGCGTCCTTATTTCCTTTTGTGATATTCAACTCTCGATTAAAAACTCTAAGCCTTTAGAGGGAGGATGACGAAAATGATATCAAAATCTCTACAATATGCTTTTGAACAGACCCCCACTGACGATGTACAGACGTTGTTTCAAATCCTAAACAGTGGAGTTATAAGGAAGATAATCCCTAGTCAACCCCTTTTGAGCCAAAGAAGTAGGAGTTTTTCTTTTCACACAAATTAAAACCCTTAATCACAACCTGGGGCAGGGTAGTTTTCTCAGTTAATCTAGGTGCACAATGAATGGCTTCAAAGTCGTCCTTCCAAAACAAAAGACGGTGATGGTTCCCTATAATCGTCAAGACAAACAATAATTATATCTCAAAATAAAAGGCCATTAAGTCAAAACCTATGAAGGAGACTTAAGAAAAAAACTGGGGCATCCCACTGACTGTAATCACAAAAAGAAACAGTTCAAGCAAAAGACAGGGATAATAAAAAAGAGGTCCTACAAACCCTCAATATAAAATAAATGACTTCCTATTCAAAATAATCTATCAGTACCCGAACCATCACTGGAATATCAGAGCAAAGACTCAAACGGGATCTAAATTCACAATTAACTGAGTATAGGATCGATGAACATCACGAAGAACGGGTGGGTAAAAATAAATTTTGAGCCTTTATCCTTTGTTTCTTGAACCGTGAACCAGGCCACGTTATAACCCTTAAAAGTCCTAGCTGAAGCATAGGTTGGTTCAAAAGCATATATATTGTTACAAAAGGTATCCTGACTCCTATAAGGTTTGCTATAAATCTTGAGTTGACATCACACTTTTACAAAAAAAACATGTTTTACTAAAAAATGAATTTTCAAACTTCAAGACAGACATAAGCTCTGCATTCTTACAATAACATTGTTTGCATATGACTATTTGGTCAACAACAGAGAAATTCGCATGACGAATATCTAGTGAACAAAACCTTCTCAATAAAAAGGATCACCTCAAGTGGAAATACACTTCCAACCAAGGGGCCTAGCATGATCATTGTCCATCATCTGGGGCAGTCAAGTCAAGATTCAAGGAATCTCTCAAAGACGCCAAATAGCCAGGGGCAGATCTCCATCTAAATCCCTTAGGGCATTGGGCATGAATTCTAGCAACGAATCATGTATGATCAAACAAACATCTTCTGGTAGTGTGGCAACACAACACTACTGTGATACGGTGGGAGAACTGACTAGGGTTTTGCGTTTGTTTTTGCAAATGTTTCGGTTGAGCAAGAGTCGCCACCGACTTTTTATTTTATCCTAAGGAAAGGTTTAAAAAGCACAGCAAAAACCTTTGAGATGTTTTCTTGGGTTCGGGGAGTAGATTATAGAAAGGGAAGATATTAGCACCATTTCTATCCATGGTTATCCATGGGCTCTTAGTTACTTGCTTAGATCAACTTGCCTTGATTTTCAATTGTTTGAAATGGTGCTTTGTGTGTGTGGGTTTGAAAAATGTTTTGAAAAGAGGCCAATATGGTGGCAACCTTTGTAATGATCCATGTTGGATGTATACAAAGGTGTATGTCTTTTGAAAAGGTTTTCAATGTTTTTGAAAGTTGTTTTGAAAGTGTAATGATGTGTGGTTTGAAAAAATAGGCAAGTGTTTTTGCAAGTTTGACTCAAGTAACTAAGAGTTTGTCTACTCCTAAATTTCTCAAAGATTTCTCCTATGTTTTTAACCCTTTTAACAATTTTGTTCCACCATTGTATTTGGTGGACAATCTTGTGTTAGGATGTGAACGGGACGGGCGCGGGTCATCGTTTAGACCATGATTGCAATGGTGCCAAGTATCTTTGGGCAATTTTTACTTTAAGGGACTTGATCATTTTTAGGCAACTTTCGAAAGCGTCATCGAGGGACTATGATCATTTTAATTTGCTTTATTTTTGCCAAAGATACTCAACATGCAATATGGCCCATTATTGAAGGCAACAAGTGGAATACCTTAGGGGTGCAAGTGTGATTGGTGTTGTCCATTTTCATGCTTATTTATCTTGAATTTAGGTCAAACTATTTTTGGTTAATTGATTTGCATACAAAACCCTAATTCTAACATGGTATATTTAGAAAACTTTAAAGTGCGAAAAATAAAGCTCCTAAGTTATTACAATACAATATATATATGGGAAGGGGGGTACAAATGTTCAAATGAGAATATTTTAGCAAGAAATTAAGTCCTAAATTATTACAATCCAAATGGAATTTATACAAATTATTGAATATGCAATAATTAAATAAAATAAGATAAATATGCAAGATGCAAAAATGATTTTTTGTATGTATGTAGAAAGTGTTTTTTATGTGTCAAGAAAACAAAAATAAAAAGTATTAAGTTTGGGTATTTTTCATATTTAGGGCAAAACCCTAATTTATTAAATAAAAGGTATTAATTATTTAATATATATAATATTTATTAGTTATGTATAAAAAATAAATAAAAGAGAAGTATATTTGTCAAAAAGGTATTTTTAATGTTAAATATTAATAAAAATAAAAGTGTATATGTTTTGTATTTTTTAACCTAAATGTATTAATAAATATTTATGTATTTGTATTATTTACTAAATATATTAACTATATACAAAAATAATAATATTTAATATTTTAAAAAAATGTATTTTTATTATAAAATGTTTTCAAGAGATAACATAAAATAAAAATCAGAAATAAAATATGTGTGTATTATTTTTTTGTATTGAAAAATAAAAGTATACTTATTTATTTATTTACAAAACCTAATAAAACCAAATAAATATCAAAATAAATGCAAAAAATATGGGGAAAATGTTTTTAATGTCTTTTATGATTTAAACAAAAATATGGAAACAAAATCAAAAAGAAAAAAAATGGAAAATAACAAGTATATCTCAAAATGGGCCAGGGGGGTTCAAAAGTAAAAACAAGGTGCAAATAGGAAAATGAAACAGGCCCAGCCCATGAAGACTTTGTCTTCAACCTCAGAACCTGTATGAACAACAACAACACGCGTTTTCTATCTCCAGATTCCTTGATCTTTTGCGAAATCTTGCAACATGAAACCTGTAGAGCTTGAAGCCACGATTCTAGACATATAAAGAAATCAATCTAACTCTCAGAAATGAGAGAGAATTTCTTCTCCCCCAATTCCTGACCTAGTTTTTGTTCCATGTTCAGACATCAAATTCTCATAACACACATAACATAAATGAAAACTAATTATATGGGCATGTTCAGGGCCATGAATGTGACATAATTTCTTCACAAATCTAAACCTAACAATGCCTGGATAGAGAGATAAGAGTTCATGAACTTACCTGTTCATTTGGAATCGTATCTGGTGATGGAGGTGTTTTCAATGCAAGGTGATGATTGGTATAGCTTCCTTGATGTCCAGGGATGCTATTCCAAGCTTTAGTTTGCTTTGAAACCAAGTGAATCGTGTTATGGCACTTCAACTACAAAACAGAAAAATGAAAATGGTGATGTTGATTAGGAGTGTTACAGTCTGCTTCTAATGCTTTGGACAATTTGTATGGATGGTAGGGAAAGTGTTTGAAGTGGTTTTGGCCAATATGCACGATGGAAATGAACTATGGAAGTCCAACTATAGCTTATGCCCTGTTTTTGCAGTTTAATGGTGATTCTGTGTTTGAGGATGTTTGGAACTTGGTTGGCTTGTGTTTCAGCTTAGGTTTGATGATTAGAAAGTGTTCAATAACTTTGCTCAAAGTTCTCTTGGCTGAGATGATAGTTGGTAGGTGTTATGCAAGCTTTCTTCTTACTTAAGCAACAAAAGGCCAAGTTGAGTTTTAGACTGATGCAGGCCCCCAATCTATGCTGCATACCTTAGTCTTGATCAGTGTGTTATGTTCATAAACTTGTGCCAAAAGGATTTGCATTGTACTTGCTTGGATTTGCATTTGACATAAAGTTCAACTTTTCTAAAATGGCTAATTTGCTTTTTCTATTTAAGGGTTAAACTTCTATGTAATGACCAAACTCATAGAACAACACCTTGGCACAAAGGATTAGCATTAAATTATGGAGTGTAGATGAGATAAAAGACCTGTAATCTAGCTTAAGGCATGCTGAGTTCAAAAATGCAAGGTTATGGACATGTAACTTGGTCATGAACAAAGTGAGTTTTTTCCAACTTGCCAAATTCGATTCTCCCTAACCATGAGGTTGTTTGTTGAGTTCTTGGACATTTTGGAAAGCTTGGAATGTGTACTACAATCCATCTTTGAAATGAAAATTGAAATTCCAAGTGGAAGCATATGAAAAGTGGTCTTGAAGTTAGGTAAAATTCCTGCCTAAAATTGGTCAAAATTTCTCTAAGTTAAGAATGGTTTGGTACCCTTGTTCCAAAAATTGTAACTTGAGCTACAAGCTTATTTTGAGGAAACTTTGTGAATAAAAGTTGTAGATTTTGCAATGGACTACAACTTTTATGTTTTGACTTTTGCTTGAATCCAAATGAATCTTGGTGAGAAAGTGGGACAAAGTTAGGAAAAAATTAGGGTTTTTCATAACTTAGAAAAATTCTAAGTTATGAAAAATCTTCATTTCAAACCCTAATTTGTGATTCTTGATTTCTTGATGAACAAGTTTCATGATTTGGCATGTTTTGATGAAAAATGAATCTTGACACTTGATTTTGACCAAAAAGTCAAAGTTTGACTTTTCAGTATACAGTCAAAATTGATCAATTGAGTGGGAAATTCAACTGTCAATCTTGTGCATTTGGGATCTTTTGAACTTGTTGAGTATGTCAAGACAATTCCATGGGGTCCTTGAGTCCATATGTGAGCTTGGTTTTCCATTGGCTAGGTCAAACAGTCAAAAATTGCCTTTGTGCAGTCAAAACCCTAAAAATGACCATTTTGCCCTTTTGGTGATCTGATCAAATTTCTTGTGGAATTGTGATCCAAACTTGATCAAATGGTCCATATGAGTTCATAATGTTGATGTGGATCAATTTTCATGAAGTTTGACTGTCAATTGGCCACAGTTGACTTTTTCCCCAATACAGTTGATTTCTAGGTCAACTGTCCAATTGAATGGGCAAAATTTGGAATCAAGGCTTGAAACTTGGTATGGGTAAACTTGGGAGTCCAAAATGAAGCATGAAAGTCATCTTAGGCATTTTAGGTCAAAATATCTTTGTGCAAACACAAACCCTAATTTGGGTCAACAGTGCTAGGAGAAGTCTTGAGCAGAAGAAACCCCAACTGGGTCTTGAGCTCCAAGGGTCTTGTGATGAGAAAATGTTGAGGAAATGGGAGGGGAAATTTTGGGGTACAACAGTTGCCCCTATTAAATCTTCTTGAACCTGAAGAGTTAGATTGGCAAGTTTGCCTATCGTGACTCGAGGGTAAAAGGAGATTGGACACTAGAGTGCCCTGAAATTTGCACTCGCATGCTGGAGTATCAGCAAATGTGATGTCGGGAATGGGCTTATAGATGCCATTTGGAGAGATGGTGGATAGGGAGATGGGCTTATAGATGCCATCTGAAGGCGTGACAGAACCTCGTCGGGAATGGGCTTATAGATGCCATTTGGAAGTGTTGATCGCGTAAGAGATTCCTTAGCGAGAACTTACGTATTTTGAGAAAGGAAGATATTTCCTGGCTTATTACAGGTGTTGATCTTCAATCTCTTCATGCAGATATGCCTTGGCTAGATACAGGTGTCGAGTCTACAATCGGTTTCTCACAAATGTGCCCTGGCTGGGTACAGGTATCGAATCTGGAATTGTTGTCAGTTGATAGATATGCCCTGGCTGGATACAGGAATCGAATCTTCAAACTCTTCAGATATGCCCTGGCTAGATACATGAATTGAATCTGGAATTGTGACAGTTGATATATGTGCCATGGCTGGATACAAGAACCAAATCTTCAAACTCTTCAGATGTGCCCTGGCTAGATACAGGAATCGAATCTGGAATTGTGACAGTTGATAGATATGCCCTGGCTGGATACAGGAATCGAATCTTCAAACTCTTCAGATGTGCCCTGGCTGGATACAGGAATCGAATTTGGAAACTGATCACTCACAGATGTGCCCTGGCTAGATACAGGAATCGAATCTGGAATTGTGACAATTGAAGGTAGTCGTCTTTTGGATTGTCCTTTTCTCTGAAAAAGGCAAAACATCAGTTGTATGCAATGTCATGATGTATGAAATGCATGATATCATGATGCTCAGAATGAGATAGCGCTGTATGTACTTTATCATGTATGTAAGCAAGATGTATGAAATGTGAAATGTTTTATGAATGTAATTTCGTCTAGGAAAATAAATCCTTGACGATCGGCTGGGGAATTAAATCTTGGGCTGACGTTGAAGAGTAGAGTTCTTCGTTTCCGCTAGGGAGGATGGTCGCAAGAGTACACCGGTAGGAGAAGATGACTCCGTTGGGGAATAAACTTGTTGGAGAGATTACTCTGAGGGGAAATACTCGGTGGGAAGAGATACTTCACTGAAGTTTTGACGAGAGCTCCGCTGAGGATTTCAATGATGGACTCCGCTGGGGATAGGAATGAAAAATTCCGCTGGGGATAACAATGATAAGTTATGTTGGGGAACTTTGATGAACTCCGCTGGGGATAGGAAGAACTTCGCCGAGAGCGATCTTCCGTGGTAATTAGCTGAGGATAACCCAGTTATAAGCTCTTGTGAGGAATAACTTTAGAATGAAAACAGGGAGGGACGTTCGTATTCGGCAGGGGATAAGCTTCTAGAATCTACTGGGGATAAGCTTCAAGACCTGCTGGGGATATGGATTCCAAATTTCCTGGGGAAACTTTCGGACTGTACTGGAAAATGGTCCTACTAGAGTGTCTGTATTCCGCCGGGGAACAATCTGAGATCAAGATTGTCGGGGATGCTTGCTGAGGAATTCCTATACTCTGCTGAGGGATGTTGATATCTTCTGGGAATTCCCAACTTCCTTTAGGCTGGCCGTAGACTAACTCTGCTGGAGGAGAGTATTGCTGACTTGCTAGGGGAACAGGGTGCCTATTGCAGAGCTGATGATAAACTAACTCTTCTTGGGGAGAGTATTGCTGAATCTTGTCTTACTCTGTGGGGAGTTGAGGTAACTTGGTCACATTCTTCAGTTGAACCTACCTTGGTACCCTGGCGGACAAAACAACTAGACTGCCTGGACAATTCTACATTGCCCCTGTTTCTGATGTCACCTGTAATTGGTCTTTTGTTTCGTATGCAAGTATTTATGAATTAACAATTCAATGTCAAATGCATATATCAAAAATGAACATTGGACGTTCTTCGCAAGACAAAACAGAAAAAGGGGAAAACAATTGGCAATTTGTTTGGAAAAGTGAATTTGTATTGATTTTGAAGTTTGCCTATAAATAGGCGTTTTTGTACAAGAGGCTGACGTCCTAGTAAGAGAACACCGCCAAATAACATAAAGTTTATACAATTTTGAAAAGGAAACAAAACAGCTATGTGAACAAAATCCCCACTGGGTTCCAACTCTGCTACCGCCTTTATGTCTTCAAGCGTCTCATCACTTTGCTGCTTAGTTGAAGATGAAGCTGATTGATCGATGCCGAAGTCTGAGCCCGATAGTTGATGCCGAATTCTGGATACAAGATGATCCAATGAGACATAGTGTTACGCTTTATCCCTAACTTTTGCCTGGACCGCCCTTTCGGGTTTTTAGTCCACCGAGATACCCATTTTTGCTCAAGCCGCCTTTTCAGGTTTTCGACTTCCCGGGTGTACAGATTCTTTTCATTTTCATCCCTTATTTTTGCCCGAACCCTTTTGGTTCGCCGGGAAGCCCTTATTTTTTGCCTAGGTATGTCAACCTAGCGGGTCTTTTATTCATGCGTAGTATCTTTTTACTATGTCTGCATTGGCGGGGTGAGGAAGGTTGTCACCATCCATGGTGGTTAGAATCATGGCTCCTCCTGAGAACACATGTTTAACCACAAAATGGCCCTTCGTACGTAGGGGTCCATTTGCCCCTAGGATCACTTTGAGGAAGGATGATGCGTTTGATTACTAGGTCCCCAACTTGATACTCTTGTGGTCTGACTTTCTTGTTAAATGCCCTGATCATCTGTTTTTGGTACGTCTGACCATGACAGATAGCGGTGAGTCTCTTTTCGTCAATTAGGTTTAATTGATCAAGTCGAGTCTGGATCCAGTCATCTTCGCTCAAGTCTGCATCCTTCATTATCCGGAGAGAGGGTATTTGGACTTTAATCGGCAAGACTGCCTCCATGCCATAGACCAAGGAAAAGGGTGTTGCCCCGGTTGACGTCCGTGCTGAGGTACGGTACCCATGAAGAGCAAACGGTAACATCTCGTGCCAATCTTTATAGATCACTGTCATCTTCTGCACAATTTTCTTGATGTTTTTATTAGCTGTTTCTACAGCCCCATTCATCTTCGGACGGTAAGGAGAAGAGTTGTGGTGCTGTATCTTGAATTGCTCGCAGAGCTCAGTGATCATCTTGTTGTTAAGATTGGTACCATTGTCCGTAATGATTCTTTCCGGGACGCCATACCGACAGATCAGGTTGTGCCGAATGAAACGTGCCACGACACTCTTGGTTACGGTGGCGTAGGAAGCTGCTTCTACCCACTTTGTGAAATAGTCAATCGCTACCAAGATGAAGCAATGCCCATCGGATGCCGTTGGTCGGATCTCGCCGATCATATCAATGCCCCACATTGCAAAAGGCCAAGGTGCCGTCAGGACGTTTAGAGGAACCGGAGGGATATGCACCTTATCAGCATAGATCTGGCATTTATGACAAGTTCGAGAATGTTGGTAACAGTCGGCTTCCATCGTGGACCAGAAATATCCTTCCCGAAGGATTTTCTTTTCCATGGTATGTCCACTGGAATGTGTTCCGAATGTACCTTCATGTAGTTCTACCATGATCTTCTCTGCTTTAGTCTTATCCACACAACGCAGTAAAGTTGAATCATGGTTTCGTTTGTAGAGAATGTCGTTGCTGAGGAAGAATTTTGCCGCAAACCTTCTCATGAACTTCTTGTCATTGACCGATGCACCTTCGAGGTATTCTTGAGCTTCCAAATATCTCTTCACCTCATGATACCAGGGTTTTTCGGTTACCTCTTCGGACTCAAGATCGCAGCAGTATGCAGGTTCGTCCAACTTCCAGATAATGATCCGGGGAGCCTCGTTGTCCCATTTGACTTTGAACATTGAAGACATCGTAGCTAGTACGTCTGCTAACTGATTCTCCTCTCTTGGGAAGTGTTCGAAAGTTATCTCTTCAAAGTGGGGAAGCAAAGTTAACACATACTCCTTGTAAGGAATAAGATTTGGGTGTTTCATATCCCACTCGCCTTTGATCTGATTGATCACGAGAGCGGAATCTCCGAAGACACTCAGAAACTTGATCCTTAAGTCGATTGCAGCTTGAAGACCCATGATACATGCCTCATACTCTGCCATATTGTTGGTGCAGTTGAAACACAGCCGGGCAGTGAGTGGAGTATGAGTACCTTTAGGGGATACGATCACAGCGCCGATGCCGTTACCCAAAGCATTCGAGGCTCCGTCAAAATGCATAGACCATCGGGATCCTTCCTCAGGTCCTTCATCCGGTCCCGGTATTTCACAATCAGTTACTACCATGATATCTTCGTCTGGAAATTCAAAATCCAATGATTGGTAATCGTCCATAGGTTGGTGTGCCAAATGGTCTGCCAATACACTTCCCTTGATGGCTTTTTGAGTTGTGTATTGGATGTCATATTCTGTCAAGATCATTTGCCATCTTGCTATTCTTCCGGACAGAGCGGGCTTCTCGAATATGTACTTGATCGGATCCATTTTTGAAATCAAAAGAGTAGTGTGAGTCAACATATACTGTCTCAGCCGGCGAGCAGCCCATACCAGAGCGCAGCAAGTTTTCTCGAGCAGTGAGTACCGAGTCTCACATTCGGTAAACTTTTGGCTCAGGTAATAAATAACATGCTCTTTTCGGCCAGACTCGTCATGCTTCCCCAGCACACACCCCATTGAGTTGTCAAGTACCGTCAAGTATAATATTAGAGGTCTCCCTTCCACTGGTGGTATAAGAATGAGTGGTTCTTGGAGATACTCTTTTATCTTTTCGAAAGCGGCCTGACATTCATCATTCCAACGTACTACCTGATCTTTCTTTAGTAATTTGAAGATCAGCTCACAGGTAGCAGTTAGATGCGAGATGAATCGGGCAATGTAATTAAGTCGTCCTAGAAAGCCTCTGACTTCTTTCTCTGTCGTGGGAGTCGGCATCTCTTGTATGGCTTTTACCTTGGCAGGGTGTTGGCTGAAGATTTTGATAATATTATTAGAAGCCAAGTGAATTGAACGTTTTGATCGAAATGAAACAAAGCGTCATGTTTCGAAATAGCAGAAGCAGTGTTTCGAATGAGCATATCAAAGCTTGGAGCTTCGAGTGGCAATTATGGGAACATATCTAAAGAAGTCTCGAAATAACAACAAGGCTGTGTTTGAGAAGTGCGTTCGAAGCGGAGAAGTACCAAAACATTTGAAATTCAAATGCAAGCGGGACATTCGAAGTTTGAAATTTATGTGCTGGAGCATTTGGAGACACGTGGAAACAAGAGAGAGGCATTGTTCTGCATGTTCTGAACGTGGCATAATCTTATGGCAAGACCGTTATGGTCGAAGTAGTATAAATAGAAGTCTTAGTATTAGGATTTCGGGTGTCATATCTATTGTACTAAATACTCAGTAAACATTCAAATTACCACATGGCAAGGGAAACGAATGCAAGAGCAATGTACGTATGATAGCACCACATGTTTATGATTTAATGAAAACCTTTTATCATTTCCAGTACTTTCCTTTATCTTCCTGCCAAATACCATTTACAAGTTTTCTTATTTAAAATCTTTTTATTCGAAATCTTTTCATTGAAGCCTTACATTTTAATGCTTTCTTTACATTTCAAACACTTTACATTTCAGAAAACTGTCATACTTTTCATGCCTTTATCTTCAAGTTTTATCTTTCAAACGCCTATTTTTACTTAAAGTCATTTTACAGATTTCTTGCATTAAACGCTTTCTTCATATTTCGAATCTTTTACATTCCAGAGCATCTTTTACATTAACTGTTTTTATAATTCGAAGCCATTTACTTGCCTTTTATGCAATTTTACATGTCTTTACAATTAACATTTATTCATGCAATTTAGTTTCGTGCACATATATCTTGATTACACCTTTGGATCTTTAAGAGAGAAATCGAAATAAGTCAAACACCTACGCAACACTCAAATACCAACCATGAATATCTGTTCGATCATGAGAGTTACCCTAATGACCAATGAGTCCTAGGATCAATCTAGTCGATCCTGCGAGTTACCAGAGAAATTGAATAACAGTCAGTAAGTTTATTCGATAGTTTGGTAGACTAGCGGTTTTTTACCAGAAATCAATGGAAACAAATTGGCACGCCCAGTGGGACCAATAATTGGACATTAGAAATAAAGATTGTTGAGACATAACCATTATAAAAACGTTGGAACCTAAGAAGTTTGCTGTTTTATGAACCTAAGAAGTGGTAAAATAACCAACAGTAACCAACCCTTATCCAGAAGTAAACGTTTGAACAAGATGTCTAATTCTGACAATCAAGAAGGGTAACAAATAACCCCACATACAACAGGCACTAATGTGTCCACTTCGATAGGAACATCTAATGTGATCCCTTCAAATGCACAGTCTGTTGCATCTTCAACCAGTAATATAGCCACCAATGGAGTAAGTGGCATATCAACCAATAGTTCGATCTTAGGAAATACTGGAACCATTGGTTACCCTCGGGGATTCGTTCCACCATCAGGGACACAATCCCATTTCGCCACTCCATTAACTAGACCACCTGGTTTCGATGGTAATAGAACCAGAAATTCCTCTTATGGAATGCCAACTTCCTTTATGGCAGGTTTACACAATTCCACATCGAATTCATCACCACAATTAGGGTCTGGGTCTGGGACGAATCAGTTTAGGACAAATAACCAAGGGTCAGTGGGTTATAGCACAATGCCTATTTTAACCACAGAAAACCAGTTGGCTTTTAGGCAATTGATGGATGATAGTAACCATAATATGATAGGGGTGTTAGCACAAACTATGCAGGAAATATTTGCCCCAATAGTACAAAATATGACTGTGACAAATAGGGAAAACGCTGACAACATGAGTCGAATAGCAGATTTCTTTTCTCCACCAGAAAGGCGTAGGCAGAATCAGGCGGGATTTCAAGCAAACATGCCTGTTATGGAACAAGTTGCTAACGACCCAATTTATAGACCACCTAGAGAAGAAGTTAACTTGGGGGTAAGGGCACCAAGGTTAGAAGCCCCAATAATCCCAGGCCCACAAAGAGAAATTATGGAACCAGGGGTAAGGGTCGAAAGGCTAGAAGCCCCAGCGTTTCGAGAAGAACAACCTAGGGGGGTTGTCATGGTTGGTCGAAATCAAGATGCTGATGCTGTCGTTCATAGAATTCGAAACGACAACATCTTGGCAGAAAACAATCTAACCACCATGATAGAGAGAGTCATGGCCCAGAATGGCCTCAATACAGGAATGAGAAGGCCAAATTATGCTTCTCCTATATTAGATTGCATAATGCATACTGATTTACCAAGGGGATATAAAGTCCCTAAATTTACAAAGTTCGCTGGGGATACCAATGAGTCAACAGTCGAACACATAGCCAGATACCTAACTGAAGCGGGAGATATAGCCAATAATGAAGATCTCAGGATCAAATATTTCCCAAGTTCCTTGACTAAAAACGCCTTCACTTGGTTTACCACTTTGCCTCCTGGGTCCATTGATACTTGGGCTCTTTTGGAGAGATTATTCCATGAACAATTTTACATGGGGCAGTCGAAAATAAGCTTGAAGGAATTAGCCAGTGTCAAGAGAAAGTTCACCGAACCCATAGATGATTATCTGAATAGATTTAGGCTTTTGAAATCCAGATGTTACACAGTAGTGCCTGAACATGAGTTAGTCGAAATGGCCGCTGGTGGTTTGGATCACTCTATTCGAAAGAAACTAGACACTCAATATTTGAGGGACATGGCTCAGTTAGCCGATAGGGTTCGACAGGTCGAAAGGCTAAAGGCCGAAAAGGCCAGAGTCTTTAAGAATAGAAAGAAAGAAAGGATCTCCTATGTTGGAACTGAGGAAGCAGAAGAATATCCTGAATTCGAATTCGAAGAGGTCGAAATCGACCTCGCTGAATTAAAACAGGCTCCACCTTACTCCTGCAAATTATTGGTTCCCGCAAAAGGGAAAGGGATTGTTGAAAATGAGAAAAGTGACAAATTCCCAAAGAAGGTTTATACCTTCGATGTCACTAAATGTGACGAGATTTTTGATTTAGTTGTCAAAGATGGCCAACTCATTGTGCCATAAAATGTCAAAATACCTCCTTTAGATCAGAGAAAGAAGAGAGGATTTTGCAAATATCATAGTTTCCTAGGCCACAAAACCTCACAGTGTTTTCTTTTCAGGGACCTAATTCAAAATGCAATCAAAGACGGCAGACTAAAGTTTGCTGATAAGGCAAAGATGAAAGTGGACGAAGATACCTTGGACGTCGCAGACACCAACTACTCCGAGCCTGCATGCATTGGAGAGATTAACATGGTGGAAGCTGACCAAAGCGATGCCCCAACAGGAGAGAAAGGTACTGAAACTGAAAGCTGGGTGATGGTCGAAGTCGATAAGGAGGTCACTGAAGACATCCAGAAGATACCAGAGACTTCGATTGAAGCAGGGCCTGTAGCTGTTGCAAAAGAAACCCAGGATACTGAAGGCCAGGAAAATCAAAACCAAGAACTAACACAGGTCACTGAAGGCCTGAGGCTGGAATTGGAGAAAGTCCAAATCACGAAGCCAACTTCCCCTCAGAAGGAAATATGGGACACTCTAGGGGAACCCAGTGGAAAATTTGACTATTTGGTCAAATATTCTGCCCAGAGAGTTCGAAGGTCCACATTGAGGATATAAAGCCCACAGGATGGGGAGATGATGAAGCTAAGGGGGAAGATGTTGAGATAAATATGGTGGATATGGAGAGGCCTCACTCTGAGATGGAGGAGGTAGAAAAATACTTAGAAAAAGAGAAGTATAAAATGGAGGGTAATCACGCTGGAGATGCTAGTCTCAAGGATTACCTCATGACATGCCACAAGGGAGATACAAGCATGATACTATGCCCTAGGTGCAGCATCCTATGCAATCAAAGAATCGCTGCGAATTTCGAGAGGGTACAGAGGACTCGAACTGGCAATAATTGGCGCCAGGATAACCAGCTGTTCAGGTGTTATCCTAAGGCTGGAGAAAGTTTGATGGAATTTGTGTTTCGCTGCTACAAAGGGGCAACCAAGTGCTTGATTTTCCCAAGGTGTTCTGCCGTGTATGATCAAAGCATGGCCAGAGCTTTCGAAACGATTCCCTTCGCCCCTTGCTGGAACCATCAAGAAACTGTCCAGATGGGCCCACGTTTCGACAGCAGACACAAACAACAAAGGCCTGATAGCCCTCACCCCAAGGCTGCTCGAAGAGTGACTTTCAAACTCCCTGCTGAAGTGTCAACCGACAGATGGTTGCAAGTCAGAAATGACAAAGGCAAAGACAGATGGAGAAACACCGAACGAAATGCATGCCATGCTATGACATACAGAAGGCAATTCAACATAGCAAAAAGGGAAGAGGTAAGATTGGAAAACTACAAAGGAAGGAACCCCATGTCAAGATCCCAGTGGCGCAGGCAACAAAGGATTCGAAAGGCTGAGAGGGAAGCTGTGGCAAACAAAGGGGTCACTTCAACAAAGAACCAAGGTGAATCTAGCACCAACAAACCAAAAAATCAAACTGAAGACAAACCTCCAGTTAATAGAAGGCTTTTCTCTGAAGTACAACGGGATGAACCAAAGGAATACACTCCAGGCCCAGAAGAAGACGAAGATATGATAACAGATAACTTCGAATCGGAGGGGGAGTCTTCATTCAACCTAAATTGCAACGTGGTATCTGTGCTTCCCTGTGAATTTGGGCAGGAAACCGAAATTGATGAATGTGAGGAAGAAGATACCACAGATTTGATGAAACATAGGCCTGTGTGCTACTATGTGATGGACAATGGGGCTATCGAGGAGCAAAACGCATTCTTCGAACGTCTAGAACCTACTATGAAGAACCATCTTAAGCCACTATTTATTCGGGCAAAAGTTGGTGCCCATGGTGTGAACAAGGTTCTAGTGGATGGGGGTGCTGCAGTCAATTTGATACCCCATTTCATGCTGAAAAGATTAGAGATCCGCGAAGGAGATATCGAGCCCCATAATATGGTTCTGTCCAATTATGAGGGAAAAGTGGGCAAAACACTGGGAGTGGTCCAGTTGGAATTGACAATAGGCTCAAGCTGTAGGCCCACCATGTTTATGGTGATTGAAGCCAAGGCCAACTATAACTTATTGCTGGGAAGGGAGTGGATCCATGGCGTAGGGGCAGTTCCTTCGTCAATGCATCAGCGACTAGTTCTGTGGAGAGATGATGGAATCTTGGAAAACATCGAAGCAGACCAGAGTTACTTTATGTCAACAGTCAATCTAGTTGACAAAAGGGATTATGACAAGAATCTGGCAAAGATTGCTCCGTGTGTTCCAAATGACGAGATTAACGAAACCAGAAACGCCCACTACTACATGACCCTTCGC
Source organism: Vicia faba (assembly GCA_948472305.1). Lineage (NCBI taxonomy): Eukaryota > Viridiplantae > Streptophyta > Magnoliopsida > Fabales > Fabaceae > Vicia > Vicia faba. The sequence goes on along the minus strand of OX451741.1, from coordinate 1,310,486,381 downwards.
CATGATGGCCTTTACTGGGATAGAACAATAATCAGTGAAGAAGAGGGAGTCGAAAGCACTATACAAAAACGGCCATCAGGCTGGGACTTCAACAACCTTATCCATGACTGAGTCCACCTTTTTCGAAAGGATTTCGGCCTATATGGCTGAGAACGAATCAAAAGCGGCCTTAGAGGCTGAAATAAATAAATTAATTGTAAAGATGAACGAAGTAAGTGGGGATGGCTCGAAATGCTTACCCCTCAAAGAATTTGAGATGGATCAAAGGTTGGATGCCATCTACGATAAAGAACCCTTAGGCTTTGAAAGGGACCCCATAAACTCAGGTGCCAAAATGTTGGCACAAGATCCACTCGAAGAAGTCAACTTAGGGGATGAAAAAACGAAAATAATAACCTACATAAGTGCAAAACTTAGCCCAGGCCTCAAGAAGGAAGTAATCGAAGTCCTCAAGGAAAACAAAGATTGCTTCGCATGGGATTATGACGAGATGCCTGGTTTAAAGATGGAGTTGGTCGAACACAGACTGCCAATCAAAGATGGCAAGAAGCCCATCAAACAAACTCCCAGAAGATTCGCACCAGCGGTTCTCACAAAGATTAAAGCTGAGATCGAAAGGTTGCTGCGTTGCAAATTCATCAGAACAACAAGGTACGTCGAATGGTTAGCAAATATAGTACTTGTTATTAAGAAAAATGGTTCTTTAAGAATTTGCATAGATTTTAGGGATTTAAACACTGCAACCCCTAAAGATGAATATTCCATGCATGTGGTAGAAATTCTAGTAGACTCTACTGCAAGGTTCGAATACTTGAGTATGTTAGATGGATACTCTGGGTATAATCAGATTTTCATTGCTGAAGAAGATGTTGCAAAGACATCATTTCGTTGCCCAGGAGCCTTAGGCACCTACAAATGGGTGGTGATGCCTTTTGGTTTAAAGAACGCTGGGGCAACTTATCAAAGGGCAATGAATTCAATTTTTCATGATTTCATTGAAACCTTCATGCAGGTGTATATTGATGATATAGTCATCAAATCTATATCTGCTGAAACACATTTGCATCATTTGAGCCAATCATTCGAGCGAATGAGAAAACATGGCTTAAAGATGAATCCCCTTAAATGTGCATTTTTTGTGCAGGCTGGAGATTTTCTTGGTTTTGTGGTTCACAAGAAAGGGATTGAAATCAACCAGAACAAAACCAAAGCCATAATGGAGACGAAAGCACCTACGTCAAAAAGGGAGTTGCAATCTCTGCTAGGGAAAATTAACTTCCTCAGAAGATTCATTTCGAACCTGAGTGGAAGAACCCAAGCTTTCTCTCCGTTACTTCGTCTAAAGCAAGGCCAAGCCTTCGAATGGAACGAAGCCCACTAGGAGGCATTTGACAGGATAAAAAGATACCTCTCTCACCCTCCTATTTTGTCTCCACCTTCATGGGGGAAGCCCATGAGATTGTACATATCTGCCTCTGAAGTTAGTATAGGTAGTATGTTAGCACAAGAAGATAGAAATGGTATCGAAAGAGCCATATACTATTTAAGTAGAGTACTAAATGATGCAGAGACCAGATATAGCAATTTAGAAAAGCTATGTCTCTGTCTGTATTTCTCTTGTATGAAACTCAAGTATTATATAAAGCCTGTTGATGTTTATGTTTCATCTCATTTCGATGTCATTAAACACATGCTTTCAAAACCAATAATGCATAGCAGAGTTGGTAAATGGGCTTTAGCCTTAACAGAATATTCTTTGACTTTCATGCCTTTAAAAGCTATGAAAGGTCAAGTGATTTCTGACTTCATTGTGGACCATTCTTTGGTTGAGCAGACTGTCATGAGTTACGTCGAAATACAACCATGGAAATTGTACTTTGATGGTTCAACCCACAGGAATGGAAGTGGCGTTGGAGTCCTTCTAATTTCTCCTGAAGGAATTCCAACAAAATTCAAGTATAAATTAGATAGTCCTCGTTGCTCGAACAATGAAGCTGAGTATGAAGCGCTCATTGTTGGCCTTGAAGCTTTGTTGGAATTGGGGGCAACTAGAGTCGAAATTAAAGGAGACTCAGAATTAGTGGTCAAACAAATTACAAAGGAATATAATTGCATAAAGGAAAACTTGATGATATACTTCGTCATAGTCAACAGGCTACTAAGGAAATTTGAATACATGGATATTCAACACATACCAAGAATAGAGAACCAAGAAGCAAATGACTTAGCACAGTTGGCTTCGGGTTATAAAGTTTCTACCAGGAACTTTAAGGATTTAGTTGAATTAAGGGGTAGAGTTATGGCTACTAGATTCACACCATCGGATCTGGAAAGTATGAAATTGGGATATGCTGAGAAACAGGGATTCGAAATATTAGCCATAAACACTTTGTCAGATGCAGATTGGCGAAGTCCACTGATGAGTTATTTAGCAAACCCAACTCTGAATGTGGATAGAAAGACAAAATACAGAGCATTGTCATATCTCCTTATGGGGAACGAATTGTTTAAAAAGACCCAAGAGGGCGTATTATTGAAATGCCTAGGAGAAAGTGAGGCATACTTAGCATTGTCAGAAGTCCACAATGGGGCATGTGGGGCACATCAAGCAGGCCATAAAATGAAATGGCTGTTATTTCGATACGGCTTGTATTGGCCTAGCATGCTCAAAGATTGCATAGACTTTGCTAAAGGATGTGAGGAATGTCAGAAACATGCAGGGATTCAACATGCCCCTGCAAGTGAGTTGCATTCGATCAACAAACCATGGCCATTTAGAGGATGGGCATTGGATTTGATAGGAGAAATAAATCCTGCTTCGTCCAAAGGACAGAAATATATCTTGGTAGGAATAGATTATTTTACCAAGTGGATCGAAGCTATACCATTAATAGTTGCTGATCAAGAGGCTATTATTCAGTTTATACAGAAGCACATTATCTATAGGTTCGGATTGCCAGAGAGCATAACCACAGACCAAGGCTCTGTGTTTACTGGTAGAAAGATGCAAGAATTTGCCCAAGAAATGGGATTTAGATTGCTAACGTCAACGCCATATTATGCTCAAGCAAACGGGCAAGTCGAAGTAGCCAATAAAGTGATAATAGGATTAATCAAGAAACATATTGGTAAAAAGCCAAGAAACTGGCACAAAACTTTGGACCAAATATTATGGGCCTGTAGAACATCTCCTAAGGAAGCTACTAACACTACGCCTTTCCAACTCACATTTGGTCATGATGCAGTGCTGCCAGTAGAAATTCATCTACAATCAGTTCGAATTCAGAGACAAAACAAAATCCCAGCTGCATTATATTGGGAAATGATGATGAATGAATTAGTTGAGTTGGATAAAATTAGATTACATGCATTGGAAATTTTGATGAGACAAAAAGAAAGAGTGGCCAGAACATACAACAAAAGGGTGAAGAAAAAAGTATTCATTATTAATGACTTAGTTTGGAAAGTCATATTGCCCATGGACAAGAAAAATAAAACACTAGGTAAATGGTCACCTCATTGGGAAGGACCTTTTCGAATATTAAAAGTATTCTCAAACAATGCATACGAAATCGAAGAACTGATGGATGATAAGCGGATCCTAAAGGTTAATGGGAAATATTTAAAGAAATATAAGCCACGCCTGCAGGAGATTCGAATAGTAACAACGTAACCAAAATATTATATAAGGCCAAAATGGCAAGATGAGATGCCAAAATGGCGTTGTTCGAATATTACATATAAGAAACCAAATTGTAGTCAAATAAACACTGAAATTTAGAAATAAGAATTATTTTTCAATCTGTTGAAAGTGCTTCGAAAAGATTCAAGTCTCTGCTGAGCGAAACGCCTGGCTCCTTCCAAGGTTGCCACTTCTCCTTTAAGTTGTTCTGCAGTTTCCATTTCTGCAAGCCCCTGGTTGAGAAGCTCTTCGAATTGGTTACCAGCAGTATTGGTTTCGAAGGCTATTTGTTGTTCTTTAGCCTCCTTAACCTTCTGTTGAAGTTCCAGAATCTGCCTTTCCCAAAGAAGTATGGACTCAACTCGAGCCTCATAATCAGTTTTCGCCTGCTTTAGATGCATAGCTTGATCCTCAGCTTCTTGAGAGAGTTTCGAAGCTTGTTCATAAGCAGCATCCATTGCAATGCGTTTTTCTTGAACCTTCTTGGCAGCAGATTCATCTTGGAGAAGGTAACCAGTTACGTTGTCCAGCAAAGACTGAAGATCGAACAAGAGAGTACTAACTGGCAAGGAGAAGGTAGCAAGATTGACCTTTGTAAGCAACTCCTTCATAGTATAGCAAGCAGTGCTATCTTGTTTGAGCACTTCAAATATATCCACATTGAGAATTGTTCTCCTGATCTTATTAAGAAGAACAATTCTTTCATCTGTGGGAAGAGGATAGCTGGTCAAACTTGTGCCAGCCCTAGCAAGTCGGACGTCCCTTTGAGCCAGCTTTGCCTTCATGTACCCAATAGGGTCATTTCGTCTCAGGAGTGCAAGCTCTTCGTCAGTCATTCGAGACAAAGAGGATTGAGGGAGTTCCACACGTAGGGGAGTCACGTCCATTTCAACCTCCATGGGTTTGTTGGTTGCATCACCATCCCCTTCATTCGTGTCGTGCTCATGATCTTCTTCATCATCATCCAAGTCCACCACTTCGATGTCTTCCTTTTCGCTGCTATTTCCATTGGACTCCGTCCCAGCAGTCGAACCATCATTGGCATCCTCCTCCTCAGACTGTTCTTCTGCAGATTCTTCGTCTCTTTGACCAGAATCAGCTTTCTCTCCTTCAGTTTGAGTGTCCTTTGGATCCTCTTGAAGGGTTTCAAGAGGGGACTTTTGAATAGAAGCTCTTTGCAAATCTTCTGCAGATGTTTGAAGTGGCGTTTCGTTTGTCTCTTTCAGAGGAATAGAGGTACCTTGATCATCCTGCTGTTCAGAAGTTCCAGCCAGAACCGCCATATTGGAGGAACCTTTGTTCTGTACAAGGTTGCTGGCATCTCCTTGAGGAGAGGAGTTGAGTGGAGCAGCAGCTTTGGATGGTGAGTTCGAAGTAGTGGAAGCTGGATTCAAGATGTTCTGCAAGGAGCAAAAGAATGTTAAAAACATGCACCAAGGTAATAAGAAATTATTATTTTCAAAGATATTTAAAGTTCAATTTACCTGTGGACTCTCGGAGGAGAGGTTACTAGCTATGCGTTCCAACATTACGTTGGAGGTGAAGGTGGAATTTTGGATTTGGGTAAGGGAGCAGCATCCCTGGAATCAAGTCCAGAGACACTAGTTGGGACGGTACTTTTCGAAATGTCCTTCTTCTGCTTCTTCTTCGAAGCAGTTGGTAAGTTTCCTCCAGCCTTGGGGTCTTCCCCAGTGGTGTTTGATTTTCTCTTCTTGGGAGTAGTAGGAGGAAGTTTGTTGGTCTGAAAAGATTTAAACAAAGAGTTAGATGCAAACCATAAAACATTAGTGAATTCGAAACATCAAGGCTAAGTGATTACCGTTGGAGTTGGAACACTGGTTATTGTTGGTATTGTTGTGGTGGTTGTTGCAGCAATGGTTGTTGTTTCGGATGGAGTTACTTTGTCAGTAGTTTCGATAGAGGCTTGAGAGGCGCTCCCTTCTTTCGACTTCGAAGCGGCTGTCTTTATCCTGATGGCTGAAAATCGAAACAATTAAAGCAAAGGTTAAAGATATGGAAAATGAAAAACGTTTGGGATTTTCCCAAGCATTCGCACATGTGCCTTGATCAGATTTAATCGACATGGCAGAAAGGTCGTAATGAAGGTGTCCTGGGAAATCGTGGAGCCAGTGTCGAGCCCATGTCACAATCTTAGATGGATTTGGTTTCCTTTGAAGATATTTGAACATCTCTTTGCAAGTGAACCACCAAGGATATGGGGGAAACCAAGCCAGAGCCAGTTCTGAGGTAGGTAATCTAGGAAATTTAGGTGGATGCATTTCGAATGCCAACCTATACCGATCCTCAAGTGACAACCCTGAAGGAAGTTTTAACTTAGAAACTTTTTGTTTGAATTTTTCCTTCAAGGTCTCAGCCGCTTGATGCACAGTGGATTCCAAGCGCGTGGGGTCATAAGTAGTTTCAAAATAATTTTGGAAAGCTTTAATCTCTTTGGCATGAGTAAACATACCTTTCTTGGCTGGTACCTGCACATCGAAGGCATCAATTAGTTTCTGTTGAATTGTAAGTGTATCGAACATATAAGTTTGATAAAACTTGGTCCACCATTCCAGAAACCCCTTGCTGTGAGATGGGTAGGTTCGAAGGTTATTAGCTCAAACTGGGTAAAGCCTTGGTATTGTTCTTACTGTAATTTGGCTTCCCGTGCCTTGAAAGTTCGCCCAGAGGTAATGGCACTTTCAGTTTGAAATAAGGGTTCAGGAATTAGTTGGCATAAGCCAAACTGTCTCGAAACAAAATTTGGCTGGTAAGCGAAAAGGAAAATCTGATTCTTGGCAGGAGTTATTCTTGAAGAAATGAGTCTAGGTAGCAAAAAGGCTCTCCATACATCTTGAATCTCCTTGCTCTTGACAGCTTCTGAGAGAGCCATGGTGAACCAAGAAGGTCCATGAGCCCTCGAAGCAAAAGGCGCCATGGTCTCTTCGAACTTATGCCTTTTGGAGAATATCATGATGTACTTAGAGAATAGGACTTTGAAGTCGTCTTTGTCGTCATTTGGAGTTAATCTTCGAAGCCTAGTGCCTTCGACTATCCTATCAGTTATCTCAGGGTCTTGTTCATCAATGGTGTTGGCAGTTGACAAGGAGGGTTCGAACATGGCATTTAGCCATAGCTGAAGTAACCAAAAAGGGCCAGCCAACAGGATATTCTTGGAGGTATGAGATTTTAGGCTCGAAACAGCTGACCTTAGGCTTTCATAAAGGTCAACTAAGAGCAGTTCACTTAAGCACACTCTTCGATTTTCATGCAAATCCCTAGCTAGAGGAATAAACCTACTGGCTACCTGTAGGGATCTACTGCAGAAGACGTATCTTGACAGCCATAGGGTAAGGAAAGCAATGTGTTCTACATCAGACACACTGTCTCCCTCAGCATGGTAGTGACTGATAAACTTGGAAAAACTTGCTAGTTTGACTTCGAAGTCGATGATACTTGAATGTTCTTCGTTGTCAGGGATATATGTTTCTCCTACTGGCGATAGCCCAGTGATGGCCGCTATGTCGAAGAAGGTAGGGGTAATCATTCCTCCAGGGAGATGGAAAGTATTATAGGTACTGTCCCAAAAATAGAGGGACGCGAATAGTAAAGGGTGGCTGTAAGTGAAACCAGGCTTCGACAGCTTAATCAAGTTGTAGATACCTAATTCTTCCCATTGCTGGGATTTCTTAGCTTCTACCTTATTGAACCAGTTTTGATAAGCAGTGTCCGAGGTGGGGCAAGATCGAAACGGTATAAAATTACTTTTTACATAGTCTAATACAAAAGGGTCCTTAGGAGGAACAGTTGGATTTTCCATGGTATTTGAGCCAGAAGATTCTATTGCCTTAGGGGCGTCCATTTTGTTAAACAAGGGTTTGAAACTATAGCAAACTGGGAAAATTGTCCTGGTATCTTTTAGAATTTCAAAAATCGTAAGAGGGCCCATTAAGGCTAACCTCTTACCAGCAACGGTGGTAGGAATGAGTACCTGTGATGCATAAAGCATTTCTTTTTCCTTTGAGATCATCTGGGGAGCAAGAACGGATTGACCTTGGTGAGTGATAACCTTACTTTCCATTGTAGTTCCTGCGGTCTTTCCTTTCTTCTTGGAAACCTTTTTGAGTTGGGATGAAGTAGAAGAAGACATTTTTGAAGAATGTTGAAAGCTTAGGGTTTTTTGGCGAGAGAAGAAGGATAAAAGATTCAGAATGTGGAAAGAAAAGAAAAAGACTAAGTTGATGATGTTTTATAATGTGGAAGTTTAAACATCCACTGAATAAGGTTGTGATACGTGGAAATCATGGGTTGGTTTGATGAAGAGGTGGCGTAAAGTTAACATGGGTAATAGGCGTGATTAAGGATAATCATTGTTTTGTAACTGCACCATACTGTGAAGTGGCTCCAGGCGGTTAAGGAATCCAAAAAGTGTTATGATTGACGTGACTGGAGTCAAATGCATTAAATGTTACGATGATTCGAAGGTCGCATCAAAATCTTGTGTGGATGTTTAAAATAAGTATTTCTCAGAGAGATCGAAATACATATTTTAAAGGGGCATTTTGTTGGCTGAAGATTTTGATAATATTATTAGAAGCCAAGTGAATTGAACGTTTCGATCGAAATGAAACAAAGCGTCATGTTTCGAAATAGCAGAAGCAGTGTTTTGAATGAGCATATCAAAGCTTGGAGCTTCGAGTGGCAATTATGGGAACATATCTAAAGAAGTCTCGAAATAACAACAAGGCTGTGTTTGAGAAGTGCGTTCGAAGCGGAGAAGTACCAAAACATTTGAAATTCAAATGCAAGCGGGACATTCGAAGTTTGAAATTTATGTGCTGGAGCATTTGGAGACACGTGGAAACAAGAGAGAGGCATTGTTCTGCATGTTCTGAACGTGGCATAATCTTATGGCAAGACCGTTATGGTCGAAGTAGTATAAATAGAAGTCTTAGTATTAGGATTTCGGGTGTCATATCTATTGTACTAAATACTCAGTAAACATTCAAATTACCACATGGCAAGGGAAACGAATGCAAGAGCAATGTACGTATGATAGCACCACATGTTTATGATTTAATGAAAACCTTTTATCATTTCCAGTACTTTCCTTTATCTTCCTGCCAAATACCATTTACAAGTTTTCTTATTTAAAATCTTTTTATTCGAAATCTTTTCATTGAAGCCTTACATTTTAAAGCTTTCTTTACATTTCAAACACTTTACATTTCAGAAAACTGTCATACTTTTCATGCCTTTATCTTCAAGTTTTATCTTTCGAACGCATATTTTTACTTAAAGTCATTTTACAGATTTCTTGCATTAAACGCTTTCTTCATATTTCGAATCTTTTACATTCCAGAGCATCTTTTACATTAACTGTTTTTATAATTCGAAGCCATTTACTTGCCTTTTATGCAATTTTACATGTCTTTACAATTAACATTTATTCATGCAATTTAGTTTCGTGCACATATATTTTGATTACACCTTTGGATCTTTAAGAGAGAAATCGAAATAAGTCAAACACCTACACAACACTCAAATACCAACCATGAATATCTGTTCGATCATGAGAGTTACCATAATGACCAATGAGTCCTAGGATCAATCTATTCGATCCTGCGAGTTACCAGAGAAATTGAATAACAGTCAGTAAGTTTATTCGATAGTTTGGAAGACTAGCGGTTGTTTACCAGAAATCACTGGAAACACAGGGTCCACTTGGATACCTTTATCGCTTACAATGAAACCTAGCAATTTTCCAGACCTCACCCCAAAGGTGCATTTGTTTGGATTCAACCTCAGTTTGAATAACTTCAATCGGTCAAACAGCTTCCGCAGATGGTCAAGGTGTTCCTCCTCAGTTTGGGACCTTGCAATCATATCATCAACGTATACTTCGATCTCATGGTGGATCATGTCATGAAATAAATCAACCATGGCCCGTTGGTAGGTTGCCCCAGCATTTTTCAACCCGAATGGCATGACCTTGTAGCAGAAGGTCCCCCATTGAGTAACAAAAGTAGTCTTTTCCATATCTTCTGGAGCCATCTTGATCTGATTATACCCTGAGAAGCCGTCCATGAAAGAGAAAACTTTATGCTGAGCAGTATTATCAACTAGAACGTCAATATGAGGCAGAGGGAAATCATCCTTAGGGCTAGCCCTGTTCAAATCCCTGTAGTCAACACACATCCTGACTTTACCATCTTTCTTTGGCACTGGAACCACGTTGGCCACCCACTGAGGATAAGAAGTCACTGCTAGAAACCCGGCATCAAATTGCTTCATGACATCAGCTTTAATTTTCTTGGACATCTCTGGGCGCATGCGGCGGACCTTCTGTTTTACCGGAGGGCAGTCTTCCTTGGTAGGCAGATGATGAACTACAATGTCGGCATCCAAACCAGGCATGTCTTCGTACGACCAAGCAAAGATTTCCATGTAATCATGCAACATCTGAATCAACTGTTGTTTTACGCTGAGCTCTAGATTGGCACCAATCTTGACTTCTTTTCTATTAGTCTCAGTACCCAGATTTACCGTTTCCACTGGCTCTTCATGCGACTGAATGGCCCTCTCTTCCTAGAGTAGCAGTCTTGCAAGTTCACCAGGCACTTCGCAATCATCTTCACCCTCGTCTTCGGCTAAATTGATCGGATTTTTGAAGTCATAACTGGAAGTAGCAGAGCTGTTACCAGCGAGATCCAGAGTGGATTGGAACCTGTATAAGTGAGTGTGTGTAAATATAGCTGTTTTGCAATATATAAACAAAGAAAGAAAAAGAGCACAAGATTTGAAATGCAACAAACGTCCAATGTTTTGATTAATGATATATGGAAATGTCATACAAAAAGCCCTCACAAATGGAGCCACGGTGCCCCGGGTAGGACACCGAGCCAATAAAAGTTTCAACATATTGTTTGTTACAAATTGAAAATAAAAGAGTTCATTACTGGGTGACAAAAGTAATAGGTGTAAAATCTTTTATCGTCCAGTTGCTTGGTCCGTTGTTGGTTGGTGGATAGATCCAACTATCAAATTCTGCTTCCTCTACGTCCTCCTCGATAGCATTCACTCTTGGGTTGGTGATGAACACCGGAGGCTTTCTGATCCTTTCTTTGCGAACAGCCTTCTGAGCCTCTGCAGTGAAGCCCAGCCCAAACTTGTCGGTCTTTTGAGTGAAATCAGGAAGTTGACCCCAGTTTGCACACCTGCCTTTCTCGATTACAGCCCGGGCATCCTTCAGGGAAGCCATCTTCAAAGGAAAGTCTTCTTCAACCACTGTCTCAGCTGACGCCAACGTTGGAGGTACCTCTTCAAAATGTTGAAAGGGGGTTTCAATAAACTCCCCGTCCATCTCGATATACCGGAATGAATTCAGATGACTTACCATGTATTCCTCCTCTCCCTGCACAGTAACAATCTTCCCTCTGACAGGGTATTTGAGCTTCTGGTGTAGAGTGGATGTCACGGCCCCAGCCTTGTGAATCCAGGGTCGACCCAACAAACAGGAATAAGATGGACGAATATCCATCACATAGAACGTTGAGTCAAAGACTTGGGAACCCACACGAATAGGAATGTCTACCTCACCGTGCACCATCCTCTTGGAACCGTCGAAGGCTCTAACAATGATGTTACTAGGCTTCAATTCCAGGCCCTCACAATCCAACCGATCTAAGGCCTTCTTGGGCAATACATTCAGGGAAGAACCGGTGTCCACCAACACGTGTGCGAGAGTCGTGCCCCTGCATTCTATAGAGACGTGCAGGGAATCATTGTGGTTTTTCCCTTTGGCGGTAAGATCAGCATCTGAGAAACCTAAACCATTGTCAGCCGTTAAATTAGCCACACAGTCAGTGAATTGATCTGCGGATGTCTCTTGTGGCACATGGGCTGTTTTTAGAAATGAAATCAAGGCCTTGGCGTGGGCCTCTGAGCATAGCAGCAACGATAGCATAGAGATTTTGGAGGGGGTATGCCCCAGCTGTTCAACGACATTGAAGTCACTCTTTTTAATGATTTTAAGGATTTCCTCCATCTCTTGCTGGGAGGCTTCAACAATGGTCTTTTTTGGTGTCTCCGTCCGGGCAGGCAAATTGGTATCAACTCCTTTGCCTCGAGTATCAAAGGACTCGGCGGCAGTGGTAGACACAGGAACTTGATTTGGAACATGCACACTTGCGGGTGTGATGATAAGAGGTTTTCGGATAACTGGTGGTGCAATGTCAGGCGAGAAGAGCCTGCCACTGCGGGTAACTTTTGCGGGACCAGTGATGTTACTGATACTGGTACTGGTGTTGAACTCCTGCTTCACTCCAAGCACATACACATCTGCCCCATAATGCCATGGGACAGCCTTGTCAGATTCATAGGGGAGGGGCCCCAGAACGGTAATAACAATGGGTGCAATAGACATGATTTGGACTGGCTTTTTCGGGGGAGCCTTGGTAGGATTGTTGAAGATTGTGACAACAGATACTTCTTCAGCGGAAACAAACGGAACAACGGTCTTCTTGAACAAAATTTCTTTGCTGTCCATCAGGCTTTGAATGCCTGATTTCAGCAGCGGGCAACCGGTAGGGATAACAGCACACAGGAGGCAACCCTTGCTACAACCCGGAAATAAACCGGCCAGCAGTAGGTTCCTCTTAACAGTCAATAGAGGGGTAGCAACATCATTCACCGAAACAGCATATAAATCTTCCTCGACGGCATTTACTCTATGCTGGGGCATAGGAGCAGTTACAACATTTGGCCTCTCAGGCGCCTCAAACTGAATTTCCTTCGCATCAATAAGGTCTTGAACCTTATTTCTCAGGGCCCAGCAATCATCAGTAGTATGCCCGGGGCTATCAGAATGATAAGCATAACGGGCGTTGGGGTTGTATTTAGGAGATGCAGTATTCACGACCTTCGGGGCCTCTCTGATGGTCACCAAGTTGGTCGATAGCAGTTGCGGCAAGATCTGTGACAAGGTCATACTCAGCCGAGTGTACGGCCTTTTGGGCCTTTCACCCCTTTGTTGATTGTACTGTTGAGGAGCAGCAACGGGCTTTGAAATCACCAATGCATTGACGGCTTGGCGGCGTTCTGGCTTAACTTGTCTTCTAGGGCCATAAACAGCACTAGCCTCCTTTTTGAAAGGCTTCTTCTCAGTACTTGCGGAGGCACTTTTCTGAATCTTCCCTGACTTGATGCCAGCTTCTATTCTTTCGCCTATTAAGATCAAATCCATAAACCCAGCGGAGGAGTTACCAATTATATGATTGAAAAATGGACCAGACAAGGTCCCTAGAAACATGTCAACCAGTTCGCGGTCAGTCAAAGGCGGCTTCACCCGGCTAGCCAAGTCTCTCCATTTTTGCGCATATTCTTTGAATCCTTCGCCCGTTCCCAATGACATACCCTGAAGTTGGGTACGCGTGGGAGCGAGATCAGAATTGTACTGATATTGTTTATAAAAGGCGGTGGCCAAGTCTTCCCAGTTTCGGATACTGGTTCCATCTAGCTGATAGAACCACTCAAGTTGGGCCCCAGAAAGGCTATCTTGAAAGAAATGGATCCAAAGGTTTTTGTCCGAAGTGTAAGGTTGGATCCTCCTTACATATGACCTGAGATGCATTTTTGGACAGGACAACCCGTCATACCTCACAAATACCGGCACTTTGAACTTTGGGGGAATCACAATCCCAGAAACCAAACCCAAGTCTTCGAAATCCAAACCCGGAACTTTCTGCAGCTCCATAGCTGCCAATCTGTCTTCTAAACCTTTGTACTTATCATCAGCCGGAGGGTATTGTTGATCAGAGTAGTCTTCGTCCTCCTCAGCCTCTTCTTCTTCCATATCAGACTCGGAGGGTACTGCAGCCGCATTCCCTTTACTGGTTCCCTCCTCAGAAGTAGGGGGAAATTCAAGCACTCTTCGGGCTTCTCCTTCAAACCTTCTCCCTAAAGTAGCCACTCCAACTATCTTTTTCTTCTTCTTCACTGGGTCTTTGTTCCCTATTAGGGCCTTTAGATCCTCCTGACCCTTAGCCAAGGTCATCAGGAGTTGTTGAAATTGTGCATTTTGAGATTGCAGGTCCTTGACTGTTTGCTCGAGATCCATCTTACTGAAATAAACAGCAGAAAGATAAGGAAACCTGGTGAAGAGACCTGTTTATGCACATGATGAATGGTATGCTTATGTATGCAATGCATTCAAGGATTTAGAATATTCAAAATTGTTGCAGACAAAAAGAACGCACGTCATATTAATAAGAAGAAATATGTTAGTACATAAATGCCCCATGGGCCAAATATTACAAAAAACAAACTTCTCAAGGTAAAAAGACGTTGCACATCCTCTTTGGTGCGATGTAGGCGTTGAGGGTCTCTTGCTCATGGAGTCGGCGGGTGAGCTCTAAAACCTTCTTCTCGCTGGCGTAGAAGCTGGCTTCAAAAGTGTTCCGTTCCTCCTTGAGTTGGATCCAACTCTTCTGCATCTCCTCCCACGATGTAGGCATGTCGGGATGTAGGATGGTGTAGGGAACCTCTCCTTCTTTGACGGGCTCTTTAATCATAGGGAGAACATGAGGATAAGGCATCATTAGACTCTGGGCTCGGGCTCGTACCCACTTGAGATAAGGCTCAAGAGGGATGGAGTTCTTGTGTCCCAGTGTCTTGCTGTCAACCTTGTTGGGCATCCTCCAAGCTATGATGAATCTTTGGCGAAGTCCTTGTACATCGTTGTCGAAGTCAAAAACTAGGTCAGGAATTAACATGTCGTGAGGACCATCTCTTCGTTAATATCCAAATTGCCTCAAAGCTAGGCAAGGGTTGTAGGTAATGCCCCCTCTAATGCCAAGTAATGGAACATTAGGGAACTCTCCATAATGATCGACGATGATGACATTTTCTCTGGACCGAGAACACCAATGTACATTAGAGTGAGTAAGAGTCATCAACCGTTGGGACCACCTTGAGCCTTGGTCATTCTTCAAGACAGATTGTGGAAGGTGCGAAATAAACCACCTTGCAAGGAGAGGAGTACAACACATGAGAACACCCCTCTTTCTCATTGTTCGAGTGTAAAATGAGTGAAGAATGTCCCCAAGCAATGTTGGTATTGGATTTCTGGACAAGAAGATTTTGACGGCGTTGACATCTACGAGCTGGTCAGGATTTGGGAACAAGACCAACCCATAGATAAGGAGTGCCACAATTTCTTCAAAGGCTTGTAGGTCCAATGAATTCCAACATTCTTGTGCCTTCTCAAACAAGAATTTTGCTAAGAACCCTTTGATGCCGCTTCTAGTTTCCCAACCCCCCTTGATGTCGGATGGTTGTAGATGTAATGCTCGAGCAACATCTTCAGGATTTGGTTCCTTTTCCGTACCGTTGAAAGGTAGTTGATTAAGGATAGGAATTCTCAGGAGTTGAGAAAACTCCTCCAAAGTGGGCACCAACTGGTAGTCGGGGAAAGTGAAACAGTGATGAAGAGGGTCAAAGAACTGGAATAGCACTTTCATCATGTCCTCTTCAATGTTGGTGTTGACTAAGCTGAGCGGTCTACCATGTCTTTCACTGAAGGGAGAGCTTTCCGGAATTCTTGATGTGAGCTCCTTGAGTTGAGGAGGGATTCTCACAAGGTTGACTTGAATGGTTTTTCTGCGAGGAACTTCCATGACCTACAAAACAAGAACAAAGGTGAAGATCTAAACCCTTGAAACAGTTAGTGAATGCTCATGATGCTTTATGATGTTCATGATGTATGCACAAACATATGTACAAGCAAATCACACCAAACCCTAGTTTCAGGCTTGCATGGGGTTTCATAGGTAAGTACCCTCTTGAGTGTAGTTGGCTTAAAAACCTGCCCTATAAATAGTAACCGGGTTCTAAGGAGCTCAATATCATTGGATTGTTTTCATTGTTCATTGTTTTGGTTTAGCCACTTAACTAGCGACCAAAATATTCCAAGAAAACAACCCTCAATGAGTGTAGTATCGAGTATCTACCAACTTTAGACTGCACCAAAGCCGGTCATCTCACTACCCCTAATAAAAGGCCAAATGGTCAAGTAAGGTTCTGGGTCATTAGTGCTTAGTGACATCACTCAGCGGCCCCGTACTCTCCTTGATTGAACTCAAGGGTTACCGGTACTCACAAATATGTCGCACTAATATAGCTATTGCTTTGACCGTGTCGGTATACCCCGCACAGTTTCCACAACGTATTGCTATCTATGAATGTTTCCCAAAATCTGGGTATAGGATTGCAAACCCAAACAAGAGAGCCAAGATATAAAGCAATCAAATCAAACAATTAGTCATGCAAGAGGGTGATCTAAGCCCTAAGGTTACTCCACTTAAAAGTTTCTCCCCAGCAGAGTCGCCAGTTCTGTGATACGGTGGGAGAACTGACTAGGGTTTTGCGTTTGTTTTTGCAAATGTTTCGGTTGAGCAAGAGTCGCCACCGACTTTTTATTTTATCCTAAGGAAAGGTTTAAAAAGCACAGCAAAAACCTTTGAGATGTTTTCTTGGGTTCGGGGAGTAGATTATAGAAAGGGAAGGTATTAGCACCCTTTCTATCCATGGTTATCCATGGGCTCTTAGTTACTTGCTTAGATCAACTTGCCTTGATTTTCAATTGTTTGAAATGGTGCTTTGTCTGTGTGGGTTTGAAAAATGTTTTGAAAAGAGGCCAATATGGTGGCAACCTTTGTAATGATCCATGTTGGGATGTATACAAAGGTGTATGTCTTTTGAAAAGTTTTTCAATGTTTTTGAAAGTGTAATGATGTGTGGTTTGAAAAAATAGGCAAGTGTTTTTGCAAGTTTGACTCAAGTAACTAAGAGTTTGTCTACTCCTAAATTTCTCAAAGATTTCTCCTATGTTTTTAACCCTTTTAACAATTTTGTTCCACCATTATATTTGGTGGACAATCTTGTGTTAGGATGTGAACGGGACGGGCGCGGGTCATCGTTTAGACCATGATTGCAATGGTGCCAAGTATCTTTGGGCAATTTTTACTTTAAGGGACTTGATCATTTTTAGGCAACTTTCGAAAGCGTCATCGAGGGACTATGATCATTTTAATTTGCTTTATTTTTGCCAAAGATACTCAACATGCAATATGGCCCATTATTGAAGGCAACAAGTGGAATACCTTAGGGGTGCAAGTGTGATTGGTGTTGTCCATTTTCATGCTTATTTATCTTGAATTTAGGTCAAACTATTTTTGGTTAATTGATTTGCATACAAAACCCTAATTCTAACATGGTATATTTAGAAAACTTTAAAGTGCGAAAAATAAAGCTCCTAAGTTATTACAACACAATATATATATGGGAAGGGGGGTACAAATGTTCAAATGGGGATATTTTAGCAAGAAATTAAGTCCTAAATTAATACAATCCAAATGGAATTTATACAAATTATTGAATATGCAATAATTAAATAAAATAAGATAAATATGCAAGATGCAAAAATGATTTTTTGTATGTATGTAGAAAGTGTTTTTTATGTGTCAAGAAAACAAAAATAAAAAGTATTAAGTTTGAGTATTTTTCATATTTAGGGCAAAACCCTAATTTATTAAATAAAAGGTATTAATTATTTAATATATATAATATTTATTAGTTATGTATAAAAAATAAATAAAAGAGAAGTATATTTGTCAAAAAGGTATTTTTAATGTTAAATATTAATAAAAAAAAAGTGTATATATTTTGTATTTTTTAACCTAAATGTATTAATAAATATATATGTATTTGTATTATTTACTAAATATATTAACTATATACAAAAATAATAATATTTAATATTTAAAAAAAATGTATTTTTATTATAAAATGTTTTCAAGAGATAACATAAAATAAAAATCAGAAATAAAATATGTGTGTATTATTTTTTTGTATTGAAAAATAAAAGTATACTTATTTATTTATTTACAAAACCTAATAAAACCAAATAAATATCAAAATAAATGCAAAAAATATGGGAAAAATGTTTTTAATGTCTTTTATGATTTAAACAAAAATATGGAAACAAAATCAAAAAGAAAAAAATGGAAAATAACAAGTATATCTCAAAATGGGCCAGGGGGGTTCAAAAGTAAAAACAAGGTGCAAATAGGAAAATGAAACAGGCCCAGCCCATGAAGACTTTGTCTTCAACCTCAGAACCTGTATGAACAACAACAACACGCGTTTTCTATCTCCATATTCCTTGATCTTTTGCCAAATCTAGCAACATGAAACCTGTAGAGCTTGAAGCCACGATTCTAGACATATAAAGAAATCAATCTAACTCTCAGAAATGAGAGAGAATTTCTTCTCCCCCAATTCCTGACCTAGTTTTTGTTCCATGTTCAGACATCAAATTCTCATAACACACATAACATAAATGAAAACTAATTATATGGGCATGTTCAGGGCCATGAATGTGACATAATTTCTTCACAAATCTAAACCTAACAATGCCTGGATAGAGAGATAAGAGTTCATGAACTTACTTGTTCAGTTGGAATCGTATCTGGTGATGGAGGTGTTTTCAATGCAAGGTGATGATTGGTATAGCTTCCTTGATGTCCAGGGATGCTATTCCAAGCTTTAGTTTGCTTTGAAACCAAGTGAATCGTGTTATGGCACTTCAACTGCAAAACAGAAAAATGAAAATGGTGATGTTGATTAGGAGTGTTACAGTCTACTTCTAATGCTTTGGACAGTTTGTGTGGATGGTAGGGAAAGTGTTTAAAGTGGTTTTGGCCAAGATGCACGATGGAAATGAACTATGGAAGTCCAACTGTAGCTTATGCCCTGTTTTTGCAGTTTAATGGTGATTCTGTGTTTGAGGATGTTTGGAACTTGGTTGGCTTGTGTTTCAGCTTAGGTTTGATGATTAGAAAGTGTTCAATAACTTTGCTCAAAGTTCTCTTGGCTGAGATGATAGTTGGTAGGTGTTATGCAAGCTTTCTTCTTACTTAAGCAACAAAAGGCCAAGTTGAGTTTTAGACTGATGCATGCCCCCAATCTATGCTGCATACCTTAGTCTTGATCAGTGTGTTATGTTCATAAACTTGTGCCAAAAGGATTTTCATTGTACTTGCTTGGATTTGCATTTGACATAAAGTTCAACTTTTCTAAAATGGCTAATTTGCTTTTTCTATTTAAGAGTTAAACTTCCATGTAATGACCAAACTCATAAAACAACACCTTGGCACAAAGGATTAGCATTAAATTATGGAGTGTAGATGAGATAAAAGACCTGTAATCTAGCTTAAGGCATGCTGAGTTCAAAAATGCAAGGTTATGGACATGTAACTTGGTCATGAACAAAGTGAGTTTTTCCCAACTTGCCAAATTCGATTCTCCCTAACCATGAGGTTGTTTGATGAGTCCTTTGACATTTTGGAAAGCTTGGAATGTGTACTAAAATCCATCTTTGAAATGAAAATTGAAATTCCAAGTGGAAGCATGTGAAAAGTGGTCTTGAAGTTAGGCAAAAATCCTGCCTAAAATTGGTCAAAATTTCTCTAAGTTAAGAATGGTTTGGTACCCTTGTTCCAAAATTTGTAACTTGAGCTACAAGCTTCTTTTGAGGAAACTTTGTGAATCAAAGTTGTAGATTTTGAAATGGACTACAACTTTCATGTTTTGACTTTTGCTTGAATCCAAATGAATCTTGGTGAGAAAGTGGGACAAAGTTAGGAAAAAATTAGGGTTTTTCATAACTTAGAAAAATTCTAAGTTATGAAAAATTTTCATTTCAAACCCTAATTTGTGATTCTTGATTTCTTGATGAACAAGTTTCATGATTTGGCATGTTTTGATGAAAAATGAATCTTGACACTTGATTTTGACCAAAAAGTCAAAGTTTGACTTTTCAGTATACAGTCAAAATTGATCAATTGACTGGGAAATTCAACTGTCAATCTTGTGCATTTGGGATCTTTTGAACTTGTTGAGTATGTCAAGACAATTCCATGGGGTCCTTGAGTCCATATGTGAGCTTGGTTTGCCATTGGCTAGGTCAAACAGTCAAAAATTGCCTTTGTGCAGTCAAAACCCTAAAAATCACCATTTTGCCCTTTTGGTGATCTGATCAAATTTCTTGTGGAATTGTGATCCAAACTTGATCAAATGGTCCATATGAGTTCATAATGTTGATGTGGATCAATTTTCATGAAGTTTGACTGTCAATTGGCCACAGTTGACTTTTTCCCCAATATAGCTGATTTCTAGGTCAACTGTCCAATTGACTGGGCAAAATTTGGAATCAAGGCTTGAAACTTGGTATGGGTAAACTTGGGAGTCCAACATGAAGCATGAAAGTCATCTTAGGCATTTTAGGTCAAAATATCTTTGTGCAAACACAAACCCTAATTTGGGTCAACAGTGCTAGGAGAAGTCTTGAGCAGAAGAAACCCCAACTGGGTCTTGAGCTCCAAGGGTCTTGTGATGAGAAAATGTTGAGGAAATGGGAGGGCAAATTTTGGGGTACAACAACTACCGACAGTGACAACTCCCTACACCCTGAGAGCGTGGACATAGTCAGAAAATACTGCGCATGAACAAAGACCCACTAGGTTGATTGGCCTAGGAAAAAATAAGGGCATCCCGACGAACCAAAAGGGTTCAGGAAAAAATTAGGGATAAAAATGAAAAAGCTTTACACCCGGTAAGTCGAAAACCCGAAAGGGCGGCTTGGGCAAAAAAGGGTATCCCGGTGGACTAAAAATCTGAAAAGACAGTCCAGGCAAAAGTTAGGGATTAAAGCGTACGACTATGTTCCATTATCTTGTCACTTGCCTATCAATAGAAGACTTATCATTCCGATCGGCAGTTACCAAGCACCTCATAAGTTGGGATGACACTCAATCCACAAGGCTTCCGCAGGCACTTTCTCCAGCAGGTACAGGGGCAGAAAAGTCTTGATGCAAAGTCATTGTCATATCCTCAGCATGCGTCCCAGTAACATATACTCCCCGCAGAGTAAGAAGTATCCAAAGACAGTGGTGTTAGATTTCCCGACCAGGACACAACTCTCCCCAGCTGAGGTTCACAATCGCGAGTGAGTCGGCAAAATTCTCCCCAAGTAGAGCTTGTTTATCACCAGCAACAGAAGTTCATCCCCAGCTGAGTTTATTTCTCCAAATTAGCAGATCTTCCAATAGAGTATCTCTCTTCCCCATAAAGTCATTCTCCCACGGGATTATTCTCAAACAGAGTCTCTCCTGGCGGAATATTCACGAGCAGAACGGATGCAAATCTCCAGCTAATCATCTTCGGTCACTATCCGCAGCGAGAACAAAGAACTCAACTCTTTTTAATCTCCAACAGTAGTCCAGGATTCATTCTCCCCAACCGGAGAATATCACAAGAACATTGCATATCCATACCTCATGGCATACGCATATGCATCATACAGCGCAATCTCATTTATTTTGAGAACATCATTACTCAATACATTTCATACACCATGACATTACATACGACTAACTCTTTACCTTTCAGGGAAAGATACAATCAAATTCTCACAAGTTCCTCTAGTTCAGTCAAACCGATGCTAAGATTTCTATTCCAATTCAAGCTATGAAGCCCGGATCCGACCAGATAATATCTTGATTTCTCCATCATACTGCGAAGCCCGGAGAACGACCGAATAACGGTACCAAAATACCGCGAAGCCTGGAGTCGACTAGATAGTGGTTTATCTTAAATTCAAGCTATGAAGCCCGAAAATCGACCGGAAAATAGTTGAATCCCCAACAAGTTATTATGAAGCCTAGATTATGACCAGATAGTAATGCAAGTTACTATGAAGCCCGGAGAATGACCAGATAACAGTACAAGACACCATGAAGCCTGGAATCGACCAGATAGTGGTATATCATAAACACAAGCCGTGAAGCCCGGAAATCGACCGGATAACAACTTAACAAAGTTATTGTGAAGCCTGGATTACGACCAGATAACAATATAAGACACCATGAAGCCTGGACTCGACCAGATAATGGTATAAGACACCGTGAAGCCTGGATTACGACCAAATAGCGGAAAAAGACACTGAATCCTGGATTACGACCAGATAACAGTAAGGGATACTATGAAGCTTGGATTTCGACCAAATAGCAGTCTACCCGGCCAATTACTATGAAGCCCGGAAATCGACCGGATATTAGTGGGCCTTAAAATCAAATGGAAGCCCAGATGCGACTGGATAACCACTTGATTTCTTCTGAAGCCTGGAATATGACCAGATAAGAAATAGGTATTGTGAAGCCTGGAATTGACCAGATAGTAGTACAGAACACCATGAAGCCTGGATTCGACCAGATAATGGTATAAAACATCGTGAAGCCTGGATTATGACCAGATAGCGGTAAAGGACACTGAAGCCTGGAATCGACCAGATAACAGTATAAGACACTGTGAAGCTTGGATTTCGACCAAATAGCAGGTTACTTAGACAATTACTAAGAAGCCCGGAATCGACCGGATAATAGTGTGCCTTAAATTCAAATTGAAGCATGGATGTGACCGGATAACAACTTAATTCCTTCTGAAGCCTGGAGTACGACCAGATAAGAATTGAGAAATTGTGAAGCCTGGATTACGACCGGATAGCAAGTTTAATCTCATCTCCCCAGTAAGTCACTGTAAAGCCTGGAACACGAACAAATAGCAATCAATCTTATCACTATGAAGCCTGGATCACGACCAGATACTAGTTTATTTTCACCTATTCGACTAAGAGACGATTTCCCAGTAGAATAACGGACGATCGAAGCTCCTAAAATTCAACTTTCACCAAGACAGAGACCAACATTCCTTAGCGTAGTCTTCCTCAACAACAGGTATACAGGCTCTCACTAAGGAATCTCTTATGCGATCGACACTCCTTTAGATGGAATTTTTAAGCCCACCTTCTATCATTCTCCTCCAAATGGAATCCATAAGCCCATTCCTGACATCACAAGACAAATACCACTTCATGCGAGTGCAAATTTCTGGGCACTCTTGTGTTCAATCATCTCCTACCTTCGGATCACGAAAGGCAGACAAGCCAATCTACATCCTAAGGTTTAAGAAGATTGAACAGGGGCAGCTGTTGTACCCCAAAATTTTCCCTCCCATATTTCTCAATACATTTCAAGAGAGGTCCTCAAAATTGCTCAAGAAAGTCCAAGGGTTGACCAGACAAACTCTCTCCTAAGACAGTCTACCTCAAATTAGGGTTTCAGTTTACATCAATATGTTTGAATCAAAAGGGTCCCAAATGCTCACTATTATCCTAATATGTTATCAAGATCATCCATGTCAAGTTTCAAGCCTTGCAGAGGAAGTTTGCTCAATCAATTGCTCAAAGGCCTGAAAATCGACTGTGCTAGGGCAAAAGTCAACTATGGCCCACATATAGTCAAACTTCAATATTTTTGGTCAACATCCTCATTTTTAAGTATTATTCATCATTTGATCAAGGGTTGATCATGATTCATCAAGGATTGCTCACAATTCATCAAAAACCCAAAAGTCAACCCAACTTTGACTAAGCATAACTTTCTCATGCTTTATTAGAAACGACCCATCCAAAGCTCATTTTTAAGAGGATGCAATTCCCTACAATTCATCTTCAGCTCCCAAGTTCAAAATATGCACTAACAAGAAGTTACAAATTTGGATATTATAGGTCATTTTTAAAAGTCAACAAAAACACCTTTTTTGTCAAAGCTTAATACATGAACATGGAAGACTCAATTGAGATTAGACCAAGAGGGTTGCTTAGAGGACATCCTAAGCTTTCTAAAAAGTCCAAGAACACATCTCTAGGGTCAAAATTGAAAGAGTTATGCATTGGCGAAGTTGACCTTTTTTGCAAAATTGCCAAAAGTCAAAAGTGGCCAAAATTGCATTTTTTGTCAAATGGGCCCAACTTTTTGTGCTTGCATTGAGTTTGTAATATGGTACACGACCCATGATGCTTCCCACTTGCCTTTATTTTATTTTTGTCATTTATTTTTATTTTTATTTCAATTAAATCAAATTAAATCAAAATAAAATCATGAAAATATCAAAATCATTTAAACCTTGAGATTTTATGCATATTTCAGGTCCTTGAATAGATGGAAATGAGATCAAATCGTGCAAGGCTTGTTTGTACATAAAAAGATTGAGTTTTGCTTGATTTAGAAGGATTTGAATGGGAATCAAATCATGATTCAATCACCTTAATTGAAAAAGATTTGGAGCAAATTTGCAACCCTAATCAATTCAAGGATACATATAGAATATTTGCAGACCAGATGCAGAAGGGTTAGAGGCGTGAGAAGCTGAGGAAAAACTTGGAAAAATTCAAGAAAAGTAGCAATCTGTTTTCATATTTCCAGGCGCTTTCAAGCCATTCCAAGCACACCTTTCACTTGCTGGGCATTCAAAGAGTCTATCCCAATCATCAACAAGTATTTTCGTGCCTAATAACGCACTGTAAGTGCTTCACGATACCCTTACCTTTTTGAAATTGAACCTCGTGAATTTGGCATTGTTAGCATAAATTCTTTACATATTATTGTTCAGTGAAACATTTGCAAACTAATGAATACATTCAATTGCGTTTTTTTTAGCCGTACAGAGATATGCCATGATTAGGGTTTAGGTTTCGTTTTTAGGGGTTTTGATTGCAGGTAAAGTTGGCCATGAAGAGTGGTACCATGATGCTCGTGAGGTTGTCATGAGTTGATTGGTAGCACTGGAATCAATTTATCACGCGTGCAGTGGATTTTGGAAAATTACAAGGGCTATAACTACAGAGAACGTCTGTAGGTAAAAGTCGTTTTACCTAAAACGACGGACAAGGGTAGACGATGACTGCGTGGCAATACCCCATTCGCCCGTTTGAATTCTGGCGCGTTTGTTTGATAACTGACATTGTTTTTCATTTTATTATTATTATTTCATATACTAACAAATGAATTCAAGTGGCCCAGTGGTAGCCAGGGAAGGCATTAAGGCTTTGCAGGCATGAGGTCAGGGGTTCGACCCCTGCCTCCAACATTTGCAATTTTTCTCAATCATTCTTTACAGATCCTGTACCCCATGCATCATGAGGCCTACCATATGCCCTTAACGTTCAATCACTAGATCTCCAGAAGGACAGATCTAACGCCCATCCTTTGAGGTCCATGATGCAACCTGGTCAACTTGCAACATGGAATCTGAGAAGTCAAACGTAGACCAAGGCTTTTGGGCTCAGATATGCAATGGACACCCCCCTTTTACTTTTGATACCAGACCCATTTCTCTCTTTTCTTTTATATTTTCTTTTATTTTAATTTTGTTTAAATTATTTTCTCACAAAAATTTAATTCTTTTTTATAAAAAACTCATAAAAATCAATTTTCATTAAATTAGAATTTAGTTTTTATTTTATTTTATTTTATTTTGTCAAAATTAATTTAGTATTAGTTTAATTAAATTTAGGGTAATTTTAATATTTTTGTAAATAAATTAAAATCAATTATAAAATTAGGATGTGTTTGATTTAATTTTTATTTTCTTTTCTTAAAATAAAAAAATAAAAAAATAGGTCAAAATTAATTATTTTTCTTAAATTAAAATTAATTTAAACTAGGTTTGTATCTATTTAATTAAAACCTTCTTTTCTCAAAATAATCAAAAACAACAACAAAAAATGATTTTTCTTCCAATTAGGTTTAGACGGGGTCAAAACCCTAATTTCCTCTCGTTCTCGATTCATCGTGTGTTTATTATATTTTTGCAAATATTAATGTAACTGCTTATGGGATGTAATAGTTTAATTAGGATTTTTCGTTTATTTATCGTTTTACGGGTTTTTTGGCTATGTAAATTAATCCCCTCCCTGAAGCCTTGTAATAGCGTAGTTTTATTTCTCGCATTTTAAATCTCGCAAATATTAAATTTTAGATGTATGATGATGGGATTGCATGACAAGAATGTTTGTAATTTTAAAATGGTTAGCAAACCCTAAATGTGCAAAGATAATAACTGAAATCAAATCACTCGCACATGCGCACCCCTAGGGTATACTCTCACTTTGGTTGCCTTTGGTAAACGATCATTAAGTATAGGGTGTTTTAGTGGTCGCCCTCTTGTCTAAACAAAGATCAAATGTCTCGTTCGGAAATGTTGCCTCAGAAAGGTCGCCTCGGAAATGTTGCCTCGAATATGATCTTAAGACATTAGGGTTATTACTAAGACGTCCTAACATTGCTTTAGTGGTCGTACGTCCCTTTCGAATTGACCCTTACAACTCCAACGACGGTGCTACCTATTTCTCAATAGTAGGATAGCACTGTCTAAAGGAAACAAGAATAGAAACGATCTTTTTTCGAGTAGGTAGATGCTAGTAGGTACTTTCTCAAGTACAATTTTGCACACTAACACCTTTCAAAACAATTTTCAAAATGACTTCGTAACACTCTTGAAGACATGAGCAAGGGTTAAATCGAAGTAAAACAAAAACTTTTCAATAAAACACACAAACACGGAAGCAATTTTTAAAATGACGAGCAAGTATCTAAGATCCCGTAGAAAACTACGGATAGAAAGGGTGATAATACCTTCCATTTCTATAATCTACCCCCCGTACTCAAAATCTCAAAAAAGGAATTTTTCTGTGCTTTTTTCCTTTCCAGTTGGATAAAATAAAAGTCGGGTGGCGACTCTTGCTTACCGCGACATTTTGCAAACACAAACGCAAAATGCAAACGAGCATTTTCCTAAAACAGTCAGGTTCTGCCACCGTATCACAAGTATTATAGCAAGCAAATTATTACCCCATTGGTGATTAGCTTGTCGGGTCCTATCCCATACAAGTTAGATAAGGCTATGCCTTACAAATACAACACTACAATCTTAGAGGATGGAGTGGAAGTTCTCATCCAGCCAATGCCAAATGTTGGGAATATTGCTGAAAATAGCAGGGTGACCCACAACGGTCGTGTGTTTGCACCAATTGTTCGATGAGTTGTTAATGCTGGAAAGAAAATTGCTGAGAATGTTGAACCCAAGAAGGCTACAGGTGAGACTAGTGGGGCTACGTTAGAGAAAGAAGTGGATGATATTTTGAAGATAATCAAGATGAGCGACTACAGAATTGTAGATCAGCTACTGCAGACTCCTTCAAAAATATCTATCTTGGTGTTATTGATGAACTCCTCTACTCACAGAGAATCCTTGATGAGGGTATTTGACCAAGCTTTTTTGGAGAGTGACATGCCAATAGACCAATTCAGCAGCGTAGTAGGGAATATTACATCATTTAATAACTTGAGTTTCTGCGATGATGAATTACCAGATGAAGGAAGGAATCACAACCTGGCCCTCCACATCTCTATGAACTGCAAGAATGATTCACTATCCAATGTGCTGATTGACAATGGATCCGCGTTAAATGTTATACCGAGGAGTATGCTTATGAAGTTGAAATATCAAGGAACACCTATGCGCCTGAGTGGCATCATTGTGAAAGCGTTTGATGGATCAAGGAAATCTGTTATTGTTGAAGTGGACTTGCCTATTCATATAGGACCACATTTGTTTCAGATAACTTTCCAGGTCATGGATATTATGTCCGCTTATAGTTGTTTTTTAGGAAGGCCGTGGATACATGAGGCAGGGGCTGTCACTTCAACTTTACACTAGAAACTGAAGTTTGTACGTGAAGGGAAAGTAGTGATCATAAATGGGAAATATGCATTATTAATATCTCATGTCCTCTTTCAGCATTGTGGAGGCAGATGAAATTTCTGTTGGAACCCAGTTCCAAGCCTTATCCATTGACAATATAAGAGGAAATGAGAATTCCATGGTTTCACTTAAGGATGCACAGCAGGTTATGCGTAAGGGTCATAGTGAAGTGTGGGGACAGATTGTGGATCCACCTGTGAACAAGAACAGAGCTGGCTTAGGGTTCTCTTTAAAGAATGACAAAGGTAAGGGCATGAAGCCGAATTCTGCTGCGAGAAAGTATCAACACATCTTCCATAGCGGGGGTTATCTTCATCCAACTATTTTCAGGATTAACTCCATTGTGGAAGATGAAGCAAAGCAGGAAAGGCCGAATTATGTGACACACGGAGTTAGGGTTCAAAACTGGATCACCATTGATGTTCCCTCTTGCATACATGTTTGAAAGTAATTTGTTTAGTTAATCTTTTTGAAAAAAATCTTTCACTCTGCCCAATGTGGAAGTATTAATGTTGTAGGGCTTATCTATTTGCTGTGACTTTTAAAATCAATAATAAAAGTTGTCTTTGTTTCCCAAATTGTGTCTTTATTTTCTGCTTTTTCTTGGAAAATGGTAATAAAAAAAACCCTTCAAAATAAATAATAACTGAAATTCAATCTGCATGATCACTTGTTATATGTGTTAGTTTCTAAAAGCAATCATAAATCATATGTGCATATTAATTAAAAAACCCGTTGAATACAATGATCCTGCACCCTCTCCCAACTTTGAATGTCCTGTGTATGGGGCTGAAGAAGATTATGATGAGATTCCAGAAGAGGTCTCACGGTTGCTTAAGCACGAGGAAAGTACCATTTATCCATATAAAGAGCCATTGGAAGTGATCAATTTGGGTTCAGAAGAAGATCTGAAGGAAGTCAAGATTGGAGCATTGTTGCATCCAGATGTGAAGAGCAGGTTGATTGAGCTGTTGAAAGAGTAGGTGGATATTTTTGCTTGGTCTTACCAAGATATGTCTGGTCTAGATACATATATTGTAGAGCACCGTTTGCCGTTGAAGCCAGAGTGTCTGCCAATTAAACAAAAGTTAAGAAGAACTCACCCAAACATGGCAGTGAAAATCAAAGAGGAGGTTCTAAAGCAGATTAATGCTGGTTTTCTTGTAACGTCAGTGTATCCTCAATGGATTTCCAATATTGTCCCAGTACCTAAAAAAGACGGAAAAGTCCGCATGTGCGTAGATTACAGAGACCTAAATAAAGCTAGTCCAAAAAATGATTTTCCATTGCCACACATTGATATGTTAGTGGATAGCACAACAAAATTCAAAGTATTCTCGTTCATGGACGGATGTTTCGGGTATAATCAAATAAGAATGGCTCCGGAGGACATGGAAAAAACAATGTTTATCACACCTTGGGGAACATTCTGTTACAGAGTGATGCCCTTCAGGCTGAAGAACGCTGGTGCAACGTACCAGAGGGCCATGACAACCCTATTCCATGATCTGATGCACAAGGAAATTGAAGTATATGTTAATGATATGATTTCCAAATCCCATACTGAAGAAGGGCATGTAGAAGATTTGTTGAAGTTGTTTCAGCGTTTGAGGAAGTATCGTCTCCGCTTGAATCCAAATAAATGCACCTTCAGTGTTCGATCAGGGAAATTGTTGAGTTTCATTGTTAGCCAGAAAGGAATTGACGTTGACCCTGATAAAGTCAAAGAAATTCAAGAGAAGCCAACACCATTAACTGAAAAGGAAGTCATAGGTTTCCTCGGGCATTTGAATTATATTTCCAGATTCATTTCCCACATGATTGTACCATGTGAACCAACCTTAAAGTTATTAAAGAAAGATCAAAGTTGTGTGTGGATGGATGACTGCCAAAGGGCATTTGAAAGTATTAAAGAATATCTTCTTGAACCTCCTATCTTGTTCCCTCCTGTCGAAGGAAGACCGTTGATTATGCATCTGACAGTGTTAGATAAATCCATGGGTTGTATTCTGGGACAACAGGATGAAACAGGGAAGAAGGAGTTCGCCATTTATTATCTCAGTAAAATATTCACTGATTATGAGTCGCGGTATTCCATGTTGGAAAATACATGTTGTGCTTTGGCCTGGGCGGCAAAGCGTTTACGGCAGTATATGTTGAATCACACTACTTGGTTGATCTCTAAAATGGATCCAATCAAGTAAATTTTTGAAACGCTTGCTCTTACTGGGAGAATTGTCCGCTGGCAGATGTTGTTATCTGAATATGATATCGAATACCTCACTCAAAAAGCTATTAAAAACAGTGTGTTGGCAGATTATCTTGCTCACCAACCAGTGGAGGATCACCAGTCTGTAGAATATGAGTTCCCCGATGAGGATGTGGTGTTCCTGAAAGTGAAAGATTGTGATGAACCATTACCCGAGGAAGGTCCTGACCCTGAATCTCGTTGGAGTATGATATTTGATAGAGCTGTGAATGCTTATGGTAATGGAATTGGTGCCGTGATTGTCACTCCACATGGATCTCACATTCCTTGTACCACAAGGTTAACATTTGATTGTACAAATAATATGGCAGAATATGAGGCTAGCATCATGGGTCTCAAAGAAGCTATTGATCTCAGAATTAAAATTCTAGATGTGTATGGTGATTCAGCTTTGGTAATAAATCAGATTAAAGGAGAATGGGATAGTCGTCACCCCGACTTGATCCCTTACAAAGATTATGCTAGAAGATTGTTACCCTTCTTTAACAAAGTTGAATTCCATCACATTCCTAGAGATGAAAATCAAATGGCGGACGCTCTGGAAAGTCTGGCTTCTATGTACCAATTAAATACTTGGAATGATATACCTCGAATTACGGTTCAGCGAATGGATAGGTCCCCTCATGTGTTTACAATAGAGGAGGTAGCAGATTAAAAACCTTGGTATCATGACATCAAGCATTTTCTTCAGACTCAGGAATACCCGATTGGTGCTTCGAAGAAAGATAGAAAGACATTAAGAAGATTGCCAGGCAGTTTCTTCCTCAGTGAAAATGTGTTGTATAAAATAAATTATGACATGGTCTTGCTCAGATGCGTGGATAGACACGAAGCAGACATGTTGATGCATGAGGTTCATGAGGGTTCATTGGCACTGATGCCAATGGACATTCGATGGCTAAAAAGATGCTAAGGGTAGGTTACTATTGGCTGACAATGGAATCTGATTATTATAAATTTGCAAAGAAGTGTCATAAATGTCAGATTTATGCAGATAAGGTCCACGTGCCTCCGACACTTCTCAATGTGATCTCTTCCCCATGGCCTTTCTCTATGTGAGGTATTGACATGATAGTGATGATAGAACCTAAAGCTTCAAATGGACACCGTTTCATCTTGGTAGCAATTGATTACTTCACCAAATGGGTGGAGGCTGCTTCATATGCTAATGTTACTAAGCAGGTGGTTGTGCGTTTCATCAAGAATAATCTTATATGTCGGTATGGTGTGTCGAGCAGAATTATCACCGACAATGGCTCAAATTTGAATAATAAAATGATGATAGAACTGTGCGAAGAATTCAAGATTGTCCATCAAAATTCATCTCCATACATGCCAAAGATGAATGGGGCTGTTGAAGCTGCTAATAAGAATATCAAGAAAATTATCCAGAAAATGGTTGTTACTTATAAGGATTGGCATGAAATGCTCCCTTTTGCTCTACATAGATATCGAACATCTGTCCGCACTTCGACAGGAGCAACCCCATTCTCCCTGTTGTATGGAATGGAAGCTGTACTCCCAGTCGAGGTTGAGATTCCCTCTTTACATGTGATAATGGAAACCAAGTTGTCAGAGGCTGAATGGGTCCAAAACCGGTTTGACCAATTGAATTTGATTGAGGAGAAGAGGATGACGGCTTTGTGTCATGGCCATTTATATCAAAAAAGGATGAAGAAGGCTTTTGATAAGAAGGTCAAACCTCGTTCAGAGAAGGAGACCTCGTGCTCAGGAAGATCATGTCTTTCAACACTGATTCTAGGGGAAAGTGGACTCCCAACTTTGAAGGCCCATATGTTGTCAATAAAGCCTTCTCCGGCGGTGCATTAATTCTTGAAACTATGGATGAAGAGGAGTTCCATGTCCCATGAATGCTGATGAAGTCAAGAAATACTTCGCCTAAAGAAATAAAAGAATAGCTTGCTAAGTTGAAAACCCGAAAGGCGACTTAGGAAAAAAAGAGCGTCTCGGTAGGCCGAAAACCCGAAAGGGAGGTCTAGCCAAAAATTAGAGATATAAACAGAATAAATTTCCCGCTAAGCTAAAAACCCGCAAGGGCAGCTTAGGCAAAAGTTAGGGACTTTCTTGGCAAGTAACTACATCAAACAAGACTTGATCATTGAAGCAACAATCTTCTCGGATTCTCATTACACTTCAACAGAAGTTAGTGCTCAGGATTTCAAAAGTTGTTAGAGGGGATAGTGGTCATTGTATCTCAATGTAACTTTTCCATTATATATTACCATTTTCCGAACTTTGTAGTTATCCATGGAGTCTTGCCATTCACAGACTACCATTCTATTAATGAAATTTGAGCTTTTACCCAATTCTTTGTATTTATTATTTTATTTAGATTACAAAGACTCCATTTATTATTGATAATAACTTTCAAAGCAAAAAGATTAAATAAAAAAATCGATTTTTCAAAAAGAATTTACAATTTTCTTTTACTTTAGAATTTGTGATGCGAAAAAAAAAACAGCAACAAAATGGTGAACCCAGGAATGGACAAACTCTAGTTTGTTTTAAGAGGTTTTTGTTCCCCTCGGGAAGGTTTACTCAGGATGATTCTCTGTATTTGGTTCGTGACTACGGCATCCTCGATCAAGTTTGGATTCATTTCTCCTATTTTCTGAATTTTATGATGTGAAGTTTCGATCCGAGATTTCTCCAGTGAAGTTTTCGTTCGGTCTAA
Source organism: Vicia faba (assembly GCA_948472305.1). NCBI lineage: Eukaryota > Viridiplantae > Streptophyta > Magnoliopsida > Fabales > Fabaceae > Vicia > Vicia faba. Next base: position 1,310,454,017 of record OX451741.1, on the reverse strand, counting down.
TGGAAGTTCATTTTCCCGAGAAGTTGGTACCATAATCACTCTTGAAGAACACAGGTCCCTGGTTTCTCTAATGAAGAATGTATTGTGGTTTTCCCTTTGAGGATGTGGTGTTAACCTCCCCAATGAATGTTTTGATGATTTGGTGTCCATCTGCTTTACTTGAGACTGGTTTTGCAATCCCCAGTAGAAGTGTTACTTTTGAAAATGTTTGTTTCCCCGGTGAAGCCTGGAGAAGGATGTTCTATCCATGTATCTGTACTATTCTATCACTTTGTTTTATTCACTTCCGGATTGTGTTTCTCCCCAGTAAAGCTAAAGTAGGCAGTAGGTTTTGTTTCCTCAGTTGGCATTTACTTTTTCTTGGAATGATCATCTTGGATGTGGTTTATCCGAGTGTTGTTTGGGCTAGAGTTGGTTTTGCATGGTTATTCCCAGTGTTATATATCTGTTTTGTCAGCATATGTATGATAACACTCATACATTCATACATACATCATGCATAGCTGAAATTGGAAAATCATTGCTCATTAATATTTGTTAATATTTTTGATGACATATCACCCTGTTTTGCAGAGTTACGTTGTCCTCTCTTCAATAGAGTGTTGGCCTTAAGCAGAAAGCGTATACTCTTTCAATTTCCCCACTGAGTTATCCCTCGTGGAAGATTTTTTGCTTTAGCCTTCCTGTACAGCTCCTTGTTTGGATGGATCTGGTTTTCCCTCTTGAGTTTATTTCTCAAAGGATGTATCTTGGTTGACTGTTTCATTCAAGTTTATTTCTGGTTTGAATCTTAGGTTCCACAACAATATTATTTACTTTGGATTTCTTAAACCTTCGAGTTTCGGTTTGTGCATTTATTTTGCACGAGAAGACTTTATTTCCTCAGCAGGAATATTGTGGCATCTCCCCAGAAAGTCATTTCTTTTTACAATACCCCATGACAACAAGTAGCAGGTCTCTTTATTTGAGCAACTTGTGCTTCCCTGTAAACGTCGATGTAACTTTTTTTTGCTATCCCCTATATGAGTGGACAGTTTGCAGTCTATTGTAAGTTTACACCAGTGGATGGAAAGACTTTTAGATTCACAGAAACAGCTAGTTGTGAAATCTTTACAAGTGTAAGTCTCTTTATTTGAGACAGCTTACATATTACCTTTTCCAGGCGGAGTGCCTTGGTTAAAGAAGAAGTTAAGACCCGTTCTAGGATAAATGCCATAATTTAAGGGAAACTTGTTATCTTTTTGCTACCCTCAGTGAACGTTAGTAGTTCATCGTCAGAGAACAGAGATGTTATGATTTATTCTCTTTCTACCTTCCGTGAAAGTTGGTAGGTCATTGGCAGTGAACGTCGATGATTGTTATCTTTTTTCTACCCTCAGTGAACGTTGGTAGTTCATCGTCATTGAAAGGCGATGCTATGATATATTCTCTTTCTACCTTCAATGAAATTTGGTAGGTCATTGGCAGTGAACGTCGATGATTGTTATCTTTTTGCTACCCTCAGTGAATGTTGGTAACTCACCGTCAGTGAACGGCAATGCTATGATATATTCTCTTTCTACCTTCAGTGAAAGTTGGTAGGTCATTGGCAGTGAATGTCGATGATTGTTATCTTTTTGCTACCCTCAGTGAACGTTGGTAGTTTATCGTCAGTGAACGGCGATGCTATGATATATTCTCTTTCTACCTTCAGTGAAAGTTGGTGTTTGTTATCTTTTTTCTACCTTTAGTGAATGTTGGTAGTTCATCGTCAATGAATGGCGATGCAATGATATATTCTCTTTCTACCTTCAGTGAAAGTTGGTAGATCACAATCAGTGAAAGTTGGTGTTTGTTATCTTTTTGCTACCTTTAGTGAACGTTGGTAGTTTATCATCAGTGAACGGTGATGCTATGATATATTCTCTTTCTACCTTCAGTAAAAGTTGGTAGGTCATTGGCAGTGAACGTTGATGATTGTTATCTTTTTGCTACCCTCAGTGAATGTTGGTAGTTCATCGTCAGTGAATGGTGATGCTATGATATATTCTCTTTCTACCTTAAGTGAAAGTTGTTAGGTCATTGGCAGTGAACGTCGATGATTGTTATCTTTTTGCAACCCTCAGTAAACGCTGGTAGTTAACCGTTAATAAACGACGGTTCTATGATATATTCTCTTTCTACCTTCAGTGAAAGTTGGTAGGTCATTGGCAGTGAACGTCGATGATTTTTATCTTTTTGCTACCCTCAGTAAACGTTGGTAGTTCATCGTTAGTGAACGATGATGCTATGATATTTCTTTTCCTTCTACCTTCAGTGAACGTTGGTAGCTCACCGTCAGTGAATGTCGGTGTTGTTATTTCTTTTCCTTCTACCTTCAGTGAACGTTGGTAGCTTTACCTCTAGTAGGAGTTGGTGTATCCTTTGACCATTTTACCATCCTCTCTGAGTCAGGTCTTTTGATCCACCAGTGATTTATTTTCCTAGTCGGTTCGCTCTCTTGTTTCATTATTATTGTTACATCCCCAATGGTGTTTTGCGTCTCTTTGGTCTTGTTCATATGCATTCATGATCATAAACATTTGCATGGCATCTTAGGGACAAAAATAGGGTTTGTTTTATATTAAAGTATCTTCGATCGCGTCAACACGAAGATTTTTAACCTTTGTATCCCCGGATAGAAGAAACTTAAATAAGGGCAGCTGTTGTACCCCAATTTTTTCCCCTAAGATCCCTTCATCATACCATGTTGATTCCATTACAATAAGATCACACTAGGATTCTGGGTTCCCCTCCCTATATTTAGCTTTGCACTTTGAGGAATCACCAAGTACCTTGACTTGTTTTCTTTTGTGATCATGAATGTTTTGTCTTAATTTTGTTTTAATTAATAAAATACAATGTTGGTTTGTCTTACTTGTTAATAATGTAGGTAAAGGCAATGTGGCTTAGTAAGTTGATCCATGGGTTCATGAGTTTATTTCCATGCCCTAGTCAATAAAGCTTGATAAGTTCAAGCCTCACCATTGAAGCTGTTTTGGAGGAAATGGCATGGCAAGGTTATTTTGGTTCATTACATTCCAAGATATCGAGATTGATCCAAAAGTACAAGGGGTTGATTGAAGGAGTTGTCATGCTTTGACAAGGCATTGTTCCCATTGATCACAAGTGCATATTTCTCTAAATTATCGAGATATGGAAGTGGTTTTGGTGGCTATGAATTCTAATTTTTCATCCTCAACAACTTCTATTTACAAATCAAGGGTGTTTGTACAAGAAGTTTGTTCAAAATTGTCAAAGTTCCTCAAGGCATGTTTCTTGATCTAGGAGCTAGGGTTTTGAACTTCAAAGGAGTATATCTTGCTCATATTTTGGTATTTTTGAGTGATTCCAAAGACATCATTCTCTTCAAAGGGTTATTGACAAATCACTTCAAAAGTTCCAAGGAGTTTTCATGTGGAAGAAACTTGATGAGGAAGAAAGATTACAAGTCCTCTAGATGAATCCCCAATTTTCCATGTGTGACTTCAAATGATCATAACTTGGTCAATTTGTATCACCTTGAGCCCATTAATTTTCCATAATGATCTTGAAGATGTGAAATTTATGCTTTCTTTTATGTGCAAAGTGAGAAAATGGATGGAAATTGCCTTAAGGATACAAAAGATTATAGGTCATTTCATGATTTTTTTCCAGCTTCAACAATTCATAACTCTCTCAATTTTTGGAGATTTTGAATGGTTCAAGCCCCAAAATGTCATTCAAGAGATCTACTTCATGCCATATTTTTTGGTCAAGAGGAAATTCCAAGTGAAAGGCTATGTTTGGATGCAAGACATTATAGGTCACTTTTGAAGAAAAATTTGAAATATTTCTAAGTATGGAAAGTCAACATTTTTTCTCCAACTTTGACTCAACACAACTTTCAACTCAAGCATCCATTTGATTCCATTCTTTTTCCATTGCAAATCTTGTAACCTCATATTTCTAAAGCATCAAGAATCATGCCCTAAGACCCCTTGAGTTGAAAATGCCATTGTTTTGAAATTGGTAACTTGGAACTGAATTTCTCACCAAGTCAGAATTTTGAAATCCATAATGTGGCCTTTAATCACAAGATTTATACGCGTTTTTGATTTAAACTTGATTAACAAACTTTCCAGAAGTGTTTAGCACCTCAAAACGCAAGGATTGGATGAGTTTTGGTGAAAATAAGATCACACTTCACTCGTGCATCCGGTTTGCACGAATTCCCTCTAATATGCATCATTCACTCTTCCTTTTGATCCCATTTGCTTCTCCTATAAATACATGAACTATCCCATTCATTTTCTCAAGCTTGGATAGCCAGAATCACCCTGCCAAACTTGTTCCATAACTCAGAATTCAGCAACTTCGAAATCCATATACAAGCCTTTTTCAATCTAATTTTTTGATCAATTCACCTTCCTTGATCTTCCCTAAAGCTAACCATATAATTACATTCAAGAATCGTGCCCTATTTTGCTCCATAGAAGTCCAGTTTCAGAGCTCTGCAACTCAACTTCAATAGGTAGATTTCTTCACCAATTCTTCAAAACTTTGATATCATTGTGATGCTCTCATTACACTGGTTCTAGTCGTAATACTTGATTTTTACTGGAAACAAGTTTTCACCAATTTGAAATCCCCTTTCAAAACTTTCTTTCCAAATTGCTTGAGCTACAATTTAAATAAATTTGGCGCGAGGGTGTGGTTGTCTTCGTCTTAAAGAGACGAAGCGAATGGCACAGGTCTGAGATTCTGATTTTACAATTTAAGAGACTTGCAATTCATGTTGGCTGGAGGTTGAAGATGACCAACGTGTCATCTTCCAACCAATGATGGCTTGCCACTTGTTATTTTTTAATTCTGATTTAATAATTGATTCAATGGTTTATTCACTAATGACCATGATATGCACAGCGCACCAGATCCCTTGGATTTGATTACTAACACATTTTGAGTCTCATCCAATGTTCCACATATTTTTTACTTTTATTTTCTTTTCTGTTCTTATTTTTTATATTTAATTGTTTTAAAATTCAAAAAATCATAGAAAATTCATTTTAAGTCCAAAAAATCTAAAAAAATTATGAAAAATATTTTTGATTTTTCTCTTTCTGATTTTCATTTTTTCATAATTTAATTTTGTGTTTTGGTAATTTTTATAAATTTTACACTTTATTTGAATTGTTTTAAATGTTTAAAAATACTTTTATGCGTTTTTAAATTCTGAAAAATTATGGAATGATCCAATGATATTGTGACAAAATTTGTTGACCTTATTTTATTTTTGTTTCTGACCTTGTTATTTTTTTTATCATTTTTGGTTTATTTTACCCCTTTCTTTAAATTTTAAAAATAGTTTCAGATTTTAAAAAATTACCAAAAAATTTATAAAATCATTTGAGCCCTTTTCTTATTTTTCTATGGTCTTACTTTTTATTTCTTGATTAATTTGAACATAGTTGATATTTTTGTCTTTTATTTCTATTTTTAAACCTTTTTGTATATATTAAAATATAATATTATTTTGTGACTATTTTCTGGCTGATCTTGGGTTAAATTTTTGATCATGAACTTTATTCACATCATTAAATCCATGGTGTTGAGTCTAACTCCACAAAAATGGATGAATGATTTTAATAATAGTTTGATTAAATTTAATCCAAAAGTGGTTTGTATATTCTCTCCCACCCCTTTTCATCTCATCCCCTTCTTATTGCACTAAATGTTGTTGGAGCATGATCTCTATATCACGTCTCAAAACAAATGGTGCATAGATTTCTATTGACCGGCCTCAAAATAGGTGAGACTTCTATATAAGTCCACTTACGATTGCTTAACATAGCGTTAAATTTTATCCCGATTCGAATAAATGATCATTTGTGGCCCAAACTTATGTTTGCAAGCCCAAGTATGTTAATTTGATCTCTTTGATCTAATAACCTTGAGATTCATTGTGTGGAGGCTTTATTTCTACCAATCCTCTAATGGATCTACAACACCTTTGGTCAACGCGGATCACTTAAACATCGTTGATCATTAAATGGTACTCATAAGGATTCCAAATTGATGATATACTTGACAAAAAGCAAATGCAACTTGTTGTGTGGAGGTTTTGGTTCTACCAATCCTCTAATGAGTTCCAAATGCAAGTTTCAAGATGATCATCCAACTAACCACTAATCACTAATAATTGACTTTATCCTTTATTCTTTTATTATATTCCCCTTTTATTTTTATGCACTATTTACTTTTAGCATTTACATTTCATGCCATTTTCATCTTTGCTCATTTGATTATTTACTTTATTGTCATTTTTATTTTTCTCACTTGAGTTTTACTTTTCTTTTTAAAACACCTAATAATCAACACAAACTCTAAAAATCTTTAATGATACTTGGACTATTTGGTTACTATCCTTGGCATTATGGAGCATTGAACTTTTTGGACTTAGGATTAGAAACCTTGGCCTATGATTGGAGACCTTGTGATCTTATCTGATTATTTTGTCTGGAACTCTTGAGGTTTACCTCAATACATTGGGTTGTTTGTTTGTCTTGTGTGCAGTTTATTGTGATTACACCCTTTGTTTTTAATATGGAATTCACCCGTATATAGTTGTTACTCTGCCCAATTTTTATGAAGACTTAATACACTTGAAGTTTGGTTCTCTCAAGAGGTCTAGTATTTTTGCTTGTTTGGGTTTCAATCCAAAGAATGGGAATTATATCTTGGCTTATAGTGTCAAGTATTGGCTTCTTGTTAGTTAGATGGTTCTTATCCCTAGCTTTTACCTTATGCTTTAGGATAGCCTCTTCTTCTCCTCCCATCTTCTTTAATTTCAAAAATCTTCTCCCTCCTTTTGAAAACTCTTCTTGTTTTAAACTTGAAACCACTTTCATAATAAACTTGGACTTAGATCCATGCATTTTCAAATATTTTCATAAATAAACTTCAATAAACATAATAATACTTTGACATTTTTTTTGTGAGAAGACTAAAAGTCAATCAATCTCATTCAAGCCATTTTCGCCACCTTGGCTTTCATCTTTAAACTTTTATCAAAAAGATTGGACTCTTGTTAATCCTTGTAGTGATGCAAACAACTATACTTCTACAACATGTAGTGAAGAGAGATATTTTCCACTTGGGTGTTGAGTGAGGCATTGTTGATTTTAAAATCCAAGGCATATCCTCCATTTTGAGATGATGCAAATTCTCCTTTCTCATGATTGTGGGTAGTAAGTATCTTTTCCACACGGACAATGATGATGATGTCTTATCTCATAAAATTAACCTACACACTTGTGTTTTAAAATTTTTAAAAGAGGAACTACGTGTATCTTGATCCCCTATTGCATGAAAAGGTGGTACGTAGGCACTAAAGGTTCGCAACCGCGGCGGGTGCAAAAATCATAAAAAATATATTTCTTTTCTCACCTCCACCATCCTTTTTTTATACAAAATTTTTTATATCCAAATATACAGATTTTTCAAAGAGGTTCCTGCGGAGTACCGTAGATGTTTAGGGTGCTAATACCTTCCCTTTGCATAACCAACCCCCTTACCTTGAATATTTCCCCCTATTTTTGGGTTACTCGCTCTTTTCCCATTCCTTTGGAAACAATAAAGCGCGGAGGAGATTTTGATTTTGATTTTTATAAGTCTAGTCAATCCAATGGCTTAGTCTTAAACATTTCTACTACTACACTTAGGATGTAGTCCTGACAGGTCTTTTAGACGAGACCTTGGGAGGATTATCGGAAATGGTAATAATTTATACATATTTGCACAAACTTCTTGTAGAGGGAGTCTTCTCAAAAAAAATTCCTTGTTGTTCACCAGGAGTTAGACGCCTATATTTAACAACAAGCAAACATTGGGTAGAGACATACATAGGTGGCAACCTTCACTACAACCCGTAAATAAACTGGCTCGCAAGAGATTCTTCTTAACAATCGAAAGAGGAGTAACTAGTTCATCAACAGAAGAAACAAATAGGTGTTCATCAACAACATTAACACCCTGGCCATGATTAGGCATTGGTGCAGTTATCACATTGGGGGTTTCAGGAGGGTAAATTTCAATCTCCCTCGCCTCAATAAGATCCTGAACTTTATTCTTCAGAGCCCAACAATTATCTGTATCATGCCCTGGACTGTTGGAGTGGTAGGCACACTGAGCATTTGGATTATGACGGGGAGATGTAGTGTTTGGATTTTGAGGAGGCTCCCTCAGAGTGACCAAACTAGCCTTCAATAGATGCTGAAATACTTGTGATAAGGGCATGTTGAGTCTGGTGAATTGTCTTCTAGGTGCATCCTGTCTGCATTGATTGTTTTTTCATTGAGTCGATGCAGGGTCGGAAACCATCACAACTCCTACCGTTGAATGGCGTTCAGTTTACCTTGGTTTCTCTGGTCATAAGCAGCATTGACCTCTTTCTTTCCAATGAAAGGCTTCTTCACTGTACTTGAAGATGCATCCCTTTGAATCTTATTGCTCTGGATACCAGCCTCCACTCTTTCACTTGTCAATATCAGCTCAGTGAACCCAGCTGAAGAGCTTCCAATAAAGTGTATGAAAAATGGACCAGACAATGTTCCCAAGAACATATCTACCAACTTTCTATCAGACAGAGGAGGCTGGACTCTTCCTGCAAGATCTCTCCACTTCTGGGCATAATTTTTGAAACCCTCACTAGAACCCATAGACATGCTTTGAAGTTGTGTACGGGTTGGAGCGAGGTCAGCATTGTATAGGTACTGCCTGTAGAAAGCAGCAACCAGATCCTCCCAGTTACGGATGTTGGTTCCCTCCAGCTGATAGAACCATTCCAATTGAGTCCCCAATAAACTTTCCTGGAAGAAATGCACCCATAAATTCCTATCAGCGGTGTGAGGTTGGATCTTCCTGACATAAGATCTCAGATGCAACTTAGGACATGAAACCCCGTCATATTTAGCAAACATGGGAACTTTGAACTTATGTGGAATGACCACTCCAAAAACCATCCCTAATTCTTCAAAATCTAGACCAGGTACCCTTTGAATTTCCATGGCGTTGAGACGACCCTCCAGCTGTTTATATTTGTCATCAGCAGGAGGATATTACTCCTTAGAGTAGTCATATTCTTCTTCATCTGTCCTTGGGTTGTGGTCTTCTTCTTTTGTCTTCTCTTCCTAATTTTCCCCCTCATTTGACGGAGTTGCGAAGTCTAGAGCTCGATTTGCTGGTCCTCTAAATCTCCTTCCAATATTCAGAACACCAATTTGTTTCTTGGCCTTTTTCTTCTTGTCTTTGAGAATGAGATCCTTCAGGTCCTCTTATCCATTTGCCAGAGCCAGGAACATCTGCTGTAATTGAGCATTTGGGCTTGAAGGTCCTTAATATTCTATTCGAGAGCCATTTCTTTTTAATTAAATAAACAGTGAAAAGATAAGAAACCTGTCTTTGAAATTCTTGTTTATGTGATGATATGTATGACATGTTTATGCGATGTTTTTAAGGATCTCGCAGAGTAAACACAAGAAAATGTTAGAATCTGAATGCAGCTTTGATTGAAGAACTTCGTATCATTGAAAGTCCTTCTACGAAAATCAAGCTCACCATGTCGAGTGGGTTATAGCCTCTGAAGTTGTTGTGCTTTGGTCTTTTGACGGCATTGGCTAGAGGAAAATAAATCCCTTTTCCCCTTGCTAGACGTCTGGTTCATCATAACCTGCATCACAGGCCCTAGAGATCATTGAAATGGTTAGTGAGATGAAAATGGATGCTATGATGCCCGATGTTATGTTCGAACAAATTAATCACACACAAGCAAAACACACAAGACCTTAGGTTTAGGCTTGCATAGAGTTTATATGTAAGTACCCTCTTGAAGTTTCAGTTGGCTCAACCTGTCCTATTAATAGTAATCGGGTTCTAAGGAGTCTCATATCACTGACCCTTCTTTTAGGCATTGTTTTAGCTCAAGCACTAAATTATTGCGGCCAAAATATCCCAAAAGTCCAACCTCAATGGGTGTAGTATCGAGTATCAACCAATCTTTGGTCGGAACCAAAGCCGGCCATCTTACTACTTTCTAATGGCTTATGATGAGTCAATTAAAGGTTCTAAAGGTCAGTTAGCGCTTAATGACACTATAAGGAAGTCTAATGTTATCTTTGACTGTCTCAAAGAACATTAGTACAAGCCAGAGTATCACGCTAACATAGCTATCACTTTGTCCATATTGGTCTACGCCGTACAACCTCTATGACTTATTGCTACTTACCTAAAAAGGTGCCCAAATCCAGGTGTAGGATCTTTTAGTAACAACCCAAACAAGCCCTCAAAAGTAAAGCACACAAAACACACAATGCAAAGCAAATTTAAAATGATCTAACTCTGAGGTAACCCCACTTTTTATTTTCCCGAACAGAGTCGCTAGTTCTGTGATACGGTGGCAGAACCGACTGTTATACTGGTTTTGCGTTTGTATTCGCAAATGTTGTGGTAAGCAAGAGTCGCCACTGACTTTTCTTTTATCTAACAAAGGAAAGGGTGAAAAGAACAGAAAAAGACCTTTCGAGATTATTTCTGAGTAAGGGGGGTAGATTATGGAAAGGGAAGGTGTTAGCACCCTTTCCATCCGTAGTTATCTACGAGCTCTTAGATGCTAGCTCATGTGAAAATACCTTGTGATTTGTGTGTTTGAAAAAAAGTATTTTTGAAAGAAAGTGCCTTAGTACGGTGAACTTTGTAATCTTTCTCGGATTGGTAGAGAACATATACAAAGTGTTTTGAAAAATGTCTTTGAAAGAAGTTTGGTGTATATAAAAAAATGGTTTTGTTTTGAGCAAGCATCTAAGAACTATCTACTATACTCGAAAGAATTATTCTTTTCCTCTTTTCCTTTAGACAATGTTATCCTAGTATTAGTGAGTAGGTGGCCCTAGTCGTTGGATGTTTGAGGAACATTCGAAGAGACATTAATATAATCACAAAGGAAACTGGGCAAGAAACTTTAGTAACTACCCTAGGGTTTTAAGATCATACCGAGGCAACGTCAAGAGGGTCATCGTGGGACTTATGATCTTTAAGCCAGATGGTAGCCACTAAAATCTCTCACGTTTCAAGAGATGTGACAGCTTTTCCGAAGGCAACCAAAGTGGGATATCCTAGAGGTGCACATGTGCGAGCGTGTTGTATTCAATTATTTTTGTTTTATGTTAGGTTTGCTAGTGTTTTGTTTTATTCTTGTCATACAGTCCTAGTTAGCATGCATCTAAACAGTTAATAATTTAAAAAAAATTAAAAGTGCGGGAATTGTAAATCCTAACTATTACAAGGCTTCGGGGAGGGGATTATTTACATGTCCAAAATTTGGGGGAATAAAGCAGTAAAGTAAAGCCCTAAATTAAACTATTACAAACCAGGAAGCAGATACAATAATATGAAAATGATAATGCTAAAATAAAATCGCGCGCGAATTAGAAAGGACGTCTAAACCCTAAGATATTTCTAATTTAAAAGAAAATCTATTTTTGTTGTTTTGTTTATTTGGAAAATACTAAATCATATTAAATTTAATCAAAAGAAATAAAAATAAAATTATTTATCAAAATCAACTTCGAAACAAACCTAATTTTTTGGTATTTTTTATTATTTAAGAAAACAAATAAAATTGATTAAATCCTAAGTCTATTGATTTTTAAATTAAAGAAATATGGTTAAAATAACTAACTAAATTAAATTGTGAAAATTAATTTAAACAAAAAAAAACTAAGTCCAAGTTATTTTTATTTTTTTTTCTGATTTTTTTTTAGGATTAATAAAAAAATGATTTTTGGAAACAAATAAATAATAAACTAAAAAGAAAATTAAAAAAAAAAAGAGTAAATGGGCCTGGTGTGAATTAGCAAACAGAGGGGTGTGGTTTGAAATTTATTTGGCCCAAATTGTTGTAAGCCCAAAGGTGCTACGCCTGATCCCATGTGTCTGGCCCCTTGAGGATTCATCATGAAGAGGCACTCTAGGGGCGTTGGATCTGATCTCCCTGTGATCTACTGGCTAAAGCTTGAAGACACATGGTAGGCGCATGGGGTGTAGTACACTAGATTTGCAAATATTACGTTAGAAAAAATGAAAATGTGAGACCTGGGTATTGAACCCAGGTCCTTTCCATTGCACGCGTTTCCCTTACCATATGAGCTGCTTGTTCATTTGTTTATTACAACACAACAATAATATTATATTTGAAAAATGAATCAGAAATATGTTAAAAAATAATGCACGCTGATGGGTCCCCTGTATTTGAATGGACCAATTAGGACGCGCTGCCTTTCCACGCCAGCCCTCGTCTGAGTCAAACGGCCGGAGAGACGCCGGAGTCAAACTCTGGTCATCTTCTCCGATCCACCCAAATCTGGAATCTGTAAAATGATTAGGTTTAAGATAAAATAAAGACCCTATCCCACTTAAAATCACTCCCTTGTCACGAATCTGGCCTTAGATTGACCAGAAAACCCCTGTATCCTGAGTTACAAACTAAAAACCCTAACACGGTTTGAAAATGGCATCTCACGGTCTAGACGTCATGCACTCCATGTAATGCTCTTAACATGTTCTTATGATGCCCATAAACTTGTACACATATATCGAAACATTCAACAACTTATAAAAATAAAGATTTGATTTTGGGATTTTACCAAAACAGTGATGACTGAAGGTGATGGTTCCTGCGTGTGTTGGGCTTCAAGGAGGGTCTGGGTAAGCTTTTGGGACTCTCTGGGAATGGTTTGTGCCCTTAGTTTGGACAGATGATGGTTGGAAACACTAATTCCACTTTTTACAATTTTGGATATTTTTGCAAACTTTGTAGTGTTCTTATCAGGTTGTGTATGCGTGTCCAATGCTTGCATAAATGTTGTGTATTTATAGGAGATGGAGAGAGGGTGATAACATGGAAGGAAATCATGCCATAAACATTGCTTTTAAAACATGATTCCCTTTTGAAAATTTGCCAAAAATGTGTATAAACATGCCATATTGGGTCTTGGATGTACCTGGACATTATTTGCACGGATTATGGGCCTCAAGTCATATAAAAACACTAGCCCAAAGGCTAAGACCCATCTCTAAATATTTTGTACAATTTATTTTATATTTATTTGAAATAAATCAAAATAAATATGAACAAAATAGATAAAAATTTTAAGGCAATTCAAAAATGAGATTAGAGGTCCCCTATAAGATTAGGACGATGTTTGAAGTCCAAGAAGTTAGGCAATTGACCTAAAAGTTCAAGTTTGCCCAATGCACAATTCTTGAAATTTCCCAAATTTTCCCAACTTGGGAAAATCATAGCTTTCTCAATTTATATCCAATTATGATGATATTTGACTTTTTGGAAAGCCCAAGATGTCTACTTCTATCCCTCTTTTGATCAATTTTGCATGTCAAGATTTTATCTTGATGTAAAAGGTCTTGGAAAAAAGTGTCTTTTGTTTACTTTCTAAAAATGACCTTTAATGTATGAGCTTGTATCTTTCAAATGGTGCATTTCTTAAACTTGAGGATAAAAAAGAAATCTCAAGGAATTGGATTATCTTCAACATGAGCTTTGGTTGGGGCAAAATGGATCAAGTATGTGAAAGTTATGCCTGGTCAAATTTCAGTTGACTTTTCCTATAGTAACCCTAATTTAGCAATTCTTGACTTTGTATAAATTAAAAGCATTCCTTGAGGAATCATGATCAACCCTTGATCAAATGATGGATATCACTTCAAAATGTTGATGTTGACCAAAAATCTCGAAGTTTGACTGTATATTGGCCACAATTGACTTTTGATCTAGTATTGTTAATTTTCAAACATTTGAGCAATTGACTGAGCAAACATGTAGTGTAAGACATGAAATTTGGCATGGACAATCTTGAAGACATATTAGGACCATGTAAAAAGATTGAGACCTTTGGATCTTACACATATTGGTGAAAATTGAAACCCTAGTTGAAAGGTCATTGCTTAGGAGGAGAATTTGTTTGATTAATTCTTGGTCAACCCTGAGAAATTGAAGACCTTAATGAACATGTCTTGAGTAAAATGGGAGGGAAAAGTTTGGGGTACAACAATTTAGAACCGCATCTTCAGAGTCTTCAGCACTTGGTTGTGAGAACCTTTTCTTAGAACCTCGGGTCTTCAGAGTCTTTAGAACTTCTGTCTTCAGAGTCTTCAACACTTGATCTTTAGAACCCTTTTCTTAGAACCTTGGGTCTTTAGAAGCCAGAGTCTTTAGCATCTGGACTTAAGTAGAACTTCTTGTCTTCAGATCTTCTGACTATTTCTTTAGAACCCGTTGTCTTCAGAAACATGAGTCTTCAGCATCTAGACTTCAGTAGAAACTTCTGTCTTCAGATCTTCTGACTTGTTTCTTTAGAACATGTTGTCTTTAGAAGCAGGAGTCCTTAGCATATGGACATAAGTAAAACTTCTGTCTTTAGATATTCTGACTTGTTTCTTTAGTCAAACATTAGAGCCTACACTTCAAAATCTTCTAGAGTTTCTTGCTACTATTCTTTATAACTTGTGTAGCGCAGAAGCGGAACTAATTCTCTTCTAATGTCCTGGCCACGCCATTCATCAGAAGCCGAACCTATTTATTAAATGCTCAAAAATAACAAACATTAGAGTATCAAAATTGTTCATACAAACATACTCGTTTTTTATCATCAAAACTCAGATATAATATTGCATAACCAAATCTTGTTCTAACAATGATGTCATATAAGACGCTTTTGACATCTTGCATGGAGCCTGTTGAATATGTGTTTGTCCTGCTGCATGTAGATCTACACTTGGAATAGTTTGAGGTAATCTTTGTCCAGAGAAGTGATAAAGATGTGTATTATGTTCAAATCATGCCGAGTCACTGTAAAGACTCTTCAAGCTCTCATCTAAGATATAGATGTCTAGCTTCTCACATTCCAGATGAATGAAGCAATATGGTGTCAGTGTTTATAAAAGTACAAGACTAGTTGGGAGTAAGATAAAGAGAATAAGTTGTGCTGATTCTTCATTATCTGATCCATGATTGGTAAAAACTCTTATCACGCATAAAGTAGCCAAAGATACTTGGGATTTCTCTCAAGTCCACTCACAGTGATACTTCTATGTGTGAAAAGACTCGAAAGAGAAAATGATCAAGATCAAGATACTCCAGGAGTGACAAACCTCTACAGAAAATCAAGATCAATTTATTTTGATCTTGAAGAGCTTGTCTTCTAATGTAGGTGATTTATTTTCACCATCTAAGTTCTTGTAAGAGTAACTCTCTTATCCTAATGATTGATCAAGTCTGTTAGGATACTCTCTCTCTCTCTCTCTCTCTCTCTCTCTGTCTCTCTCTCTCTCTCTCTCTCTCTCTCTCTCTCTCTCTCTCTTTCAAGGAAGGTTGACAGGGTTTTTCCATCAAAGTCAACATGAGAAATCCATGGAAAGTTGAATCAAGGATGTTTTCCTTAATGTCTCAACATTGTCCTTGACATGGGAAAATACATGTTATGTATCTCTATAGTGTTGATCTCCTCTAGGTCGTGTGTGTATGGGCATCTGAATAAGGATTTAACATCTATTGCTATTTGTGACATCCACGAGTATTTATTTTCTTATCCTTTATTTGGTATTCAAGAGATCTGAAGTCTAGATGTTACACCAGGGTGCAACATCATTTGTTGAGAAATCTCAAGAACTTATCCCTTGAATCTGATCAATGCTTTCCAAGTGATTGTTCTGAAAGATAGATATAAATTATGCTTGCATAAGTATCATCTGTTTAGTCCTTAAAAGATCCTAAATTTGTCTTGAATGAAGAAGATGATGTGGGTGAAGACATCATTAGTCTGGTGAATTTCCTTGGGTCAATTTATTTCTGATCC
Source organism: Vicia faba (assembly GCA_948472305.1). NCBI lineage: Eukaryota > Viridiplantae > Streptophyta > Magnoliopsida > Fabales > Fabaceae > Vicia > Vicia faba. The sequence goes on along the minus strand of OX451741.1, from coordinate 1,310,438,091 downwards.
AATTTACAGGAGCACAAGAGCCAATCCTCTGCTTGTGAAGAAGTGTTGAATATCTCTATCAGGATTCTTCAAATGTGGAGGTTTAGATCAAAGTTCTAGGACAATTTCTCAAATATCTTGAAGAGTTGTCTGTTCATACGATCAGAAGTGCTTAGAGGAAGACTGTTCTTAAAGATTGGTTGATTTTCTTTAAGTAGGATGGAGGATGTCTAATCAAACTTGAATTCTTGATCAATTCTATGGGAACATGGAACTCCTGTTCTATTGAAAAAGACATCCTAGGTAGTGTCATACCCCAAATTTGTCCTACCCTTATATCTTTTCATTTGGTTTATTGCATTGCATTTGCATACTTTCTATTAGGTCATATTCATTGCCGCACTCATGGGATCAAGGTATTCTTGTCTTCATTTCCTTCTATAAGCTATAGAAGATGGTTGTATTGCCAAACAGTGTGAGGAGGGTCTCATATCCTCATTCTTTTGTTCATTCAAGCTACCAAAACTTCTCATACCTCAAAAGACATCTCAGACATCTCATTGATTCTTCGTGTCATAAGAGAATTAATGATTTGCGAGTATTGTAAAGGGAATCACATTTCTCCTATCCATTGGTTTTTGTACTAGTGTTTTGACTTTTGAGTGTGTGACACTTGTCGTGAGCAATATTCTTGAAGCATTATCTTATTTTCATCATACAAGTCATCTTTGCTCAAGGGTTTCTCCCTCATGTTTAGAGGAATTAAGGTTTTGAGCTTGAGACGTCATTGGTCAGAATTAGGGTCTATGTGGGCTTCGAGGATTTTCTCTTCAATCAAGGGATGTTCAGTGTATTCCTTCATTAATCTTGGTCTATGAAATTAGGGTATTGTGTTCGAGGATTTTGCAAGGTACTCTTACTTTCAAACACATGCTTTCTCTAAAGCTTGTTACAAGCATGATCCAAGTTTCTAATTCCTAAGCTTTTACAATGCAAACTCAAGTGGAACTCCTAATATAACGAGTTTAATCCTATAAACTAATGAGATCTTCATATTCTTCTTTTAAGCTCCCCTATAAACTTCATGTTGGCCACAAATTCAAAATCCTCAAGCTTGCCTTTGCCACCGATCCAAATTGCCCAAGAAATAAAAGAGATAGAAATGGTTAGCATCATATAATTCACATTTGAACCAGAACAAGAATTTTCCACACAAAGTGTTTCACGATTTCATCATTAGGGATATGTGAAGGAATAAGAAATAAGGGAGTTGCATTCAGTCATGAATTCAAGCCCAAATGCATAAGCCTCATAAACATGTTTATCTCAAACAAGAATCAGAATAATTACAACCATCACATGCCCAATATTAAACTACAAATCTCAAACAAATACATAAAAATGATTTTGTTTGGTTCAATGTAAAACAAAAAGGGACAGTAAATATCACAACTCAGTCAAGAATTCACATTGCAGTAACAAAAATAGAAGGGACAGTAACATATTGAAAACCAAGAAGAATAAATATGGCAAACAAATCAGAACAGACAAAAAGCAAATTACTGCAGTAAAAGATTCATTCACCAAGAGTTCGAAAATAACAAGCAGAATGTAAAGCAGAAAGACAATTCAACAAAGGCCTGTTAAGAAAATCACTGAATCCAGCAACAAGAGAACCCTAATTATCATCAATATAAAAGCATTGAATGCACAAATTTCCAGGGAGAGACCACTGTTCACAGAAGCCACAACCAAGAACAACAAAGCACAAACCCTAATTTTTCATCATCTTCCTAGACCAAAATCCCTTGAGAGATACAAAATCAAAAATCTCAGAGAAGCAAGAATCGATACACAAGCTTAAAATTTTTGTGATTTTTGATTTTATTCACTTAATTTTGTAGTTTTTTATAAATTATTTTTGACTTTAAAAAATTCCAAAAAATTTATCAACACTTATTGACTATTGTTTGACTTCTGGTAATTTGTTGGGATTTTTATTTTGTATTTTGATACATATTTTGTATTTCATCAACAAATTCACATTAAATAACCATTTAAAATTTGTTTTTATACTTTATATTACTTGATTTAATTTTTATTATAATTTTTTTGACTTGGTGACAGGTGGACATATTTTAGGTCATAAATTTCATTAACATTAATGGAACTTGGGCGTTGATAGGTCAAAAGACCAAATCCACCAAGATAGTTGATTGATTTTGATGAAGTTAGCCTAATTTTTGTGCCTTTGTGACATTCCACTTTCCCCCTTCATCTTATCCCCTTCTTATTTCCTTTAAGCGATCATTAGTGGCTCAAACTTTAAGTTTGAATATACAAGTATGATTAATTATTGAACTTTGGTTCAAAACCTTTGAAGCTTATTCTTAAGAGGCTTTGATTTTACCAATCCTCTAACAAGTCTTCATCAACTTTGACCTAAGTTCAATCTTAAATCATCATTGATCATTTATCTTGGATTCCATCTTCTCCATTTCCCTTCTTCTTTATTTTTGTTTTTACTTGTGCTACATGTTTTAGGAGCTTGGTTTCTACCATGTCTCTAACATGTATGGTACATACATTACTATTGACCGGCCTCAAAATAGGTGTGACTTTTACATAAGTCCACTTACAATTGCTTAACATAACATAAATTTGTTCTAAATCAGAAAATGGTCATTCGTTGCTCAAACTTTATGTTTGAAAGTCCAACTATGATTGATTGATTATCTTTGGATCCATACCTATGAAGCTTGTTGTTATGAGACTTTGATTCTATCAATCCTCTAATGAGTTTTCATTATTTTTTAGTTCAAGATTATCATTCAATCATCATTGATCATACTTTGGGACTATTAACAATTAACTCAGTAACCATTATCATTTACTTTCATGCAACTTTTTTATGGTTCCGCACTTTTCCTTTTGCCCACTTGGGCATTGATTACACTCTTGCTTTTTTTACTTTTTCCACTTGGACTTGTTATTTTGTTCTTAAAATATTAATAATCCAACCTAAACATTAAAAGACTTAAGGCTCTTTATGGACTATTGGTTACTATCCTTCGCACATTTGAGCTGTGGACTTCTTGGACTTAGGATTAGAAGCCTTTCCTTGATACTTTGATACCTTGGTACTATTTTTTTATTCTAAAGTCCGTTGGGTTTACTCCAAGGCATTGGTTTGATTTTTCTTTGTATGCAGGTTGTTCTGACTTTTATGCTTTGTATGAAGTCCCTCCAAGGAATTGTGATTGGGAATTCCTCTGTATATAGTTGTTAATCTAGCCAATTTTTGTATACAAAGATTTTTCTTGATTCTTAATTCATCTAAGGTTTGGTATTCATCTGAGGTTGGGTATTATGCTTGCTTGGTTTTTAATCCAAATGATGAGAATTCTACATTGACTTTTTTATGTCAAGTGTTGGCTTCTTGTTGGTTAGACCTTTCCTTATCTTAGCTTTTACTTTGTGTACATAGGGTAGTCTCTTCGTCTCCTCCCATCTTCTTAAATTTCAAAATCTTCTCCCTCCTTTTCAAAACTTCTTCTTGTTTTCAAACTTGAACCACTTTCATAATAAACTTGGACTTAGACCCATGCATTTTCAAAACCATTTTCATAATTAAATCTTTAATCAATTTAATCATACTTTGAAATCTTTTTGGAAGACTAAAAGTCATCAACCTCATTCAAACCATTTTGCCACTTTGTCTTTTTTACTTTAAAACTTTTCTCAAAAGATTAGACGGTTGTTGATTCTTGTAGTGATGCAAGCTACTATACTTCTATAATATGTAGTGAAGTGAGCCATTTTCCACTTGGGTATTGAGTGATGTCTTGTTGATTTTAAATCCAAACTAACTCATCCACATTGAGATGACGCAAATGCTAATTTCTCATGATTGTGGGTAGTAAGTATGTTTTCCACTCGAATACAACGTGGCACCTCTTCTCTTAAAATTAACCAACACACACAACATTTCAAATTTTTTGAGGTGAACTACGAGTACCCTGATCCTCTATTGCACGAAGGGGGTTTTTAGGCACAAAGGTTCGCAACCGCGGTGAGTGCAAAAATTGTAAAAACCACTTATTTTCTCATCTCCACAATCTCATTTTGTAAATATTTCTTTATAGCCAAAACATACAGATTTTCAAAAAGGTTCCTACGGAGTACCATAGATGTTTAGGGTGCTAATACATTCCCTTTTCATAACCAAAGCCTTACCTTGATCTCTTTCTCACTTGTGTTTTATTCGTTCTTTTCCCATTTCCGTTGGATAAAATAAAGTGCGATGACGATTTTCACTTTGCGAGATAAGTCAATTAATGGCTTAGTCTCAAATTTTTACTGCTACAGTTAGCCTATCACATCTTTGATAGATGGTACTCAGTCCACCCTTTTGGTATTTATCATTGTTAACCTATCAGACCTTTGATAGATGATATTCACTATTATGTCCTTCTGGGTTTACCATTATTTCCTATCAGATCTTTGATAGATGGTATTCACCTCCTTGACATATACTGCCCATTTAGGCTTCCGTCCTCAATAGGGTTTGTATTACCTTTTCCTCCTCTTTAGTATTTACCCCAATGAAGATGAGCTTTCCTACCTTCAACCTTGAGTTGGTAGTTCACCGTCATTTATTAGTCGATATGTTCCTTTTCCTTACCCCCGTTTATTGAGAGAAGGTTATCTTGTCTCCTCTTTGGGATTTATCCCATTAGAGTTGAGTCCTCTTTTCCCCAACGGAGTTTTGTTTCTCCAATGGAGTGGATTTTTCTTTCCCCAGTTAAGTTGGTAATCCTTTCTTAAAGATTACTTCCTTATTGGCTTGCTGCTGGCATTGTTAAGAATTTCTCCATTGAATTCTTACTTTGCATCTTGTTTCCTTAACTATGATGTTGGTGTTTCCCATTCATAGTTATCCCCAGAGTCATGCTGGTCCCCAGTGATTTATTTTCCTGGTTGAACTCTCTTTTAGTCTATCTTGTGTCATAGCTTTGTCTACATCATTTTACTTTTCCCAGTAATGTGTTGTATCCCATGTGGATTTTGTTCTTTACATTCTTGATCATAAACATTACATGGCATCTTAGAGCCAAAACTAGGGATTGTTTTTTATTTAAGTAACTTCAATCGTGTCGAAATGAATATTTTAACCTTTGTATCTCCGGATATAAGACACTTAAATAAAGGCAATTGTTATACCCTAATTTTTCCCCTAAGATCCTCCATCATTTCATGTCATCTCAATGCATCAAGATCACACATTAGGGTTGGTTCTCCCTTTCTACTCTCTCATATCTTTAAGTTTTCTCTTAAGGGATCACCAATCATCTTGAATTGTGTATCTTGTATATGTATTTTATGTTTACTAACCCTTGACCAAAATCCAAAAATATGTATGTTTCCTCATTATACTTTGTACATTATAGGTGTGGAGCCAAGTGCATCTCTCTCACCTCCTAAGCTAAGGTTTTGAAGTTTGATTCCCAGTCAATTGCATAATCAATGGATTTTAAAATCTTGAGCTTCAAGAATATGATTATGGCATCAAATTTCTATGGTTTGAGGACTCTCTCAATTTCATTTGGTCAAGTTTTTCTCCAAGTTAGTGGTCGTATTCATCAAGAAACTTCATAGGTTCATGTGTTTATTTCCATAAGTTTCATCAATAAATGAGCCTTTTTCAATAAGTTTCATCAATAGCCTTCTCATTAAGTGTTCTTCAATATAACATCATTTTAAGGTCTAATGTGATTCATAATACCTTAATTTGCAAGAAAAGTTCAAAAGATTCAAAGCTGATCCAAGTAGTTTGACCTAATTTTGACAAGCCCTTGATTCTATGGTTACAAGTGCATAACTCTCTCAATTTTCAATATTTTTAATATTTTATTTTTGATATGGACTATTATCATCATTTAAAACAACTTCTCTTCACTTGACAAGATCCAATTGTGCAAGGAGAATCATCAAAAAATTGAAAAGATTACAAGTCCTTTGAGAAGACCATTGAAATCTTTGACTTGACTTCAAAAGATCATAACTTGGTAAATTTTCATCTCCTTTAGCTCATTATTTTTTCACAACAAACTTGATGATGTCTACTAAAAATTTGATTCAAATATCAAGATCTAATTATGTTGAGAAAGTTATGAAATTCAATGAAACATTATAGGTCATTTGTGGATTTCTCAAGAAATTTTCATCAACTTCCAAGAACTATAACTCTCTCATTTTTTTATGATTTTTGAGTGATTCTAATTCCACAATTCCATATGAAGCGTCTAATTCATTTCATCTTCAATGATTAAGAGCTAATTTTTAGTGGAAGGCCATGTAAGTTTAAAGAACATTATAGGTCACCTTGAAGCTCCATATTTAAAAAATTTCTAAGTATAAAAAAACAGTTGGTTTTTCCTGATTCCAAAATGGCACAACTTTTAGCTCAAATGTCAAAATGAATACTTTCTTGTCACATTATAAATATTGTGATGAGGTATTTCAAATGCAACAATATGCCATAAAGTCTCCTGAGTAAGTTGCCCCATAGATTTAAAGACGACACCTTGAAATTGATTTTTCACTTCTAGTCAAATTACAAATTGATTTGTGTGGCTTCTAATTACAAAATTGAGGCACTATTTGTGTTTAAACATGTTTAGCAAACTTTTATGGCCCCATTAGCACATTGAAACACGTCATTTGAGTGAGTTATGACGCACATGAAGTCGCACATTTCATGCTCACGCGGGTTGGCTTGAAAATCAAGATTTCACACGATTTCTCTCCATTTCTAATCACCATTCATTCTCTTATAAATAAAGCAACACATTCCATTCATTTCTTCAAGCTTGGATAGCCAGGATCAATCTGCCAAAGTCAGTTTCAAAGCTTGAAATTTGAAAATCGATTTCATTATTTTAAGCTTTTATATCCAAACTCTCTTCAGATTCTTCATTCTTGATCATCATACAAACTTCTCATAACAAAATCCAAGCCATTCGTGTATAGAATAAAGCTACAAAAGTCTAGTTTCAGAGGTATTTGAAGTGAACTTCATTCAGGTATATTTCTCAACAAAATTGTCTCAAATAAATTGTTAGGATGTAGTCCCTTCTTCTCGGAAGGTTATGTTTCTTCTGGTTTTAATTTTCATGGTGATTTGAGCTTGAATTTTCAAATTTTGTTTCACACTTTTTCTCTGGTAATTTCCAAAATGACTATGTTGTGGTTTATATAAATTTGGCACGAGGATATGGTTGAGACCGTCTTGATGAGATGCATCCAATGATAGCCCTATGAGATCCTAAATTTTCCATTTGAAGGGTTTGAGTTTTGCCCTAGTTACAGGCGTCTCGAGGTTAAAGATGACCTACGTGTCATCTTCAACCAATGAAGGTGCACCATTTGAAATAATTGGGTTGCCTGACTTTTTGTGTTTCCCGCGTGTGTTGACTCATGATCATCATACACCCTCTTTTTTGGATTGTTTGCTTTATTTTAATTGGTTTAAAAATAGTTTTAATACTTTTTAATTTCTGAAACAATTATGGAAGGATCAAATGATAGTTTGACAACTAGTGGTGACCTCTTTAGATTTTTATTTCAGACTTTGTTATTTTCCAAGGCATTGTGATTGGGAATTTCTCTATGTACAAATGTTACTCTAGCCAATTTTTGTCTGAAGTTCTTGGGGTTTACTCCAAGGCATTATTTTTCAAGTTATTCATATGCATGTATTATTTTGAACTCAATAATTTTCATATGGTACTTTGAAGCTTTGAAATAAAAAAGAAGGCTTTGCTTGATTCTTAATTCATCTGAGGCATTATTTCATCTGAGGCTTGGTTTTATCTTGGTATTATGCTTTCTTGGTTTTTATTCTAAAGGATGAGAATTCTACATTGACTTTTTTATGTCAAGTGTTGACTTCTTGTTGGTTAGAACTTTCTTTACCTAGATTTTACTTTATGCTTTAGGATAGTCTCTTCTTCTCCTACCCATCTTCTTTAATTTCAAAATCTTCTCCCTCCTTTTCAAAACTCTTCTTGTTTTTTTTTTTAAAAACTTGAACTGCTTTCATAATAAACTTGGACTTAGGTCCATGGATTTTCAAAAACCTTTGTTTAATTAAAAACATAATCAATTTAATCATACTTTGACATCTGTTTGAAAGACTAAAAGTCATGAATATCATTCAAACCATTTTTCCACTTTGTATTTTTTTTAAAACTTGTTCTCAAACGATTAGACTCTTGTTTATCTTGTAGTGATGCAAAATACTATACTTCTACAATATATAGTGAAGTGAGACATTTTCCACTTGGGTGTTGAGTGATGCCTTGTTGATTTTAAATCCAAGCCATATCCTTCCACTTTTAGATGATGCAAATGATCCTTTCTCATAATTGTGGGTAGCAAGTATGTTTTCCACTTAGATATGACGAAATGTCTCTTCTTCTTAAAATTAACCAACACATGAGATTTCAAAATCTTTGAGAAGAACTACATGGTTTTGATTTCATCATTGCACTTTGGTGGTACGTATGCACGAAGCTCATTGTAGTTTTTCCGAATCAAAATTAATTAAAACATTTCTTTTCTCATCCTCTCCTTCTATTTTGTAAATATTTCTTATAGGCAAAACACACAGATTTTCAAAGAGGTTCATGCGGAGTACCATAGATGTTTAGGGATCTAATACCTTCTCTTTGAATAACCATCCCCCTTACCTTGATCTCTATTTTACTTTGGGTTTTATTCACTCTTTTCCCATTTCCTTCGGATTTAATAAAGTGCGCGGAAACTTTCACTTTGGGAGTTAAGTAAATTAATGGTTTAGACTCAAATTTTTATCGCAACATGAAGCTTTGATAATTATCCTTGAAATTTGTTGGAATTGGGGGGAAAGTAGAGTCAAAATAAGTGGAGACTCTGAATTGGTTGTCAAACAGATGACTAGAGAATATAAATGTGTCAAAGAAAATTTGATTATGTATTTCGTAATAGCAAATAGTCTGCTGCAAAAATTTACTATGTGAATATTACACACATCCCTCGACTCAAGAATCATGAGGCCAATGATTTGGCTCATGTTGCTTCTGGATATAAGGTGTCGAAAGAATGATTAGAAGATTTAATTGAAGTTCGAGGAAAGGCAATGCCAACTAAACTATCTCCATCAGACCTGGAAACAGCGAAGTTGGATTATGAAGATGAAGAAAACTTGGAAATATTGGCTATTGACAACTTAACAGACACAAACTAGAGAAAACCAATAGTTGATTATTTGGAGAATCCAACTACATCTGCAGAGCGAAAAATAAGGTATCGTTATTTAAGTTATACTCTTATGGGAAATGAATTACTTAAAAGGATGCTTGAAGGAGTTTTCATCAAACGCCTTAGTGATACTGAGGCATATTTAGCCTTGCTGAATGTCCATAGTGGGGTATGTGGGGCTCATCAAGTTTTCCATAAAATGAGATGGTTGTTGTTTTGACAAGGAATTTATTTACCCACTATGTTGAAAGATTGCATTGAATTTTATAAAGGGTGCCCAGAATTCCAAATACATACATGTATTTAACACATCCATGTAAGCAAATTACACTATATAGTAAAGCCTTGGCCCTTTAGGAGGTGGGCTTTAGATCTGGTTGGTGAAATTCGACCGACATCATCTAAAGGTCAAAGATACATCTTAGCATGTATTGATTACTTTACTAAATGGATCGAAGCCATACCTTTGGTATACATTGATAAGGAAACAATCATTGAGTTTATCCAGAGGCATATACTTTATAGATTTGGAATCTCATAGACCATTACAATTGATCAAGGATCATTGTTCACTGGTCGAAAGATCCAAGAGTTTGCTAAAGAGGCAGGGAATAAACAGCTGACATCTACGCCTTATTATGCCCAAGAATAGGTCAAGTCAAATAAGCAAACAAGGTAGTAATTGGATTGATAAAAAAGCATGTGGGGGAAAAGCCAAAAAATTTGCATAAGACATTGGACCAAATTTCACGGGCTTGTCGAACTTCTCCTAAAAAAGCTACAAATGTTACTCCTTTTTGATTGACTTATGAGCATGATGCAATTTTACCATTCAAAATTTACCTTAAATCAATTAGAGTTCAGAGATAGAGTGAAATCCCATCTGAATCCTATTGGAACATGATGTTGGATAAATTACTTGATTTGGACGAAGAAAGATTGAATGCCTTAGAATTATTGAGAAGACAAAAAAAAAGAGTGGAGAAAGCGTATAATAGAAAGGTCAAAATTAAAACAATTTCGACTGGGGATATGGTTTGGAAGGTAATTCTACCCATGTATTAAAAATATAGGACGTTTGGTAAGTGGTCTCCGAATCGGGAAGGTCCATTTCAGATTATCCAGGTTTTTTCGAATAATGTGTATGAAATCGAAGAGTTAGCAGAGGATCGAAGACTGCTAAGGGTAAATGGGAAATATTTCAAAATATATAAACATATACTTCATGAAGTTAAAATATTAACAAAATAACACACCTGTAAATAAGAATCCAAAATGGTAATTTAAAATTAAATTCCAAGATGGATAAATTTGTTACAAATTATCCAGAGGTCGAAACCACGAGTTAAACTATTACAACAAATAAACATACAAAAATCAAAAGGGCAGGGTGGCCTTTATTCATTTGTACTTTGTCTTGGACAAAAATAGTTGATGTTCGATCAAAGACCTTTTGGAAGTGAGGGTGTGGGTATTTCTTTGCCCAAGTTTTGAGCCATTTCGACATGATGTACACCTACTCTAATCTCATCATCAAGTTGTTTGTGATCAAGCTTTTGAATTTCTTCCTGACGTTATTTGGATTTTTGAATGTTAGCCTATAAATATTTGATTTAATGTTCCCAATTATAGATATTGGTGGCACAAGTATTGAATTCCTCCTGACTTTGTTGAAAAGTTTTTTCCAACTCTTTGATTTTGTTATTGGATTCAGTGGTTGCATCCCATTCCGCAGTCTGAGTCTCTGTCTTGTTTTGGATCTTGGTTGAAGCTTCACGCTTATGTGTAAGATCTGTAGTGACTTGATCAACGATGAACCCAAGTTCCACAATGACATCTGCAACTTCTTGAGGAGTAGTTAAGATGTCAACATGTTTCAGCTAATCCTTGATCACATAGTATACCATTGTATCATTTTCTAGAAGTTGGATTAAATCGACGTCAAAAGCTTTTTATTTAATCTGTTGAATTAGCTTGTTAGCAGTTTCGACGAAAGAATGACCACCAGAAGCGGTCGAAGAACTAGAACACTTATCATTGGAACTACCTCTAGTGCTCATCATCAATTTCCGATACTCAGAAGGTTGGTCTTTCTTCAAATTCTCTAACTCTTCTTGAGAGAGAGAGAGAGAGAGAGAGCAGTAAAAGTGACATTCAGAGGGACCTCAAAGGTTTGGTTGGCATCATCTCTTCTATCTAGTTGAGCATTGTCATTTTTGGTACCTCTTCGCCTTGAGGATTTTCGGAGGCGTTATACATATATTCATCTTTGTCATCTTGATAATCTTCATCATGATTGGGAATTTTGGGTGAAGAATCTACTTGTTTTTCTTGATTAAGATCTTTAATATCTTGGATTTCCATGTTAGTGTGATCTAAATCTTCGCTATCACTTCCAGAATCAGATAATTAAGATGGTTGAGGTGAAACAGGGAGTGGAGACACTTCTTATTGGAACTCAGCAGGTTGATTCACTTTGCTTGTAGATCCTTTATTCAAGCCTTTGTGGGATATATATTAAACTGAAGGAGAACTGGTACTTTGGAGAACAACATATTTGATGCTAGAGTATTCAGTTCCAGTTTGATTATCCTGCAAAAAGGGTAATACTTATTGTCATTTGAGAATAAAAATGTAACGAAATAAGAAGTGAGGTGAAGTTGTATCACCTTAAGCCCATCAACACCAAGACTGGAATTATCTCTCCCAACATGATCATGTGCATCATTGGCATCTGGTTCGAAGTCGAAGTTTAATTACTTTTTGAGTAGGAGACTTTGATTTCTTGATTTTGATGTTGGGTTGTGATTGAGATTTTACATCTGATGATTTAAATTACCTCTTCTTCTTATTTTCTTCTTCTTATTCTTCAAAGGTTTGGAGGTGTTTGGCGACAGATCTTTGGCATCCATCTCTATAGTTTTAGGTGGTAGATTTGTGGTTTTTCATTTTTTGGAGTTGGATGAGGTTTTATACTAACCTAAAAATAACAAAGGTATTATCAAATATGTATTATACATAGATTAAAATATTAAAGTATGAATTATACATTTGTTGTTTCTGTATGTAATACAGTGGGAGAACTGACTTGGTGTTTTGCGTTTGATCGCAAATGTTGCGGATAGCAAGAGTCGCCGCCGACTTTTCTTTTATCCAATAAAGGAAAGGGTGAAAAGAATAGGAAAGACCTTTTGAGAATTTTCTTGAGTTCGAGGGGTAGGTTATGAAAAGGGAAGTTGTTATCACCTTTTTCATCTGTAGTTATCTACGGGCTCTTAATTCTTAGGTCACTTTGAAATTCTTTTGTTTTTGTGTAAGTTTGAAAATATTTTGAAAATGCCTTCGTGTGGAAAACTCTGCAATAACTCTTGTATCATTGAGAATGTATATAAAGTGATGGTTTTGAAAATATTTTTTGAAAGGGAGTGTTTGGAAATGGGTTTTGAAGATGCCAATGTAAGGCAATTTTGTAATGATTCTCGTATTGTTGAGAATGTATACAAAATGTTTGTTTTGAAAGATGTTTTAAAAGTGTGAGATGCAAAGATTGTTTTGATTTATGAGCAAGCAATTATGATCAATCTACCTACTCAAAAAGTCTTTGTTCTTTTCCTCCTCCTTTAGATAGTGCTACTTTACCATTAGTTGGTAGAGAGCCATATCAATGGATGTGAGGGACGAGCATGGGTCATCGTACAGTCATAGAAAGAAACATATAATATTCTTTAGCAATTGTTGTAAGGGACTAAGATCGTTTAACAAAGGCAACATCGAAGGGTCATCGAGGGACTAAGATCTTTAAATCGAGGGTCTTTGCTAAAACATCCCACATTCAAGGGACATGACTGTTTATATATGATGTAACAAGTATGGGTTACCCTAGAGGTGCATGTGTGCAAAGTGTTTTGATTTCATGTATATTGTCTTTGAATTAGGGTTTTCTAATGTTTGATTTTTAATCTTGTCATGCAAACCCTAATTACTAACAATAATAAGGAAAGCGATAAATTGCGGAATTTAAATGTCCTACGCTATTACAACACTTTGGGAATGGGGGTATTTGTGAATAGGGGGAAGAAATCAAAAGCCTAATTATCTATTACAAACTATTGAATACAAATAATAATAATAATAATAGCATGTATAAAATGTATAGAGGAAGAAATAAATTGTCTTTTAGGGTTTTTTGATGGGGAAAAGATTTGATAATTAATCCTAATTAAACTAATTAATTTTAATTACAAGAGAGATTAATTAGTAATTTAATCAAAATCTAAAATCTAAGTTAATTTAAATTAAGAAGAAAATAAAACCTAAGTCTAAATAATTTCTTTAGAAAATAATTTGAATGTTAATGTTAATTTGGAAAGAATATTTTAAAGTGTGGAAAATAAGCAAAATCTAGTTCTAAATATTAACAAAAATAAAACAAATGTTTAAAATAAAATATTTATAATTTAATTATTTTAAGAAAATATATTTTTATATTTTTGGGTTAAGATAAAATAAATAAATAAATAAAATATAGAGAAAATATAAAGAATATAAAAATATTGGGCTAGGATGTTGAAAAGTGAAAAGGGGGTTAAAAATAGCAAACAGACCCAAAACATTTTTTTGTTTGAGTCAGAAAACAAAAAAAAATGAAGAAAAAAATGAAAAAAAAAAAAAGATAAATGGGCCTACGTTGTTATGAGTGATTGGGGGTGTGTATGGAAAAATCAGTCAATGCCCAGAATGAAAAGTCTAGCGCTTGGGAGATTCGGTGTGATTGCATTTTGAGAGTGTATCATGGGAATCCATCTTGAGGAGCTTGATTTGAATTTATGATGATCATATGGTGAGAGAATGAGGAACACCATGCGCTTCCTGGACTTGCATGCATATAATCTCATATAAACAAATATGAAATAAATAAAAGGGTACCACTGTGGCTCGAACCCAGGTCCTTATAGATCAATGCCTTAATGCGCGCTTCTCTGCCACTTGGGGGCTGTTCCATTCGTTAATAATATAACTTGAAATGAGCTTAAAATAAAATCATTTCTAAGATTTGAAAATGACTTCATCTTCAACCTTGCGCAGGCAGAGAAGAACAACACCATGGCCAATCTGTAACTTCTTCATTTCTCAACCATTTTCAAAAATGTAAACATGAAAGTTGTTCCATTTTTCACCACGAATTCAACAATATAAATAACTAAAGCTAATTCTCAAAGATAAACATGAATTTCTGTTGGTACCAAATAAAACCTAATTTTTTTCCAGAAAGTTCAACTTCAAAATTCACATCACTCAGGTAACATAAATGAAAACTAAAGGCATGCTTAGCTTCAAGGCTATGATGTCTACATTTTTCATTCACAAAGTAACCATTAATGATGCTTGTATAAGGAGTTCAAAGTTGAGAAAACTTACCTCAAAACTGGAAATCATGTTTGGAGTTTGAGCACTCTTGGAGGGGCGGTGATGATCTAGATAACTTCACTGGACTCCTAGGAAGCTGATGCAACTCTTACTTTATGCTGAAAGTGCCTGAATCTTCCTGGAGAAGTCAAGTTGTAGAGGTGTAAAGTGAGGTTTGGAAAACAATGGTGGAGGTGTTACAGTTATGAAATATCGGTGGGGATGAGTTGTAAATGAGGTATGGAAGCTTTGTGATTGATTTAGAGAGGAAACACACGAGTGGATTGTGAGTTTGAATTTTTTTGCCAGAAATTGCAACAATGGAGGTTTTGTGTACAATTCTGAGTTTCAGGGAGTTTGTGATTGTTTCAAGGCTTGTGTATTTGTGCTTTGGCTTGTAAATAACCTCTCTATTTATAGAGGAAAGTTTTTAGGGAAGGAGAACATCATATTCAAGAGATCACATGTTATGGTTTTGAAACTTGTTTTTGAATCAAGCTTGAAATACATAGTTTCAAAGCATAGTGCAAGCATGGTCTGAGTAGTTAGTGGCTCTAGACAAGTTGCTTCTGGATTTGAGATTGTGTGTGTTCATAAGGAACAAGTGCAAAACTCAAGGAGAGTGGACTTTGTGATTAAAGCCACTTTTCCAAAATGGCAATGTTACCTTTGTGCTAAAAATGGATTAATCACTTGGACAATGGCTCAAGCACTTGGATCATAGCTCAATCAGTTGTGTAAATAATTAATTATGGAGTGATTTACAATTTAGAAGCCTACAAAACAAGATTTATACAGCATGGCTTGAGATTTGATCAAGTGTTCTTCATGAAAATGCCTTGTAATTCAAGAATGGATACTCAACTTCTTCTCTTTGATTCTCCTAGCTCAAGCATGACCTCTTCAAGTTCTTGGATATTTTGGAAAGTTTGAAACATTATCTACAAACTTCATTTTTAACATTTTCGCTTAACCATCTCGGAGCTTGGTGAAAATTTGCCAAGAAGTTGGGACAAAAAATTTGCCTAACTTGATGAAAATTTTACTAAGTGTTTTTGATTAAAAAAAGTCATGACTTCATGGGCCTATATCTTCAAATCCAAGCATTTTTTGGAAATTAACCATAAGGGACATAGTTTTAGAATTCATCAAGATCTACAACTTTCATGTTGAAAGTTTTTCTTGAATCATCTTGCATCTTGGTGAAAATTTGTCATGAATTAGTGAAATTATCAAGGTTAAAAAACACTTAGAATTTTATAAGTCTTGAAAATATTGACTTTTGTTGACTTTCTTAATTCTTTATGACCAAGTTTGATATTTTTTAAGGTCTTGATGAATCTTGATCTTTGAAATTCAATGTTGACCAAAAAGTCAAAGTTTGACATTTTGTGTATTAGTTAACTTTTCATCAGTTGATCAAATTTCAACTATCAATCCATTGATATTAAGAAATGATTTGAACCATGAAATTAGGTCAAGATATTTTGTTTGATCCCTTGAGATCATGCTTTAATCCATTAGGTCATGTACTAGGTCAAAAGTCACTAATCAGTCATTCTCAATTAAAACCCCCTTTGATGATTTGAATACTTTTCTTGAGGAATTGTGATAAAACCTTGATAAATTGATGAATATGACTTCAAAATGTTGATGTTGGCCAAAAATCATGAAGTTTGACTATATGTTGACCACATTTGACTTTTTACCCAATACAACTAATTTTCAGTCATCTGAGCAATTGACTGAGCAAATGTGTGGTGCAAGACTTGAAACATTGCATGAGCATTCTTGAAGACCTATAATGAACCACGAAAGTCACTTGAGGTATTAAAATTCCAACTTTCCTTGTGAAAACCAAAACTCTAATTAGTGGTCTCAGTGTTTGGGAGGTGAGCTTATCTGATCAACTCTTGAGCATCCTTGAGCATTTGAGATCTTGTGTAGGAAGTGTTTTAAAGAAAAAGGAGGGAAATTTTGGGGTACAACGGATTCCCCTGTTCAATCTTCTTAAACCTGAACAGTTAGATTGGCTTGTCCACCATTCGTGACTTGATGGTAGAAGAGGATTGAACACTTAAGTGGCCAGAAATTTGCACTCTCTTGTGCATGAAGTAAAAAATGTTTGTTGATTATATTGGAAATGGGCTTATATATGCCAATTGGATAGGTAATGAAGAGCTATCCGAGATGGGATTATAGATTCCATCCAAAGTAACTGTTGATAGAGAAATTAGACTAAGTCTACGCTCAACTTCAATCCGAGCCAGAAAATGTCTACTAGAAGAAGTATCAAAATAAATCTTTGGTCGATTTAATCTGAGGCAAAAGATGTCTGCGTCTATCTTTTACTGGAGGAAGTATCCGAATAAATCTTTGGTCAATTTAATCTGAGCCAGGAAAGGTCTACTGAGAGAAGTATCAAAATAAATATTTAGTCGATTTAATCTGAGCCCACAGAGGTCTTTAAATATTTAACTGAGAAGTATCATAATAAATTGAAATTCTGATATCAGATATGAGATGTCGAAGGAGATGTCACGATACAAATATCTGAGGACAGTATAAAATGAAACAATATTAAAAGCAGTAAAAACACAATGGATTGTTAACCCAGTTTGGTGTATAACAACACATACTCTGGGGGCTACCAATCCAGGGACAAGTCCACTAAATAGTATCAATTCATAGACCCTCAGTAAACAACCAGTTTACGATCTAATCACTTAATCACTACCCGTGCTATACTTCTACTCCGGAGCTTTGGGGGATCATACATATTCTTCTTCTTGATGCTCTTGGCACGGGGTGTGACATCCAAATTTTTTCTTTTTCTAGTCTTGAGCCTTTTAGCAATTCCAGGCAACACATTAGAAATGAGCTAATTGTCAAATAGCTCATCAACATTAACCACATTCTCAGTATTTTGATTCTCTACAGCTTTGGAGCCAACAGCATCTTCCTTAGCAGGAGAGTCCTCCACAACATCTTGTTCAACACCAGCTTCCACTTCTTCTAGAGCAGAAGTAGCAAGCTTTCCAAGTTTTCTTTCAGCAGTATGTTTCTTGAAGGTGGATGATTCAGCAACATTTTTAGGATCATTTCCTTTATCATTCGGAGTAGGCATTCAGGCAAGAGGAGTTGAAATTCCAGGCACAACAAAACCTGCATTTAACACCCTATCTACCAGCCTTCTAATATTTCTATCAACATTAACAATGTCTTCTTCTGTCCTATCATCAGTAGCAGTAGAAGCATTACCTTTAGAAGTATCAAACTCGTCTTTGGATTTCTTTGCAGGTAACGATCTGGGTTTCTTGAACTTCTTCTCAAGATGTGGAATTGTTGTTAGAGGAGTAACTTCAAGTATTCTATTGTAATACGGTGGCAAAACCGACTGTTATACTGGTTTTGCGTTTGTGTTCGCAAATGTTGCGGTAAGCAAGAGTAGCCACCGAATTTTCTTTTATCCAACAAAGGAAAGGGTGAAAAGAATAGAAAAAGGCCTTTCGAGATTATTTCTGAGTAAGGGGGTATATTATGGAAAGGCAAGGTGTTAGCACCCTTTCCATCCGTAGTTTTCTACGGGCTCTTAGATGCTTAGCTCATTTGAAAAATACCTTGTGCTTTTGTGTGTGTTTTGAAAATTAATTTTGAAAATGCCTTAGTATGGAGATTTTCTTTATGATAACTCTTGTATCAGTCCTCAAGAGTGTTGATAAAGCGTTTTTAAAAAAAATTGAAATGTTTTTGTGTAGGTGTAAAAACTTTTTTTTGAGCAAGCATCTAACAACTATCTACTTTACTCGAAATGGTTGTTCTTCTCCTCCTTTCTTTTAGACAAGGCTATCCTACTATTAGTGAGTAGGTAGCCATAGCCGTTTGGATGTATGAGGGGAATTTTTGGGTCATCGTGCAGTTATAAAGGCAACATATAGAGACGCTTTAGAAATTTTGTTTAAGGGACTATATCATTTACCGAAAGGCAACATCGTAGGGTCATCGAGGGACTATGATCTTTTGATTCGAGGGTCTTTGCTAAAGCATCCCTACTTTCGAGGGATATGACTGTTTTATAAGGCAACCAAAGTGGGAATACCCTAGAGGTGTATATGTGAAAGTGTGTTATATTCAGTTATTTTTGTCTTTGATGTTAGGTTTGCTCACGTTTGATTTTTATGCTCTTGTCATGCAATCCTATTAGCCATACATCTAAGCAGTTAATATACGTACATGAATTTAAAGTGCGGGAATTTAAATCTACGCTATTACAAGGCTTCAGGGAAGGGATTATTACAAGTCCAAAATGGGGAGATAAAAGCAGTAAATGTCCTAATTATTCTATTACAACCCGTGAGCAGGCATATTAATAATAGAAATGAGAAATTTAAAATAAGCGCGCGAATTAAAAATACGCCTAAAAATCCTAACGTAAAAGGAACTCTTTTTTGTGTTTTATTTTGATTATGAAATAAAATTTGATTAAATCCTAGGTCGATTGATTTTAAATTAAAGAAAAGGTTACAATAATTAATTAATTTTAATTATAAAATACTAGACCTAATTTTTGTGATTTTTTTTATAAATATTTTGCTGAGTAAATAAAATAAGTAAAAAGAAATAACGCAAAACAAAATTCAAAAGGGAATGATGGTGCAGGAGACCATGCGAATTGTAGAATGAAGGCGTGGATCGAAAAGGAGCCTGGAGCTGCCTTTCGATCCCATGAGGAAGCTGGTTGAAGGTGCATGATACATTCCTTCGATCTGCAAAAAAAATCTATTAGAGAAACAAAACAAAAATCCAGATTTGGATCGAATCTGGTCTTGGATTCGACAACCTATGGTTGTATCATCCTAATTCGAATCCCCAGGGTCTGAACCGAAAGATTATTCATCTTGCAATGCCATGAATCCTGAGATTCGAAAGAAAATATAGATCGTGCCCAAGAAATGGCACGATCTCACCCCTACGCTTAATCTTGCATGTAACACATGAAAGAAATAACAATCATTAGCAATAACATGAATGTATGATTAACATGAATTTAAAAATCGCATGCTTAGCTAGTTTGAAATTGAAATAAAATTACCAACAGACAGATTGTGTGAGTGATGCTCTAGTGTATGTTAGATCTCCTGCAAACTTCAGGGAGTGGGTGGAGCGTTTGTTGAAGGTTGCTTCAATTTTGGATCACTTGTGATATTTTTGATAACTTTGGTGTGGCTAATGAGGCAGCGTGTGCGTGTAGTCTCTGTGCGTATGTATCTAGTATTTGGCTTGTAGAAGTGTTGTGTATTTATAGGAGATGGAGAGAGGGTCACAACATAGAAATGGCAAGGGACGACCATTAACTAGGCTTTGAAGGCAAAATCAGGCACATTAAGGGATTTCCTTTTTTGATGAGTTCCACCCTATTGAGCTTTAGGGTGAACCTGGAAACATTTGACTCCTTCAGATACCCTCAATCCTTGCTCTTCAATTGGCCCAAAGTTGCCTCCTTTGAATGGCTCCAATCCTCTTCATTGGGGCTTCTTCGATTGAGCCCCTATTTGTCTTGGTAGCTTGATCTGAAACTCTTCAACTAGCCCAAATGAAAACTCCTTTCTGGCCAGTCGAAGCTTCTTTTGTCACCTCCTTCGAATATAATTGTGCAGGGGGCTTGGGCCTGGAAGCATGTGAAGTAGTGAAAAACACAAGAAGGGGGGGTTGAATTGTAAAACTGAAATCTAATGCAATGAACAAGATATTTTTATCCTGGTTCGTTTGATCTCAAACTACTCCAGTCCACCCGTCAAGGTGATTTCGCCTCTCTCCAACGAGGTCTTAATCCACTATATTCAACTGAATATTACAGACTGCTTTAACAACTGCTAAAGCCTTCTTGATGCAAACCACAACCCGGTTTGTCAAGGAAACACTTTCTTACAAAGAGATAAATCTAAGTGTGTGAATGTTTTCTACAAAACTGTATCACAACTGTGATGTATACACAACTTAAGCTTAGAAACTAGATTGCTAAACAATGATTGAATAAGAGAATGTGTAGTGTTTAGCAAAACTGAGAGAAATAAGATTTTGATCAGCTTTTATGCGTGTAAAGATTTGGAGAGCATTAGCCAATTCAATCTTCAAAGTCTTGTTTATATAGCACTGAGATGTTGAACGTTGGATGCAATATTCTTGATTCAATGCTAATAACAAACTTTCCTTATCGAGCAGATCTTGTCTGGAATGAGGCCGTTGGTATTAATTTGCTTTCAATGCACAGTACCGTTGCTTACTTAATGCAAGTTCTGGCTTGGCTCATTCTGAATCTGCTTAGCTGCTGATGAACTGTTGTGTTTCTTTATCAGAGTGTTGAGCGCAGTTCTGTTCATCAGGCTTCAGCATATACGTGAGTTGATCATCTGATTCTGATATTGTGATATGGCAACTTCTGATGCTGATGTCAGAAACCAAATTCTGATGCTGATTAGATGTGATCTTGCTTATATCAATCAGAGTATCTGCAAGTCAGAACGTAATAATTTTAGGCAGTAGATAGTTCATACATGAATCATATACATAATATATCTTTTCACTTTGTTATCATCAAAACTTAAATATAGGGTAGTAGATTCAAACTTTGTTCTAACAATCTCCCCCTTTTTGATGATGACAAAAACTAGATATTTTTTAAATGAAAATAACGTGAAAAGGTATCAGATAGATGCATCAGAGTAAGAGTTTATCAAATATGAGGGATAAAAAGATATCAGAGTTGAGAGATACTCCCCCTGAGTTTATTACTTCCCTTTGATTACAAGTGTTCTTCAGGATCAGATCTTTTTGCCTTTCTTTGAACATCAGAGTATCAGAGTCTTTGACTATCAGAAGCTTTGGATCAGCATATCAGAGCAGAGCTTCAGATTAGCGTATCAGAGCTTTTCTTGTCAGAGCTTTGCTTTGGATCAGAGTATCAGAGTGGATTAGAGCTTCATATCTTTTAGTCTTCAGAGTGTCCAGGAGCTTCCTTGTACCTGTAGACTTTAAGCAAAACAGAAAAAACATTTTCAAGTAATAGAGTTAGAATGTTTGAGAATTTCTGTCTTAGTTAACCGTTATTGTTTAAAATATCATTCTTGTTCTCCCCCTTTTTGTCAACAATCAAAAAGTGTAGGTGAGTGCTAAAACAATTAAGATCAGAAAAACTTGTCATATTGAAAGGTTCAGAATCAAAACATGAAAATAGTACAGAACATATTCAAATAGTACATCAGAAAATCAAGGAAAACATGAAAAAGACATGAATGAAAGAAAAAAAAACTAAGGTTGGGGAGGTAAGCGTGTGAACAGGTTCTCCAGCATGGCTTTGATCTGATCAGCAGTCTCATTCTGCTTGTGCACCATGCTGACAACAGTGTCAATCTTGCTATCCCGCACATCCATTATTTCTTTCATCTTCTGGTCGTTTTCATCCATCCTCTGCTGCAGACGCATGTCATTCAGCTTCAGTTCTTCCAGAGTCTGCCTGTCCAAGGCAGCTTGAGAAGCATCAGAAGCAGGAAGCTTCTGAGAGCTTTCTGCAACATCTTCTGCTTGACTTTCTTCAGCTTGAATGGTCTTGTCTTCTTCTGGTTGCACCTTTGAAGCTAGCTGTTTCTCAGACCAAGGTTCACTATCCAGAGGGAGCACGTCTTCTTTCAGTAGCTGACTTCCAACTTCATTCAGAAGCTTGCTGAAATTCTGTTGTGCCTGCTCATAGTTGATATCCTGCAACTTGAGGGCTTCAGCATGTACCCAAAGTCTGAATTGTGACCAGAGCTGATCAGAAGCAGCTGGGTCAATCATTCCAGGACAGACTTGCTTCAAAGAAGCAATCCATTGCTGCACACCTGTTTCAAAATTCATAATACCAGAGCCAACATCTGGTTGTTTTGGTTTTGGGATGGCTATTTTGTGTTTCATATCAGCAAGACGGTCAAGACTGGTTAAGTCTATGAAGGTCCTGCTGGGGTTTTCTGAGGTTTGCTTGGCAGCTGTTTGTTTTGGAGATGGAGTGGGAGAATCAGAGATTATGATTGGACTGCTTGGTGTTTTGGGAGTATTTGGTGGTGTAGATTCTGGTGAGGATGGCAATTGTGCCAAGGTGATTGTTGTTCCACCTGGTAGCTGGATTTCCAGAGGTGATGGTTGAGGTGAATGAGGTTCAGATGGTTGAGGAGAAGGAGTTTCAGAGTGATGAAACTCTGGTTGAGGTGATGGTGGATGAATTTCTGGTTGAGGAGAGGGAGACGGAATTGCTGGTTGAGGAGAAGTTGTTGGAATTTCTGGTTGTTCAGGGATAAGGGGTTCTTCTGGAATTGATGAGAGTGGTTGTTGTTGTTCAGGTTCTTCAGCAGATTGTTGTTGTTCTGGTTCAGGAGGAGGGACAATTTGTGGTTCAGAGTTTGGATTGGCGGAGTGATCAGAAGTGTGTTGATCAATGTCAGACAACACTTTGTCAATTGCTGATGTTGTTGAGATTGTTGGTTTGGGATGTTTGGTTCTGGGTCTTCTGAGTTTTAATGCCTTAGAAGGGTCATCTTCTGGTACAGTTTCATCTATGGTAGGGATGGGGATTGAGATTCTATGAGAGGTTTGAGGAGGAATAGATGCTGGAATAGTAGAAGAATTTAAAACAGAAGCAGCAGATAAATTACCTCTTTTCTTGGGTGTCTGCTGGGATGATCCTTCTGTAGGTGCCTTCCTCTTCTTCGTCTTCTTCAGAGTCACTTCTTGCTGAGGTTGATGCAGAGCTTTGATAATCAGATTTGGATCTGTACCATCTGCCTTGCACGCATCTAAGTATCTGAGAACTACCTCTGGTTTAGATTCTATCTCAGAAAATAAAGGAAAGTCACTCAGAGGAACTCTTCTGCTGGTGATATCAGCAATAGGAGTAGCTCTAGGTTCCTTTTGGATATTCTCTATCAACTTCATTTTCTTCAAGTTCTTCGCGTTCAGAGGCTTCCCAACTGTTGGTTCAATGGTGCTTAGCTCTTGAGCTTCTATCAGATGCTCTATCAGCCTATTCTCTGTCAGAATATCTGATATCAACCTTCCAAAGGGTATCCAATCCCTCTTGGTTCTTTCTTCTTCCCTGGTTTCCTTCACACTTGTTCTGAGGTGGTTGAACAGAAAATGAGCCAAGTTGATTTTTACCTTCTGATCAATAAAGTAGATCAGAAACTGCTGATCCACATTTATGTAATCAGGTGAACTAGTTGGCTTCCTATGGTTGAAGCACCCCAGAATTATCTTAGCCCAAACTCTGTAATGATCCTTCAGATCTTTGATCTTGCTGCTGGGCACCGCATGGGTGAAAATCCTTGCAGCTATCACGCCCACATCAGCACATCTTTCAGCCATGTCCACACAGCGGACGCCACCGCCACTGTAACCGATTAACCTTTCAATGTGATCCTCAGTGATCACAATCTTCTTCCCCATAACGAGGGAGGTGACTAGATGTGTTGAAGCCTTGGCATGAATCCAGAATTCCTTGACTAACATAGGGAATGTTGGTCCAACCAACCTGTCAAAATACCTTTCCCACTTCTGTGCCCTAACTTCTTCAGTTAGGTCAAAACCGTTCTCCTTCAAGCTTCCAAAATCAATGATCAATTCAGATAACACCTCAAGATTCTTCACAGGAGTGAGGAGTGTTCTGAATGGCACTTGATACTGCTCAGATGATGCTTTCTTCTGAGGACCTGCAGAAGCACTGCTGGAGGTTGCCATGTTCACACTAAAGGATTTTTGAGAAGAGACTGAGAAAAGGGTTTTGCAAGAGATGAACACAGAAATATGCAGAGAGTGCTTGAGTATTAGTGAGAAACTGTAAAGAATTGGAATGAGAGGTTAAAGTGTTTAAATAGAGTTTCAAAATATTTTGAAAAAATAAACGTTTTTAAGAAAGAGAAAAATCATGATTGCATTTTAAAAGCATGATTACTTTTCATTAAATGCTTGCTGATTTTAGGGGATTTGAGAAAGATACTTAAAAATGGTTACCAGACATGTGTCTCAATGCACCCAATCAGCGCTTTGCCTTCTCAGAAGCGTGCACGCGTTCTGATTCAGAGATTTGCTGATGATTGGATGACACTTGTTTGATGTAGTGATCAGCACGTCTGTCTTTGAGCTTAGACTCTCAGATCTTTAGACTTGCATCTGATACAATCTGCATGTTCTATCTTTCTGAAAGAAGATTGATCAGAAGTTCACAGTAAAACAATTACATTCTGAAGGTAAATATATGGAATTAAAACATTTTCACTCTGGACAGATTTTCATGCTGAGATGTTTCAGAATGAAATTAAACCTATCTTCTGAAAGGGATTTAGTAAAGATATCAGCCCATTGATGGTCTGTATCTATAAATTTTAAGTTCAAAATTCCTTTTTGAATATAGTCCCTAATGAAGTGATGTTTTATTTCTATATGCTTAGCTCTAGAATGTAAAATGGGATTCTTACTTAAGCAAATAGCAGAAGTATTATCACAGAGTATAGGAATGTTACTCTCAAAAATCTGGAAGTCTTCAAGCTGGCTTTTCATCCAGAGCATTTGTGTGCTACATCCTGCTGCTGCTATGTACTCAGCTTCTGCTGTTGATAGCGCAATTGTTGATTGCCTTTTGCTGGACCAAGAGATCATATTTTCTCCCAGAAACTGGCAGCTTCTAGAAGTACTTTTTCGTTCCACTCTGTCTCCAGCAAAATCAGCATCGCAGTAGCCTACTAAGCTGTAATCACTAGATTTTCTATAAAACAAACCCAGATTAGTAGTACCTTTCAGATACTTGAAAATTCGCTTAACAGCTGTTAAGTGAGATTCTCTAGGATCTGATTGGAATCTAGCACATATACAAACACTGAATAGTATGTTAGGTCTTGAAGCAGTCAGATAGAGGAGAGAACCAATCATACCTCTGTAGGCTTTCTGTTCTACATTTTTGCTTACCTCTTCTCTTTCCAGAATGCACGTGGGATGCATTGGAATCTTTGATGGCTTACATTCTGAGAGGTCAAATTTCTTCAGAAGATCTCTGATGTATTTGCTCTGATGAATGTAAGTTCCCTCTGGAGTTTGATTGATCTGAATTCCTAGAAATAATTTCAGTTCCCCCATGAGGCTCATCTCAAATTCTGCCTGCATACACTTAGCAAATTTTCTTCCAAGAGAAGGATTAGTAGAACCAAAAATAATATCATCAACATAAATTTGACAGACTAAGATGTCATTCTTAACTGATTTACAGAATAGAGTAGTGTCCACTTTCCCTCTGGTGAATTCATTTTCTAATAGAAAGTTACTTAGCCTTTCATACTGTTGTACCCCAAAATTTGCCCTCCCATTTCCTCAACATTTTCTCATCACAAGACCTTTGAGGATCAAGATCTAGTTAGGGTTTCCTCTGCTCAAGACTTCTCCTTGCACTGTGGACTCAAATTAGGGTTTGTATTTGCCTAAGGATGCTTTGACCTAAAATGCCTAAGATGACTTTCATGCTTCATGTTGGACTCCCAAGTTTACCTATACCAAGTTTCAAGTCTTGATTCCAAGTTTTACCCAGTCAATTGGACAGTTGACCTAGAAATCAGCTGTATTGGGGAAAAAGTCAACTGTGGCCAATTGACAGTCAAATCTCATGAAATTTGATCCACATCAACATTATGAACTCACATGGACCATTTGATCAAGTTTGAATCACAATTCCCCAAGAAATTTGATCAGATCACCAAAAGGGCAAAATGGTCATTTTTAGGGTTTTGACTGCACAAAGGCAATTTTTGACTGTTTGACCTAGCCAATGGCAAACCAAGCTCACATATGGACTCAAGGACCCCATGGAATTATCTTGACATGTTCATCAAGCTCAAAAGATCCCAAGTACACAAGATTGACAGTTGAATTTCCCAGTCAATTGATCAATTTTGACTGTATACTGAAAAGTCAAACTTTGACTTTTTGGTCAAAATCAAGAGTCAAGATTCATTTTTCATCAAAACATGCCAAATCATGAAACTTGTTCACCAAGAAATCACAAATGCAAATTAGGGTTTGAAAATGGAATTTTTCATAACTTAGAATTTTTCTAAGTTATGAAAAACCCTAATTTTTTCCCAACTTTGCCCCATCTTTTCACCATGATCCATTTGGATTCAAACAAAAGTCAAAACATGAAAGTTGTAGCTTGTTGCATAATCTACAACTTTGATTCACAAAGTTTTCTCATTTGAAGCTTGTATCTCAAGTTATGATTTTTTGAATAAGGGCACTAAACCATCTTTTAACTTAGTGAAATTTGACCTATTTTGACAAGGTTTTCTACCCTACTTCAAGGCCACTTTTCATACCCTTCCAATTGTAATTTTGATTTTCATTTCAAAGATGGATTGTAGTACACATTCCAAGCTTTCCAAAATGTCCACAAACTCATCAAACAACCTCATAACTTGAGAGATTCGAATTTCACAAGTTGGCAAAAATTCACTTTTGTTCTTCATCAAAGCATGTTCATAAACTTGGTAAATTTGAATTCAGCATGCTTAAGCTACATTGCAGGCCTCTAATCCCATTTTCACTCAATAATTCAATGCATATCCTTTGTGCTCTAGCATTATCTTGCTCATTTGGACAATACACACAAAATCAAGCCTAAACTAGAAAAAGCATATTATCCATTCTTGTAAAGTGCTACTTTATGGCAACTTTGCAAATCTATGAGGTACAATGCAGATCTTTGAGGCAAAAAGGCATGGACATTTCCCACTGATCAAGACTCAAATGTGCAGCATAGATTGAGGCATTGTACTGGCCTAGAAACCAAGTTGACATTTGCTTGCTTCACTTAGAAGTAACATCCATAACTTATGCTATCTCTCATACCAGCTCAAAAACAGAAGAACAAAGTTGTCAAACACATGACACATAACATATCCAAGCTAACACACGAGTTCTTGACCTCCAAAACACTCTCCATCTCAGAATCATCCTCAAACTGCACAAACAGGGGTGCCCCTGCAGTTTGAGTGCAATCTCTCAAACCCTTCAAGCATTTTGATCAAAACCTGTTCCTCTACCTTCCTTACAACCTATGCAAGCTATCCAGAAGCTTAGGCACGATCTGTAGTTGCTCTAACCACTTCCACCATTTTCACATCTTTGACTTGCAGGTGAAGTTCTACAGCTTGATACAAGAAGGTTCAAGACAAAGTAAGCATTGGAAAAGCATCCCTGGACCTCAAGGAAGCTTCTCCAATCATTACATTGCACTGAAAGTCTCTCATTCTCCACATAGAAGTTCAACTGCACAGGTAAAAGTTTGAATTCGTATCTCTCTTATTAGGCATCTTTAGTCTTAAGTTTGTGAAGAAACAAAGTCCTACTCATAGCCCTGAACATGTACATAGCTTTACTTTTCATTTCTTTTGCCTGAGTAGAGAGAATTTGAGCTCTGAAAATGGTAGAAAAATTAGGTCAGAAAAGAGGGGGAGAGAAATTCTCCCTCATCTTAGAGAGATAGGTCAAGTTCTTTATATGGTTAGAACCGTCTCTTCATGCTTAACATCTTTTGTGTTGGAAGTTTGTTCAAAAATCAAGGAATCAGGAGTTAGACATTGAAGCAAGAGGCGCGCGTTTTTTCAAAGTTTGAAGCTGGAGGTTGAAGACAGTGTGTCTTTGGGCTGGGCTGTTGTTGTTCTTTCTTTTCACACCATCCTTTTTGGCTTACACCCCCCTGAGCCCATTTACTCATTTTTTGACATTTTTGACTTTTTCCTTTTTTGCTGACTTCATTTATTTTTTCTCATGCCATTAGAAAATTAAAAATATTTTTTTCATTATTTTTTGCATTTATTGCATATTTATTTGTTTATTTGTTTAGTTTGTACATAAACATATATATATTTGATTATTAGAATAAATGTAAAAATAATGTAAATACACTTTTTATTTTTATTTACTTTCTGAAAATATTTCACACAAAAAAATACTCTTTTATTTATTTTATTAAAATATTAAATAAATATTTATTTTTTGTATAATACATATCTAGGGTTTAATAAAATATATATATATGATTATTAATATATTTAAGACAAAAATATAAAAATATTTGTTTTTTTTTTCATTTTTATTTAATATTTGATACAAAAAATACCTTTTTCACAATACACTTCATTTTATTTTATTTTTTATAAATAATAAATAAATAGTAGAATTAAATTAGATAATAATACCTTTTATTTAAAAATTAGGGTTTTTCACCCTAAGTTCAAAATACTAAAAAATAAATACATTTTTATTTTCTTTTTCCTTTTACATAAATAATATTTTCTCATACACATAGAAACTTTCTTTTTACATTTCACATATTTATTTAATTTACATTTAATTATGCATTGCAAAATATCCAATTGTTGTAATAATTTAGATTTAAATTCTTGTCAATATCCCCATTTGAATATTTGTACCCCCCTTCCCATATTTGGTCTTGTAATAGCTTAGTAATTTTAATTATGCACTTTATCGCTTTCTAATGATAACATGTTAGAATTAGGGTTTGTATGCGAAAACGATAAAAAAATAGTTTGACCTAATATAAGATAAACAAGCATGGAAATGGACACACAAATCACACTTGCACCCCCTAGGGTATTCCACTTGTTGCCTTCAAATAAATGGGCCATATTGTATGTTGAACATCTTTGGGCAAAGCAAACAGTTTGAATGATCATAGTCCCTCGATAAAACTTTTCAAAACAAACAAAACAAATGATCAAGTCCCTTAGAGAAATTGCCCAAAGACATTTAACGTCGTTACAATTATGGTCTAAACGATGACCCGCGCCTGTCCCTTTCACATCCTAACACAAGGTTGCCCACCAAATACAATGGTGGTGCAAACTTGTTAAAAGGGTTAAAGTATAGCAATAATCTTTTGAGAAATTTAGGAGTAGATAACCTCTTAGTTACTTGAATCAACTTGCAAAACAAAACACTTGCCTAATTTCAAAACCACACAACACTACACTTTCAAAACAACTTTCAAAAACAAATGAAAACCTTTTCAAAAGACATACATCTTTGTATACATCCCCACATGGATCATTGCAAAGGTTGCCACCACATTGGCCTCTTTTCAAAACATTTTCAAAACCCACACACTCAAGCACCATTTAAAACAATTGAAAACAAAAGGCAAGTGATCTAAGCAAGTAACTAAGAGCCCATGGATAACCATGGATAGAAAGGGTGCTAATACCTTCCCTTTCTATAATCTACTCCCGAACCCAAGAAAACATCTCAAAAGGTTTTTGCTGTGCTTTTTAACCTTTCCTTAGGATAAAATAAAAAGTCGGTGGCGACTCTTGCTAACCGCAACATTTGCGAATACGAACGCAAACCTCAAGTCAGTTCTCCCACCGTATCACAGAACTGGCGACTCTGCTGGGGAGATCTTTTTAAGTGGAGTAACCTTAGGGTTTAGATCACCTTTGTTTTCAATTGCTTGCTTTGTTTGCTTTTACATATTGTGGGCTTTGTATCGGAGTTTTATAGATCCTAACCCGGATCTGGGGAAACCCTTTTAGGTAGCAACAAGGCTGTGAGGGAACTGTGCGGGGTATACCGACATGGTTGAAGCAGTCTGCTACGTTGATGTGGCACTTTGGTGTGTACCGGTAACCCTTGAGTTCAGTCAAGGAGAGTACGGGGCCGCCGCGTGGTGTCATGAAGCATCAACTGACCTTAGGAACCTTAATTGAACCATCTTGGCCTTTTAGGGGTAGTGAGATAACTGACTTTGGTGCAGTCCGAGGTTGGTTGATACTCGATACTACACTCAATTGAGGTTTGCTTTCCTGGAATATTTTGGTCGCCAGTTCAGTGGCTAAATCGAAACGATGAACAATGAAAGCAATCCAGTGATATTGGGACCTTTAGAACCCGGTTGCTTTTGATAGGACAGGTTGAGCCCACAAAACTTCAAGAGGGTAACACCCAGACTTCATGCAGGCCTAAACTCTAAGGGTTTGTGTGACTTGTGTGCCTTACCATGTTTGCTTTTGTGAATGTTTATAATGCATTTAATCATCACATCATTACATCATACAAACATCATGAGCATTGACTAACCATTTCAAGGGTTTCGAATCTTCATCTTTGTTCTTGTTTTATAGGACATGGAAACTGCTCGCAGAAAGACAATTCAGATTAGCCTTGTAAAGATCCCTCCTCAGCTTAAGGAGCTTCTGTCCAGAATTCCCGAGAGTTCTTCATTCAGTGAGAGACATGGAAGACTCATCAACTTGGTTAACACCAACATTGAGGAGGACTTGATAAAGGTCCTGTTCCAATTCTTTGACCCTCTGCATCACTGCTTCACCTTCCCGGATTATCAGTTGGTGCCTACATTGGAAGAATTCTCCCGACTTCTGAAGGTCCCTATCCTCGATCAACTACCCTACAACGGTACGGAAGAGGAACCCAGACTTGAAGAGATTGCTAAAGCCTTGCACCTACAGACATCCGACCCCAAAGGACATTGGGAGGTTAGAAGTGGTATCAAAGGGTTCTTAGCTAGGTTTCTGTTTGAAAAGGCCCAAGAATGTTGGAACTCTCTTGACCTACGAGCTTTTGAAGAAGTTGTAGCCCTCATTGTCTATGGTTTGGTGTTGTTCCCTAACCCAGATCAACTTATTGATATCAGTGCTGTCCAGATCTTTATGACCAGGAATCCTATACCTACACTGTTGGGGGATATCCTTCACTCATGTTACACTCGAACCATGAGAAGAAGGGGTGTCCTTATGTGTTGCACTCCTCTCCTGGGAAGGTGGTTTATTTCGCATCTTCCGCAATCAGTTTTGAAGAACGAGCGGGGTTTGAGATGGTCACAACGATTAATGGCTCTCACGCATGCAGATATACATTGGTGTCCTAGGTCCAGGGAAGACGTCACTATCATTGATCGTTGTGGGGAGTACCCTAATGTTCCTTTATTTGGAATCAAAGGAGGTATTACCTACAACCCATGCCTGGCTTGGAGACAGTTTGGTTATGCTCGGAAGGATGGCCCTCATGACATGTTAATTCCTGACATAGTCTTCGACTTCGACAACGATACTCAAGGACTTCGTCAGAGATTTATCAGAGCTTGGAGGATGCCAAGTAGGATAGACAGCAAGACATTGGGGCACCGGAACTCCATCCCGTTGGAACCTTACCTCAAGTGGGTACGAGCCCGCTCCCAGAAGTTAGTAATGCCTTACCCTCACATGCTACCTGTAATCAAAGAGCCAGTCTTGGAAGGAGAAGCATCCTACACCATTCAACATCCCGACATGCCCACCTCCTGGGAAGAGATGCAGAAGAGCTGGGTCCAACTTAAGGAAGAACGGAATTCTCTTGAGACCAGTCTACATGCTAGTGAAAAGAAGGTCCTGGAACTCACCCGCCTGCTGCACGAGGAAAGGAATCTCAACACCTACATCGCGCCAAAAAGGATGCGCAATGTCTTTTTACCTTAAGGAGTTATTTTGTAATATTTGGCCCATGAGGCATTTATGTACTAACGAATTTCGCCTTATTAATATGATGTGCGTTCCTTTTGTCTACAACAAAGTTTGAATGTTCTAAATCCTTGAATGCATTGCATACATACGCATTCCATTGCACCATATGCATAGCAGGTACCCTATTTCACAGGTTGCTTAATTTTCTTCGCTGTTTATGTGCACAGTCATCATGAATCCGGAATCATCCAGTGAGCAAGCAATCAAGGCCCTTCAGGCCCAAAGTGCACAGTTTCAAGAGATGGTCCTAAGCCTAGCCCAGGGTCAGCAAGAGTTGAAGACTCTACTCCTAAAGAAGAAGAAGAAAAAGAGGACGGCGATGTTCAACACCGGACGCAGATTTGGGAACACACTCCACAATGAAGCTGATCCAACCACTTCTTCTGCTGAGAAAAACAGTCCCCAAGGGGGAGGAGCTCCTAGTCCCGCAGTCTCCGACAACGAGACGGACTATAACGATGAACAATACCCACCTGCTGCTGACAGATACAAACAATTGGAGGACCGCTTGAGCGCTATGGAAATTCAGAACGTGCCGGGACTGGATTTCGGAGATTTGGGATTATCTTCCGGAGTAGTAATTCCACACAAGTTTAAGGCGCCTGCCTTCGTCAAGTATGATGGGGTCTCCTGCCCAAAGCTGCATCTGAGGTCGTATGTAAGGAAAATCCAACCTTACACGGCGGATAAGAACCTCTGGATTCACTTCTTCCAAGATAGCCTCTCGGGGTCACAACTTGAATGGTTCTACCAATTGGACGGAGCTAGCATCCGGCACTGGGAAGATTTGGCAACTGCATTTTACAGACAATACCAATACAATTCTGATCTCGCTCCTACGCGTACCCAACTTCAGGGTATGTCTCTAGGGACGGGTGAAGGGTTCAAAGAGTACGCTCAAAAATGGAGAGATTTGGCTGGCAGGGTGCAGCCTCCATTAACTGATCGAGAGCTGGTTGATATGTTTCTGGGAACGTTGTCTGGTCCGTTTTTCAATCATTTGGTTGGTAACTCCTCCGCTGGGTTCACAGATTTGATATTAACGGGAGAGAGAATTGAAGCTGGCATCAGGTCAGGCAAGATACAAAAGGCCGCCTCTACAAGTGCTGAGAAGAGGCCATTTAAGAAAGAAGCAAGCGCCGTCTATGGCCCTAGAAGACAAGTCAAGCCCGAAAGTCGCCAAGCCGTCAATGCTTTGGTCATCTCTAAACCTGTTGCTGCTCCTCAGCAGTACAATCAACAAAGAAGTGAAAGGCCCAAGAGGCAGTATACCCGATTGAGTATGACATTATCTCAAATTTTACCCCAACTGTTATCCACCAACCTGGTGACCCTCAAAGAAGCTCCTAAGGTCGTCAACACTGCGTCCCCTAAATACAACCCGAATGCCCGGTGTGCTTATCATTCTGATAGTCCCGGGCACACTACTGATGATTGTTGGGCCTTAAGAAACAAAGTGCAAGATCTAATTGACGCAAAAGAAATTCAGTTTGAAGCGCCGGAAAGACCGAATGTTGTAACGGCTCCTATGCCCCAGCATAGGGTAAATGCCATTGAGGAAGAAGTGTATGCTGTTTCGGTAGATGAAGTTGTTACCCCTTTGAAGACTGTTAAGAAGAACCTACTGCGGGCCGGTTTATTTCCGGGTTGCGGCGAAGGTTGCCCATTCTGTGCTATTTCCCTATCTGATTGTCCCTTGCTAAGGTTAGGCATCCAAGGCCTAATGGATAGCAAGGAGATTCTATTCAAAAAGACTGCTGTTCAATTGGTTCCGATGAAAGAAGTTTCCGTGATTACCATCTTCAAAAATCCAATCAAGGCTCCCCCAAAGAAGCCTATTCAAATCTTGACAGTTGCGCCTGTGATCATTACTGTTCCAGGACCCCTCTCCTACGTGTCTGATAAAGCTGTCCCCTGGCATTATGGGGCAGACGTATATGTAAATGGAATCAAGCAAGAATTTGATGCTAGTGCCAGTATCTGCGATATCACCGGTCCAGCTAAAGTCACCCGCAGTGGCAGGCTCTTCTCGCCTGACATTGCGCCGCCCGCTATTCGAAAACCCCTCCTCATAAAACCTGCAAGTTTACCAAGTCCTGTTGCTGATCAAATTGTGTCCCCTGCTGCCGAGTCATCAAATGCTCGGGGTAAAGGGATTGAAGAAGAGCCTGCCCGGATGGAGGCACCAATACCCGTGAATGCTGAGGCCTCCCGACAAGAAATGGAGGAGATTCTGAAAATAATAAAGAAAAGTGATTTTAATGTTGTCGAACAATTGGGGCATACACCCTCCAAGATCTCCCTGCTCTCCCTATTGCTATGCTCCGAGGCTCACGCTAAGGCATTAATCTCATTTCTCAAGACGGCCCATGTGCCGCAGGAGACGTCTGCAGTTCAGTTCACTGACTGCATAGCAAATCTGACGGCGGACAACGGCTTGGGCTTTTCAGATGCTGACCTAACCGCAAAAGGGAGAAACCACAATGATGCCCTGCATGTCTCTATTGAATGCAGGGGCACTACTCTGGCACATGTATTGGTGGACACTGGTTCTTCTTTGAATGTTCTTCCGAAAAAGGCTTTGGATCGTCTGGATTATGAAGGCCTGGAGTTGAAACCCAGCAATATCATCGTCAGAGCCTTTGACGGTTCCAAGAGGATGGTTCATGGAGAGGTTAACATCCCTATTCGTGTGGGCTCTCAAGTGTTTGACTCTACCTTTTACGTGATGGATATACGTCCATCGTACTCCTGTCTGTTGGGTCGACCTTGGATCCATAAAGCTGGGGCAGTGACCTCCACCTTGCACCAAAAGCTGAAGTATCCCGTCAGAGGGAAGATCGTCACTGTGCAAGGAGAAGAGGAGTATATGGTGAGCCATTTGAATTCCTTCAGGTACATCGAGATGGACGGGGAGTTCATTGAAACCCCCTTCCAACATTTCGAGGAGGTACATCCAATTTCAGCAGCTGCGGAGACAATGGCCGAAGAGAATGATTCCTTGAAGATGGTTTCCCTAAGGGATGCCCGGGCTGTGGTTCAGAAAGGCAATGGTGCACACTGGGGTCAGCTTCCTGATTTCACTCAGAAGAACGACAAGTTTGGGCTAGGCTTTACTGCAGAGGCTCAGAAGGCGGTGCGCAAAGAGAAGATTGGAAAGGCTCCGGTGTTTATTTCCAGCTCAAGGGTGAACGCTATTGAGGAAGATGTGGAGGAAGTTGAGTTCGATAGTTGGATCTACCCGACTGCCAGCAACGGACCAAGCAACTGGACAGCAAAGGATTTTACCCCTATCACATTTGTCACGCAGTAATTGATTTCTTTTGATTTCCAAATTTGTAACAAACAATATGTTAAAACTCTGTTGGCTCGGTGTCCTGCCCGGGACATCGTAGCTCCATTTGTGAGGGCTTTTTGTATGACATTTTCATATATCATCAATCAAAACATTGGACGTTTGTTGCATTTCAAATCTTGTGCTCTTTTTCTTTCTGTGTTATACATATTGCAAAACAGCTATATTTACACACACTCACTTATACAGGTTTCAATCCACTCTGGATCTCACTGGCAACAGCTCTGCTACCGCCAGTTATGACTTCAAAAATCCGATCAACTTGGCCGAAGACTAAGGCGAAGATGATTGCGAAGTGCCTGGTGAACTCGCAAGACTGCTACTACAGGAAGAGAGGGCTATTCAACCACATGAAGAGCCTGTGGAGACAATTAACTTGGGTACTGAGACAGATAGGAAAGAGGTAAAGATTGGTGCCAATCTAGAACTCAGCGTAAAGCAACGATTGATCCAGATGCTACAAGACTACATAGAGATCTTTGCTTGGTCCTATGAAGATATGCCCGGTTTGGATGCCGACATTGTAGTTCACCATCTGCCAACCAAGGAAGATTGCCCTCCAGTAAAGCAAAAAGTTCGACGAATGCGTCCAGAGATGTCTGAGAAGATTAAAGCTGAGGTGATGAAACAGTTTGATGCGGGTTTCCTTGCAGTAACTTCTTACCCTCAGTGGGTTGCCAATGTTGTGCCAGTGCCGAAGAAGGACGGTAAAGTCAGAATGTGTGTCGACTACAGGGATCTGAACAGGGCCAGCCCCAAGGATGATTTCCCCCTACCTCACATCGATGTCCTTGTTGATAATACAGCTCAACACAAGGTGTTCTCCTTCATGGATGGTTTCTCAGGGTATAATCAGATCAAAATGGCTCCTGAAGATATGGAGAAGACTACATTTGTAACTCAGTGGGGGACCTTCTGTTATAAGGTCATGCCATTCGGATTGAAAAATGCTGGGGCAACCTATCAGCGTGCCATGGTTGCTTTATTTCATGATATGATCCATCATGAGATTGAAGTGTACGTTGATGACATGATTGCAAGGTCTC
The DNA here is from genome assembly GCA_948472305.1 of Vicia faba. Taxonomy (NCBI): domain Eukaryota; kingdom Viridiplantae; phylum Streptophyta; class Magnoliopsida; order Fabales; family Fabaceae; genus Vicia; species Vicia faba. The sequence goes on along the minus strand of OX451741.1, from coordinate 1,310,401,396 downwards.
AAACTGAGGAGGAACACCTTGATCATCTGAGGAAGTTGTTTGACCGACTCAAGTTGTACAAGCTGAGATTGAATCCCAACAAATGCACCTTCGGGGTGAGGTCCGGAAAATTGCTAGGTTTCATCGTAAGTGATAAAGGTATCCAGGTGGACCCTGCCAAGGTTAAAGCTATTCAAGAGATGCCGACCCCAAAAACGGAGAAAGAAGTCAGAGGGTTCCTAGGACGACTGAATTACATTGCCCGATTCATCTCACATCTGACTGCTACTTGTGAGCCAATCTTCAAATTACTGAAGAAAGATCAAATGGTACGCTGGAATGATGAATGTCAGGCCGCCTTTGAAAGAATAAAGGAATATCTCCAAGAGCCACCCATTCTTATGCCACCGGTGGAAGGAAGACCTCTGATACTTTACTTGACAGTGCTTGATAATTCAATGGGGTGTGTGCTGGGGAAGCATGACGAGTCTGGCCGAAAAGAGCACGCTATTTATTACTTGAGCAAAAAGTTTACCGACTGTGAGTCTCGTTACTCACTGCTTGAGAAAACTTGCTGCGCTCTTGTATGGGCTGCTCGCCGGCTGAGACAGTATATGCTGACTCACACTACTTTATTGATTTCAAAGATGGATCCCATCAAATACATATTTGAAAAGCCCGCTCTGTCTGGGAGAATAGCGAGATGGCAAATGATCTTAACAGAATATGATATCCAGTATACAACTCAGAAAGCAATTAAGGGAAGTGTACTGGCTGATCATTTGGCACACCAACCTGTGGACGATTACCAATCATTGAACTTTGATTTTCCGGACGAAGACATCATGGTGGTAACTGACTGTGAAGTACCTGGACCGGATGAAGGACCTGAGGAAGGATCCCGATGGTCTATGCATTTTGACGGAGCCTCCAATGCTTTGGGTAACGGCGTCGGTGCTGTAATCATATCTCCCAAGGGGACTCATACTCCACTCACCGCCCGATTATGTTTCAGCTGCACCAACAACATGGCAGAATATGAGGCATGTATCATGGGTTTACAAGCTGCGATCGATTTGAGGATCAAGTTTCTAAGTGTCTTCGGAGATTCCGCTCTCGTGATCAATCAGATCAAAGGCGAGTGGGATACGAAACACCCGAATCTCATTCCTTACAAGGAGTATGTGTCGACCTTGCTCCCTCACTTTGAAGAGATAACTTTTGAGCATTTCCCCAGAGAAGAGAATCAGCTAGCGGACGCACTAGCCACGATGTCTTCGATGTTCAAAGTTAAATGGGACAATGAGGCTCCCCAAATCATAATCTGGAAGTTGGATGAACCGGCATACTGCTGCGAGCTCGAGGCTGAGAAGGTGACTGAAAAACCCTGGTATCACGAGGTGAAGAGGTACTTGGAAGCCCAGGAATACCCTGAAGGTGCATCTGTCAATGATAAGAAGTTCATGAGGAGATTTGCTGCAAAATTCTTCCTCAGCAACGGCATTCTCTACAAACGGAATCATGATTCAACTCTGTTACGTTGTGTGGATAAGGCTGAAGCAGAGAAAATTATGATGGAACTGCATGAAGGAACATTTGGAACCCATTCCAGTGGACACACCATGGCTAAGAAAATCCTTCGGGCAGGATATTTCTGGTCCACGATGGAAGCCGATTGTTACCAACACTCCCGGACTTGTCATAAGTGCCAGATCTATGCTGACAAGGTGCATATCCCTCCAGTTCCTTTGAATGTCCTAACGGCACCTTGGCCTTTCGCAATGTGGGGCATCGATATGATCGGTGAGATCCGACCAACGGCATACAATGGGCACCGCTTCATCTTGGTGGCAATCGATTACTTCACGAAATGGGTTGAGGCAGCTTCATATGCCACGATAACCAAGAGCGTCGTGGCGCGTTTCATCCGGCATAATCTGATCTGTCGGTATGGAGTCCCAGAAAGAATCATTACGGACAATGGTACCAATCTCAATAACAAAATGATCACTGAACTCTGTGAACAATTCAAGATACAGCACCACAATTCTTCCCCCTATCGGCCGAAGATGAATGGGGCTGTAGAGGCAGCCAATAAAAATATCAAGAAAATTGTACAGAAGATGACAGTGACCTATAAAGATTGGCACGAAATGTTACCGTTCGCTCTTCATGGGTACCGCACCTCAGCAAGGACATCAACCGGGGCAACTCCTTTCTCCTTGGTCTACGGCATGGAGGCAGTCTTGCCGATTGAAATCCAGATACCCTCTCTTCGGATAATGAAGGATGCAGACTTGAATGAAGATGATTGGATCCAGACTCGACTTGATCAACTAAATCTGATTGACGAAAAGAGGCTCACCGCTATCTGTCACGGTCAAACGTATCAGAAACGGATGATCAGGGCATTTAACAAGAAAGTCAGACCGCAAGAGTATCAAGTTGGGGACCTGGTAATCAAACGCATCATCCTTCCTCAAAGTGATCCCCGGGGCAAATGGACCCCTACTTACGAAGGGCCATTTGTGGTTAAGCGTGTGTTCTCAGGAGGAGCCATGATCCTAACCACCATGGATGGTGACGACCTTCCTCACCCCGCCAATGCAGACATAGTGAAAAAATACTACGCATAAATAAAAGACCCGCTAGGTTGACATACCTAGGCAAAAATAAGGGCTTCCCGGCGAACCAAAAGGGTTCGGGCAAAAATAAGGGATGAAATGAAAAAATCTGTACACCCGGCAAGTCGAAAACCTGAAAGGGCGGCTTGGGCAAAAATGGGTATCCCGGTGGACCGAAAACCCGAAAGGGCGGTCCAGGAAAAAGTTAGGGATAAAAGCGTAACACTATGTCTCATTGGATCACTTCGCGTCCGGAATTCGGTACCAACTATCTGGCTCCAGATTTCGGCGTTGACCAATCAGCTTCATCTTCAACTAAGCAGCAAAGCGATGAGACATTCGAAGACATAAAGGCAATAGCAGAGTTGGAACCCAGTGGGATTGTTCACATAGCTGTTTTGTTTTCTTTTTCAAATTGTAAATTCTATACTTTTGGCGATGTCCTCTTACTAGGATATCAGCCTCTTGTACAAAAAACGCCTATTCACAGGCAAAGTTTAAATCAATACAAATTCACTTGTCCATACAAATTGCCATTGTTTTTCTTTTTCTGTTTTGTCTTGCGAAGAACGTCCAATGTTCATTTTTGATATATGCATTTGACATTAAATTGATGATTCATAAATGTTTGCATATGAAAAAAGAGATTAATTACAAGTGACATCAAAGACAGGGGCAATGTGGAGTTGTCTAATGCGGTCTAGTTGTTTTGTCCACCAAGGCACCAAGGTAGGTTCAACTGAAAATGTGGCCAAATCATCTTAGCTCCCCGCGGAGTAAAACAAGGTTCAGCAACACTTTCCCCAAGCAGGAGTCGATTCCCCGTCAATCCTGAAAAAGGCACAACCTTCCCCGGCAGGTCTTAAAAGCTCATCCCCAGTAGATTCTGCGAGCTTATCCCCGGCGAAGTACGAACGTCTCGCCCAAGTTTTATTTAGAGTTATTTCCTCACAAGGACTTATAACTGGGTTATCCTCAGCTAAAAGCCACGGAAGACCGTTCTCGGCAAAAGTTCCTTCAATCCCCAGCGAAGTCTATCTTTGGTATTCCCAAGCAGAGTTTATCTTTGGGGTTCCCCAGCGGAGTTTATCATCATTATCCTCAGCGGAATCCATCGTTAAAAGCCCTCAGCGGGCCTCTCATCAGAGCTTCGGCCAAGTATCTCTTCCGCAAAGCAGCTTCCCGGCCATTCGTCAAGGATTTATTTTCCTAAGATGAAATTACACTCATAAACATTTCACATTTTCATACATCCTGCTTACATACATGATGAAACACATACAACATCAAATGCTGAACATCATGACATCCTGCATATCATACATCATGACATTGCATACAGCTTACGTCTTTGCCTTTTCAGGAAAAAGACAATCTCAAAAACGACTACCTTCAACTGTCACAATTCCAGATTCGATACCTGTATCTAGCCAGGGCACGTCTGAGAGTGATCAGTTTCCAGACTCGATTCCTGTATCTAGCCAGGGCACGTCTGAAGAGTTCAAAGATTCGACTCCTGTATCCAGCCAGGGCACATCTATCAACTACAACAGTTCCAGATTCGATTCCTGTATCCGGCCAGGGCATATCTGTTGACCACATTTCCAGACTCGATTCCTGTATCTAGCCAGGGCACGTCTGCAGAGTTCAAAGATTCGACTCCTGTATCTAGCCAGGGCATATCTATTGACGACTATTTCCATATTCGACTCCTGTATCTAGCCAGGGCACATCTGTGAGTAACCGATTGTAGATTCGATACCTGTATCTAGCCAGGGCATATCTGCATAAGGAGACTGAAGATCAAACACCTGTAACAAGCCAGGAAAACATCTGTCTTTCCTAAATACACAAGTTCTCGCTAAGGAACCTCTTATGCGATCAACACTTCCAAATGGCATCTATAAGCCCATTCCCGACAAAGTTCTGTCACATCTCCAAATGGCATCTATAAGCCCATTCCCGACACCACATTGCTGATACTTCGACATGCGAGTGCAAATTTCCGGGCACTCTAGTGTCCAATCTCCTTTTACCCTCGAGTCACGAAAGGCAAACTTGCCAATCTAACTCTTCAGGTCCAAGAAGATTGAACAGGGGCAACTGTTGTACCCCAAAATTTGCCCTCCCATTTCCTCAACATTTTCTCATCACAAGACCTTTGAGGATCAAGATCTAGTTAGGGTTTCCTCTGCTCAAGACTTCTCCTTGCACTGTGGACTCAAATTAGGGTTTGTATTTGCCTAAGGATGCTTTGACCTAAAATGCCTAATATGACTTTCATGCTTCATGTTGGACTCCCAAGTTTACCTATACCAAGTTTCAAGTCTTGATTCCAAGTTTTACCCAGTCAATTGGACAGTTGACCTAGAAATCAGCTGTATTGGGGAAAAAGTCAACTGTGGCCAATTGACAGTCAAATCTCATGAAATTTGATCCACATCAACATTATGAACTCACATGGACCATTTGATCAAGTTTGAATCACAATTCCCCAAGAAATTTGATCAGATCACCAAAAGGGCAAAATGGTCATTTTTAGGGTTTTGACTGCACAAAGGCAATTTTTGACTGTTTGACCTAGCCAATGGCAAACCAAGCTCACATATGGACTCAAGGACCCCATGGAATTATCTTGACATGTTCATCAAGCTCAAAAGATCCCAAGTACACAAGATTGACAGTTGAATTTCCCAGTCAATTGATCAATTTTGACTGTATACTGAAAAGTCAAACTTTGACTTTTTGGTCAAAATCAAGAGTCAAGATTCATTTTTCATCAAAACATGCCAAATCATGAAACTTGTTCACCAAGAAATCACAAATGCAAATTAGGGTTTGAAAATGGAATTTTTCATAACTTAGAATTTTTCTAAGTTATGAAAAACCCTAATTTTTTCCCAACTTTGCCCCATCTTTTCACCATGATCCATTTGGATTCAAACAAAAGTCAAAACATGAAAGTTGTAGCTTGTTGCATAATCTACAACTTTGATTCACAAAGTTTTCTCATTTGAAGCTTGTATCTCAAGTTATGATTTTTTGAATAAGGGCACTAAACCATCTTTTAACTTAGTGAAATTTGACCTATTTTGACAAGGTTTTCTACCCTACTTCAAGGCCACTTTTCATACCCTTCCAATTGGAATTTTGATTTGCATTTCAAAGATGGATTGTAGTACACATTCCAAGATTTCCAAAATGTCCAAAAACTCATCAAACAACCTCATAACTTGAGAGATTCGAATTTCACAAGTTGGCAAAAATTCACTTTTGTTCTTCATCAAAGCATGTTCATAAACTTGGTAAATTTGAATTCAGCATGCTTAAGCTACATTGCAGGCCTCTAATCCCATTTTCACTCAATAATTCAATGCATATCCTTTGTGCTCTAGCATTATCTTGCTCATTTGGACAATACACACAAAATCAAGCCTAAACTAGAAAAAGCATATTATCCATTCTTGTAAAGTGCTACTTTATGGCAACTTTGCAAATCTATGAGGTACAATGCAGATCTTTGAGGCAAAAAGGCATGGACATTTCCCACTGATCAAGACTCAAATGTGCAGCATAGATTGAGGCATTATACTGGCCTAGAAACCAAGTTGACATTTGCTTGCTTCACTTAGAAGTAACATCCATAACTTATGCTATCTCTCATACCAGCTCAAAAACAGAAGAACAAAGTTGTCAAACACATGACACATAACATATCCAAGCTAACACACGAGTTCTTGACCTCCAAAACACTCTCCATCTCAGAATCATCCTCAAACTGCACAAACAGGGGTGCCCCTGCAGTTTGAGTGCAATCTCTCAAACCCTTCAAGCATTTTGATCAAAACCTGTTCCTCTACCTTCCTTACAACCTATGCAAGCTATCCAGAAGCTTAGGCACGATCTGTAGTTGCTCTAACCACTTCCACCATTTTCACATCTTTGACTTGCAGGTGAAGTTCTACAGCTTGATACAAGAAGGTTCAAGACAAAGTAAGCATTGAAAAAGCATCCCTGGACCTCAAGGAAGCTTCTCCAATCATTACATTGCACTGAAAGTCTCTCATTCTCCACATAGAAGTTCAACTGCACAGGTAAAAGTTTGAATTCGTATCTCTCTTATTAGGCATCTTTAGTCTTAAGTTTGTGAAGAAACAAAGTCCTACTCATAGCCCTGAACATGTACATAGCTTTACTTTTCATTTCTTTTGCCTGAGTAGAGAGAATTTGAGCTCTGAAAATGGTAGAAAAATTAGGTCAGAAAAGAGGGGGAGAGAAATTCTCCCTCATCTTAGAGAGATAGGTCAAGTTCTTTATATGGTTAGAACCGTCTCTTCATGCTTAACATCTTTTGTGTTGGAAGTTTGTTCAAAAATCAAGGAATCAGGAGTTAGACATTGAAGCAAGAGGCGCGCGTTTTTTCAAAGTTTGAAGCTGGAGGTTGAAGACAGTGTGTCTTTGGGCTGGGCTGTTGTTGTTCTTTCTTTTCACACCATCCTTTTTGGCTTACACCCCCCTGAGCCCATTTACTCATTTTTTGACATTTTTGACTTTTTCCTTTTTTGCTGACTTCATTTATTTTTTCTCATGCCATTAGAAAATTAAAAATATTTTTTTCATTATTTTTTGCATTTATTGCATATTTATTTGTTTATTTGTTTAGTTTGTACATAAACATATATATATTTGATTATTAGAATAAATGTAAAAATAATGTAAATACACTTTTTATTTTTATTTACTTTCTGAAAATATTTCACACAAAAAAATACTCTTTTATTTATTTTATTAAAATATTAAATAAATATTTATTTTTTGTATAATACATATCTAGGGTTTAATAAAATATATATATATGATTATTAATATATTTAAGACAAAAATATAAAAATATTTGTTTTTTTTCATTTTTATTTAATATTTGATACAAAAAATACCTTTTTCACAATACACTTCATTTTATTTTATTTTTTATAAATAATAAATAAATAGTAGAATTAAATTAGATAATAATACCTTTTATTTAAAAATTAGGGTTTTTCACCCTAAGTTCAAAATACTAAAAAATAAATACATTTTTATTTTCTTTTTCCTTTTACATAAATAATATTTTCTCATACACATAGAAACTTTCTTTTTACATTTCACATATTTATTTAATTTACATTTAATTATGCATTGCAAAATATCCAATTGTTGTAATAATTTAGATTTAAATTCTTGTCAATATCCCCATTTGAATATTTGTACCCCCCTTCCCATATTTGGTCTTGTAATAGCTTAGTAATTTTAATTATGCACTTTATCGCTTTCTAATGATAACATGTTAGAATTAGGGTTTGTATGCGAAAACGATAAAAAAATAGTTTGACCTAATATAAGATAAACAAGCATGGAAATGGACACACAAATCACACTTGCACCCCCTAGGGTATTCCACTTGTTGCCTTCAAATAAATGGGCCATATTGTATGTTGAACATCTTTGGGCAAAGCAAACAGTTTGAATGATCATAGTCCCCCGATAAAACTTTTCAAAACAAACAAAACAAATGATCAAGTCCCTTAGAGAAATTGCCCAAAGACATTTAACGTCGTTACAATTATGGTCTAAACGATGACCCGCGCCTGTCCCTTTCACATCCTAACACAAGGTTGCCCACCAAATACAATGGTGGTGCAAACTTGTTAAAAGGGTTAAAGTATAGCAATAATCTTTTGAGAAATTTAGGAGTAGATAACCTCTTAGTTACTTGAATCAACTTGCAAAACAAAACACTTGCCTAATTTCAAAACCACACAACACTACACTTTCAAAACAACTTTCAAAAACAAATGAAAACCTTTTCAAAAGACATACATCTTTGTATACATCCCCACATGGATCATTGCAAAGGTTGCCACCACATTGGCCTCTTTTCAAAACATTTTCAAAACCCACACACTCAAGCACCATTTAAAACAATTGAAAACAAAAGGCAAGTGATCTAAGCAAGTAACTAAGAGCCCATGGATAACCATGGATAGAAAGGGTGCTAATACCTTCCCTTTCTATAATCTACTCCCCGAACCCAAGAAAACATCTCAAAAGGTTTTTGCTGTGCTTTTTAACCTTTCCTTAGGATAAAATAAAAAGTCGGTGGCGACTCTTGCTAACCGCAACATTTGCGAATACGAACGCAAACCTCAAGTCAGTTCTCCCACCGTATCACACATACCAAGCTCTGGGAGCTTGTTTCAGACCATATAGTGACTTCTTTAGTTTGAAAACATGTTCTGGATGTTTTGTATTTTCAAAACCAGGGGGTTGGTGTACATAGACTTCTTCTTCTATATAACCATTTAAGAATGCACTTTTGACATCCATCTGATACAGAGTGATGCCTCTATTAACAGCAAATGAAATTAAGAGTCTGATAGATTCTAACCTGGCGACTGGGGCAAAGGTTTCTGTATAGTCTATCCCCTCTTACTGACTATAACCTTGTGCAACCAGTCGTGCCTTGTTTCTGATGACTCCACCTTGTTCATTTAGCTTGTTTTTAAACACCCATCTTGTTCCAATGACGTTGAATCCTTTTGGTCTGGGAACGAGATCCCATACGTCGTTTCTGGTGAATTGATTCAGCTCTTCTTGCATTGCCAGAATCCAGTCATTATCCAGAAGTGCTTCATCAATAGAGGAAGGTTCAATCAGAGACACAAGTCCCATGAGAGTTTCTTCAGAGTTTCTGAAGCTTGCTCTTGTTCTGATTGGATCTTCCTTTCTTCCTAAGATGTTCTCTTCTGGGTGATCCAAGCTGCTTCTGGGTAATCTCTTATGAGGTTGATCAGCAGCTGTTGTAGGATTGCTAGCAGTGCTCCTTTCAGATGTTGAAGGAGTGTCTGTATTGAGAGCTTCTGATGACTTGTCTTCAGAACCTGTAAATTCAATTTCCATACCTGCAAAAATTTCATTCTGCTTTGACTTTTCAGAGTCAAGCTTATCATCAAAACGAACACTGATTGATTCTTCTACAATCTGTGTTTCTGTATTGTATACTCTGTACCCTCTTGAGCGTTCAGAGTATCCTAACATAATACACTTCTGTGCTTTAGAGTCAAACTTGTTCAAATAATTCTTTGTATTTAATATAAAGCAAGTACATCCAAATGGATGAAAATATGAAATGTTGGGCTTTTTGTTCTTCCACAATTCATATGGAGTCTTTTCCAGAATAGGTCTTATTGAGATTCTATTCTGAATGTAGCACGCTGTGTTTATTGCCTCTGCCCAGAAGGTCTTAGCAACGTTTGTCTCATTGATCATGGTTCTGGCCATTTCTTGCAATGTTCTGTTCTTTCGTTCTACAACTCCATTTTGTTGGGGAGTTCTAGGACAAGAGAAATCATGCAGAATGCCTCTGTCATTAAAGAATGACTCAAAGTCTTTGTTTTCAAATTCTCCACCATGATCACTTCTGACTTTAACGATTCTAAGATCCTTTTCATTCTGAACTTGGTTACAGAAGGTAACAAACACAGAGTGTGACTCGTCCTTGTGTCTTAAGAACTTTACCCAGGTCCATCTGCTATAGTCATCTACGATTACTAACCCATACTTCTTGCCACTGACTGAAGCAGTTTTAACTGGTCCAAATAAGTCAATGTGCAGAAGTTCTAATGGCTTAGAGGTAGAAACAACATTTTTGGATTTAAAAGAAGGTTTTGCAAACTTGCCTTTCTGACATGCTTCACACAGAGCATCTGAATTGAACTTCAAATTAGGAAGTCCTCTGACCAGATTGAGTTTGTTAATCTGAGATATTCTTCTCATACTAACATGCCCCAATCTTCTGTGCCAGATCCACTGCTCGTTGTTAACAGACAAAAGACATTTTACATTCTGACTCTTTAGTTCAGAAAGTTTGATTTTGTAAATGTTGTTTTTCCTCTTACCATTAAACAGGATAGTCCCATCTTTCTGACTAACAGCTTTACATGATTTTTGATTAAAGATTATATCATAACCGTTATCACTTAATTGACTTATGGATAACAGATTATGCATCAATCCATCTACTAGCAGAACATTATTAATAGAGGAAGATTTCCATTACCTACAGTTCCAGAGCAAATTATCTTTCCCCTCTGATTGCCTCCAAAGCCAACGTGACCTCCAGGCTTAAGTTCCAGGCTTTGGAACATATGCCTTCTTCCCGTCATGTGTCGTGAGCAGCCAGAGTCCAGGTACCATGACTGGTGTTTCTGACTTGCTGCTAAAGATATCTGCAACATGTATTATTTTATCCTTAGGTACCCAGATTTTCTTGGGTCCTGATTTGTTAGTTTTACCAAAACTCTGGTTGAATTTTGGTTTCACAGAGTGCTTACTGCTAGTGTATTTAATATCATGTGTGTGACCATACACAAATTGTGAATTCAGAGGAGTGTGTTTAATGGTTAAGTTCATGACATTCTTTCGTGTAGGAACCTTACCTTGGTATCCTATTCCTTTCCTGCCGTTTCTGCTAACTCCATAGATCATTGAAGCCATTCTGCTTCTATCTATGCTTTTAGCGAGGAACTTCTGGAAACTGTGATCATACTCCTTGATGATTTCATCAGTGTTGCTGGGAGTTTCAGAAATTGGTTCCTTCTGAGAGTTTTGTAAAGTGTTTTCTAATTTTGAAATATTATTTCTCAGCTCAGAATTCTCCAATTTGAGACTCTCAGTCTTATTAGAGTCAGATTCAAGATTCCTTTTCAGGTCTCTGAATTTAACTCTAATTTGCTGATACCGTTCCAGAATCTCATTAAGGCTTTCAGCAAGTTCAGCCTTTGTAAAGTTAACAGCAAAGTTAGGAAATACCTCTTCAGTATCTGATTGAGTCTGATTCAGAAGCTTCACTATCTTCTGAGATGTTATCCATGAGAGCTATGTTTGCCCTCTCATCATCTGATTCTGAGTCAGCTTCAGACGAGTCAGAGTCATCCCATGTGGCCATGAGACTTTTCTTCTTCTCTCTTCCAAACTTCTTTTTGGGCTTTTCCCTCTGAAGCTTTGGGCAGTCACTCTTATAGTGTCCTTGCTCATTGCACTCATAGCAGATGATGTCCTTGGTGTTTGGCTTTTTGCTACTGGAGGAGCCTTCAGATCTTCTGTATCCAGAGGAAGAATCTGTCCTTCTGTATCTGGAAGAAGACTCGTTCTGATCAGATCTTCTGGGATTCCTGAACTTCCCTTGTCTTTGCTTCCACAGTTGATTAACTCTTCTGGAGAGGAGGGAGAGTTCGTCTTCTTCTGATGAGGATCCATCAGATGTTTCTTCAACTGCCTGCAAAACTTTAGACTCAAATTTTTTGTTAGATTTTAATGCTAAAGGCTTACCTTGCTTCTGAGGCTCGTCAGCTTCTAGCTCTATCTCATGACTTCTGAGGGAGCTGATAAGTTCCTCCAGAGTGATTTTGTTGAGATCTTTAGCTAGCTTCAGAGCTGTAACCATTGGTCTCCACTGCTTGGGTAAACTTCTGATGATTTTCTTGACATGGTCAGCAGTAGAGTATCCTTTGTCCAGAACTTTGAGACCAGCTACCAGAATCTGGAATCTTGAGAACATTGTTTCAATGGATTCAGATTCTTCCATTTTGAACGCCTCATACTTCTGAATGAGCGCCAGAGCTTTAGTTTCTTTGACCTGAACGTTGCCCTCATGCGTCATTCTGAGTGAGTCAAAAATATTATTTGATGTGTCTCTGTTGGAGATATTTTCATATTCAGTATAGGAGATGGCGCTGAGGAGGATGGTTCTGGCCTTGTGGTGATTCTTGAAGTCACGCTTTTGTTGGTCAGACATTGTTTTTCTATCAATCTTCTGACCGCTTGCATTCACAGGGTGCGTGTATCCATCTGTCACCATATCCCACAGATCAGCATCATGTGCCAGAAAGAAGCTTTCAATTCTGTCTTTCCAGTAATCAAAGTTTTCTCCATCAAAGACTGGAGGTTTGCCGCTGAATCTGTCTCTGTCCTCATTGTTGTCATTGCTGATGTGAGAATTGTTTCCTGCCATTGTGTTTTTCTGACGATGGATCTTGTACTGACACGGTTAAGTGTTTTAGCTCAGAACCAGGCGCTCTGATGCCAATTGAAGTAGTGAAAAACACAAGAAGGGGGAGTTGAATTATAAAACTGAAATCTAATGCAATGAACAAGATATTTTTATCCTGGTTCGTTTGATCTCAAACTACTCCAGTCCACCCGTCAAGGTGATTTCGCCTCTCTCCAACGAGGTCTTAATCCACTATATTCAACTGAATATTACAGACTGCTTTAACAACTGCTAAAGCCTTCTTGATGCAAACCACAACCCGGTTTGTCAAGGAAACACTTTCTTACAAAGAGATAAATCTAAGTGTGTGAATATTTTCTACAAAACTGTATCACAACTGTGATGTATACACAACTTAAGCTTAGAAACTAGATTGCTAAACAATGATTGAATAAGAGAATGTGTAGTGTTTAGCAAAACTGAGAGAAAGAAGATTTTGATCAGCTTTTATGCGTGTAAAGATTTGGAGAGCATTAGCCAATTCAATCTTCAAAGTCTTGTTTATATAGCACTGAGATGTTGAACGTTGGATGCAATATTCTTGATTCAATGCTAATAACAAACTTTCCTTATCGAGCAGATCTTGTCTGGAATGAGGCCGTTAGTATTAATTTGCTTTCAATGCACAGTACAGTTGCTTACTTAATGCAATTTCTGGCTTGGCTCATTCTGACTCTGCTTAGCTGCTGATGAACTGTTGTGTTTCTTTATCAGAGTGTTGAGCGCAGTTCTGTTCATCAGGCTTCAGCATATACGTGAGTTGATCATCTGATTCTGATATTCTGATATGGCAACTTCTGATGCTGATGTCAGAAACCAAATTCTGATGCTGATTAGATGTGATCTTGCTTATATCAATCAGAGTATCGCAAGTCAAAACATAATAATTTTAGGCAGCAGATAGTTCATACATGAATCATATACATAATATATCTTTTCACTTTGTTATCATCAAAACTTAAATATAGGGTAGTAGATTCAAACTTTGTTCTAACAACATGTAGGACCTTCGCTAGCAAGTATCTTGAACCAAACTCATCAAAAGGAAAAACAAGCTTGTTTCCCCAATTATGTATCCTTTGAATGGACCACATGTATGTCCTTCGAAGGCCCCATTTGTGTGTCCTTCAAATGGACCTTACTAGGTTTCAAAATGTGTTGAATATTTTAGAGGTGGAATCGAAGCCATTTATTTCAAAGGGAGTCACTTCCCAGTCGAATCTAGCACAAAGGAATCCAATGTCTCGTGAATGCTAGCACGAGGGAGGATATTTCTCTGTGAATCGAAGGCCAGTTGAAAGGGTCTTGGCCTTGTGAATTGAATACAAATTGAAGAGGGATCCCTTGCCTTGTGCACTGAAGGCATGCACAGAGGGAGTATTTTCCTAGTGCGCTGAAGGCACGCATATAGGGAGTGTTTTCCTAGTGCGTTGAAGGCAAGTTGAAAAGGGATCCTTTGCCTAGTGGCTCAAAGGCAATCATGAATAGGCTTTTTCCTAGTGGGTCGAAGGAAATCATGAAGAGGCCTTCGCCTAGAAGAAGCTTGAATGCAGGAGGCCATTGCTGGAATGAAACTTGTGGACCAAATCTTGCTCGAAAGGTCTTTAGAGGTTCAATCGAAACTTGTCTGTAGGGGACTAATATTTTGTGAATCGAAGCAGGCATGTAGAAAGTTATTACCTTTTGAATTGAAGGCAAGCCTGAAGCAGCCAATGTGCAGTCAAAGCCTTGTGAATTGAACTTGATCGAAGGAGGCCTAACACCCTATCGAAGCTTGTGAATCAGGCTTGCACCGAAGGAAGTTCAGCGGCCAATCAAAGCTCTCTCAGATGCCAATCAAAATACCCTGTTGAGATGCCAATCGAAAGACACTTGATTATCTCCAAGAGTTTTATTTTCCTTAAGAAAGTGTTTGTAACAACCATGCAAAGGGAAGATCTTGGAAAACATGAGAGGGAAAATTTTGGGGTACAACAGCTGCCCCTGTTCAATCTTCTTAAACCTGAAGATTTAGATTGGCTTATTTGCCTTTCGTGATCTGAAGGTGGAAGATGATTGAACACTAGAGGGCCCAGAAATTTGCACTCGCATGATGTGATGATTGACTGTGTGGGGAATAGGCTTAAAGATGCCATTTGGAGAATATGATTGAAATTTATCGGAGATGGGCTTAAAGATGCCATCCAAAGTAGATGCTGACTTCATAAGAGGTCTCTTTGTGGGGAATTCTTGTTTTTGTTGTCTGAGGAGGAATCCACTAGGGAAGGTTAATTTCTGTTGTTCTCCTACTTGAATAAAACTCTGTGGGGAATAGAGTCTAGGAACTTCAGTTGTCCAAGGCTCTACTGAGGAATTATCTCTGGAAAAGTTTGTCGTTTTATGGTTGAACTCCAGGCTTCACAATAACTTGTTGGGGAGGATGAAGTTAACTATTATCTGGAAATGTATTAGAATGAGCCTGTGTATGGCTATTTCAGGATGAGTTCATGTTAGACTGCATCTGGAAGTTGAGAAGGAATCCGTGTAAGATTGCTTCAGGATGAGTTCGTGTTAGACTGCATCTGGAAGTTGAGAAGAAATCCATGTAATATTGCTTCAGGATGAGTCCGTCTTAGATTGCATCTGGAGATCATGAGAAGAAACCCGTGTAAGATTGCTTCATCTGGTCATGTAGATAGTTTTCCTGTCTGGTTTCAGGTATTAATCTATAGTCAGTCGTTCACAGATAGTTATCCTGTCTTGTTTCAGGTATTAATATGGAACTTCCTTTTGGTCATTGGGATAGTTGTCCTGGCTGGTTTCAGGTATTAATCTCTGACCTTAGAAAGAAAGATAGTTTTCCCGTCTGGTTTCAGGTATTAATCTTCAATCTGCTCATGTAGATAGTTTTCATGGCTTGTTACAGGTATTAATCTATAATCGGTTGTCCACAAATAGCTGTCCTGGCTTGTTACAGGTATTAATTTGGAACTTGTTTTTGTCGGTCGTTGAGATAGTTGTCCTGTCTGTTTTCAGGTATTAATCTCTGACCTAAGAGAAAGGAAGATAGTTTTCCCGGCTTGTTTTGGGCATTAATCTTTGACCATTCGTCCATAGATAGTTGTCCTGGCTTGTTACAGGTATTAATCTGGAACTTGACAATGTTGGTCACATAGATAGTTTCCCTGTCTGGTTCCGGGCATCAATCTATAGCCTGTTTTATTTGTTGGTAAACTCGTCTTGCTTCGGGAGTTCATACCACTTGGTCTGTAGATAGTTTTCCCATCTGGTTCCCGAGATTAATATTTGACCTGCTGTATAAGTTGATAGTAATTATCTATTGATTGATCTTTCCTGAAAAGGTAAAGAGTTAACTGTATTCAATTTCATGAGGTATGAAATGCATTGCATAATGATGTTCTCAAAATAAATGAGATTGTGTTATATGCATTCGTGCTGCATATGCTATGATGCTTGTAAAATGATGTATGAATGAAATGTATGAACGTGTCAGTTGTTCTATTGCAGTGTTGTTGAATTAGGGAAAGTAAATCCCTGATTGTTGCTAGAGATAAAGAATGTAGGTCTTCAAATATGTTGAAGTTAAATGTTGGGAGATAGATTTTCGTTGCTAGAGAAATAAACTGTTGGGGAAGGAAAACTCCGTGCACTGTTTTGGGATTTTGTGAAATCCTGTTGGGGAATCCTGAGAAGCTTGGCAACTTCACTGGTGAATTTTTTTCTGAGAAATAATTGGAGTTTTTGCTCTTCCGGGGATTTAAGAACACCTGACCTCATTAGGCTGTATGCTGAGAATATGGTAGCGATCTTATAGTAGGATGCCCCTGCTTCTGCACCTGCTGAAGAAAGTTTTTGCGGGGATTTTGTGGATAGCCTTTAGATATTGTCCCGTTTCTTAAAGCCATTATCTTTCTGTTTTTTATGCGTATTTGTAAATGGTAATCACATTCAAATGAATATGTTCAAAAGTAATCATTGGACGTTTTTGCAAACAAAACAGAAAGATAAAAAAGAAAACAAATAGTTTTGCACTTTCAAAGGAATAATTTTGTATTAATTTGAAGAATTTGTGCCTATAATAGGTGTTTTTGTACAAGGAGACGGACATTCTAGTAAGAGAATTTTTTCGGTAAGAATGGAAACTATACAAAGTAGTATACAAAGAAAAAAACAGCTATATGAAATAATCCCATTGGGTTCCCATTCTGCTATTCCCTTTATGTCTTTGAGCGTCTTATCCCTTCGTTGCTTGTCTGAAACTGACTGGATTGATTAGCACCATTTAAGCTTGATGGTTGTTACCGAAGATTGGCTGTAAAGTGATCCAAATGGGACATAGTTATACGCTTTAAATTGCTAACTTTTGCTTGGACCGTCATTTCGGGTTTTCAGTCCACCGGGATACCCTTTTTTGCCCAAGCCGCCTTTTTAGGTTTTCGACTTGCCGGGTGTACATATTTTTTTATGTATATCCCTAATTTTTGCCCGAACCCTTTTGGTTTTTCGGGATGCCCTTATTTTTTCCTAGTCCAGTCAACCTAGCGGGTCTTTTTTCATGCGTATTATCTTTTAACTATGTCCGCGTTTACAGGGTGCGGAAGATCGTCACCGTGTATAATGGTTAAGATCATGGCTCCACCAAAAAATATGTTCTTGATCACAAATGGAGCTTCGTATGTGGGAGTCCATTTTCCCCTGGGATCACCTTGCGGCAGTATAACACACTTGATTACCAATTCACCAACCTGATATACTTGACGTCTGACCTTCTTGTTAAAAGCCTTGATCATACGCTTTTGGTACATCTGACTGTGACAGATAACTGCGAACCTCTTTTCGGCAATCAAGTTTAATTAGTCAAGTCGAGTCTGAACTCATTCGTCTTCATTTAAACCCGTGTCCTTCAATATTCTCTAGGAAGGGATCTGGACTTCAATGGGTAGAACAACTTCCATACCGTATACCAGAGAGAAAGGAGTTGCCCCTGTTGATGTGCGCACTGTGGTACGGTAACCATGAAGGTCAAATGGTAACATCTTGTGCCAGTCTTTATATATCACCGTCATTTTCTGGATGATCTTCTTGATATTTTTATTAGCAGCTTCTACAACGCCATTCATCTTTGGTCGGTAAGGAGAAGAGTTATGATGCTGGATCTTGAATTGTGTGCAGATCTCGGTGATCATAGTATTATTGAGATTGGTGCCATTATTCGCAATGATTCTTTCTGGAATATCGTACCGACAAATGAGGTTATGTCTGATGAATCGGGCCACAATGTTATTGGTAACAGAAGCAAATGAAGTTGCCTTGACCCACTTCGTGAAGTAATAAATGGCGACCAGGATGAAACAGTGTCCATTAGAAGTTGTAGGTCTGATTTCCCTAATCATATTGATGCCCCACATTCTGAATGACCATGGAGCAGTCAAAACGTTCAAGGGAACCAGAGGCACATGTACTTTATCGGCATAGATCTGGCATTTGGGACAAGTTCGTGAATGCTGATAACAGTCTGCTTCCATAGTGGACCAATAGTATCTTGCCCATAGGATCTTTTTAGCCATCGTGTTCCCACTAGAATGGGTGCCAAATGTACCTTCGTGCAAATCTATCATAATCTTTCTGCTTCAATCTTCTCTACACACCGAAGTAAGGTAAAGTCGTGGTTGCGCTTGTAGAGGATTATGTTACTGAGGAAGAACATGGTAGAGAACCTTCTTAGGAACTTCTTATCATTGAATAAATCTCCCTCAGGATACTCTTAGGCTTCGAGATATCTTTTGACTTCATGGAACCAAGGTTTGTCCACTACTTCTTCAGTATCAACCTCGTAACAGTATGTTGGTTCATCCATTCTCTCAATAGTTATCTGAGGAGCTTCATTATCCCACCTAACCTTGAACATGAATGACATAGTAGCTAGCGCGTCGGCTAGTTGATTTTCCTCTCGTGGAAAATGCTCAAAGGTAACTTCTTCAAAATGTGGAATTAGTGTCAAGACATGCTCTTTGTAATGGATAAGATTAGGATTCTTCGTGTCTCATTCTCCTTTGATTTGGAGGATTACTAAGGCCGAGTCTCCAAATACACTCAAGAATTTGATCCTTAAGTCAATATAAACTTTGAGGCCCATGATGCATGCTTCATATTCGACCATATTGTTGGTACAATTGAAACATAGCCTGACAGTGAAAGGAGTATGACAACCTTCGGGAGATATGATCACATCACCGATGCCATTTCCAAGAGCATTGGAAGCTCCATAAAAAACCATAGTCCATCGGGATCCTTTTTCAGGTCCTTCATCCAGTCCAAGTTCTTCACAATCAGTTACTAACATGATGTTCTCATCTGGGAACTCAAAATTCATGGATTGGTAGTCATCCACAACCTGATGAGCTAAATGATCAGCTAATACACTTCCCTTAATTTCTTTCTGGGTTATATACTGAAGGTCATGTTTGGTCAGGATCATTTTCCATCTTGCTATTCTTCCGGAGAGAGCGGGCTTCTCAAAGATGTACTTGATAGGGTCCATTTTAGATATCAATAAGGTAGTGTGAGTCAACATGTACTGTCTTAGTCGGCGAGCAGCCCATGTCAAAGCACAGTAAGTTTTCTCGAGCCGTGATTATCTTGTTTCACAGTTGGTAAACTTTTTACTAAGGTAGTATATTGTATGCTCTTTTCGACCAGACTCGTCATGCTGCCCCAGCACATAGCCCATTGAATTCTCTAATACTGTCAAGTACATGATCAGAGGTCTTCCTTCAACCGGCGGCATCAATATTGGAGGCTCTTGAAGATATTCCTTGATTTTTTCAAAGGCGTTCTGGCAATCATCATTCCACTTCACTACTTGATCTTTCTTCAGTAATTTGAAGATTGGCTCACAAGTAGCGGTTAGATGGGAAATGAATTTGGCAATGTAGTTTAGACGTCCCAAGAATCCCCTAACCTCCTTCTCAGCACGAGGAGTTGGCATTTCTTGTATAGCTTTAACCTTTGCAGGGTCCACTTTAATACCTTTGCTGCTGACAACAAAACCTAAGAGCTTACCGGATCTTACTCCAAAAGTGCACTTATTCAGGTTCAGCCTCAGTTTGTATTTTTCAGCCTTTCAAACAGCTTATGCAGGTGATCAAGATTCTCCTCTTCAGTCTGAGACATGGCTATCATATCGTCAACTTAGACCTCTATCTCGTGATGGCTCATATCATGAAACAAACCTACCATGGCACACTAATAGGTTGCCCCGGTGTTCTTTAACCCAAATGGCATAACCTTGTAGCAGAAAGTGCCCCACTACGTGACGAAGGTTGTTTTCTCCATATCTTCAAGCGCCATTTTGATCTGATTGTATCCGGAGAAACCATCAATGAAGTAGAATTCCTTATGTTGTGCGGTGTTGTCAACCAAAACATCGATATGGGGAAGCGGAAAGTTATCTTTGGGGCTTGCCGTATTCAGGTCTCTGTAATCCACATACGTACGTACCTTACCATCCTTCTTAGGTACTTGAACAACATTGGCAACCCATTATGGATAAGAGGTGACAGCTAAGAAACCAGTGTTGAACTGTTTCATGACTTCAGCCTTGATCATTTCTGACATTTCTGGCCGCATGCGACAAACCTTTTGTTTAACTAGAGGGCAGTCCTCTTTTGTTGGTAGGCGATGAACCACAATATTAGTGTCAAGTCCTGGCATGTCTTCATATAACCAGGAAAAGACCTCAACATAGTCATGTAGCATCTGAATTAATCTTTCCTTAACACTATGCTCCAGATCGACACTTATTTTAACTTCCTTCTTATCCTTTTCAATATCCAAGTTTACTGTTTCAACTGGCTCTTCATGAAGTTGTATTGCCCTTTCTTCCTGTTGTAGCAGTCTGGCAAGTTCTCCTGGTACTTCACAATCTTCCTCACCTTCGTCCTCAGCTTGGTAGATCAAACTTTCAAAGTCATAATTGGCAATAGCGGAACTGTTATCAATGGGATCCAGAGTGGATGTGGATCTACAGTTTGATAAGTGTGTGTGTGTAAGAGTATAGTTTTTTTTGATAAAGTAAAAAGTTAGAAAATAAAGACAGAGAATGTAAAATTTGTATGCAAAACGTCCAATGATTTATTAATGACATATGAGTATGAAGCAATAACCCTCACAAAATAGACCATTGTGCCTCAGGTAATACATAAGGCTTTAAATTTTCAATTATTCAAATATTACATATCCCAAAAATACAAAAAGATGATTTCTCTTGAATAAAAGTAATAGGCACAAAATCTTTGGCCTCCCAATTGTTGAGTTCACCGCTGATGGTTGGGAAGATCCACTTTACCATGTCATAATGGATATCACTATCCTTCAATGCATTAACTTCATGGTTGCTGATGCGTAGTGATGGTCTCTCGATGCGAGAACGAAGAACAATTCTCTGGGCTCCTGAAGTGAAACCCAAACCAAACATGTTAGATTTGTATGGAATGTCTGGAAGTTGGCCCCAAATGGTACACCCACCTTCTTCAACTCTTGCTTTAGCATCCTTTAGAGAAGCCATCTTCAGCGGAGGTCTGGTAGTCTTTGGAACACTGGTAGCGGTCTTGGTCACAACAACTGTATGTTGAACTTCCTCAAAGTTCTGACAGGGGGTCTCAATGAACTCGCCGTCCATTTCAACATACCTGAAAGAGTTCAGATGGCTCACCATGTACTCCTCCTTTCCATGGACTATGATAATCTTTCCATTGACTGGGTACTTCAACATCTGATGTAGGGTAGAAGTAACAGCACCAGCCTCGTGGATCCAGGGTTGACCCAATAAGCAGGAATAAGACGGGAGGATGTCCATCACTTATAAAGTTGAGGAAAAAGTCTGAATGCCAACTTTGATAGGGATGTCCACCTCCCCGTGCACCATTCTTTTGGAACCATCGAAGGCCCTTACCACAATGCTACTGGGCTTCAATGTGAGTCCTTCACAATCCAACCTGTCCATAGAATTCTTGGGTAATACATTCAACGATGAACCTGTATCTACCAGAACATGAGCTAGGGTGGTGCCCTTTCACTCAATAGAGACATGCATGACATCATTGTGTTTCTTTCCCTTTGGAGTTAAATCAATGTCGGAAAAACCCAGTCCGTTATCAACAATCAAGCTGGCAATGCAGTTCTCAAATTGACCAGCAGAGGTCTCTTGAGGCACATGGGCAGACTTCAGGAATTTTACTAAAGCCTTAGCATGGGCTTCGTATCACAAAAGTAAGGCCAGCATTGATATTTTTGAAGGGGTTTGTCCGAACTGCTCTACAATGTTATAGTCACTTTTCTTTATTATCTTCATTATCTCTTCCACTTCTTTTTTAGAAGCCTCAGGAATGACTTCTTTGTGTGCCTTCGTCTGGACAAGCTCAACCAATACCTCTTGGCCCTGAGTCTCGGCCGACTCAGTAGCAGGGATAGTAGCAGGGATAACAGTAGGAGTAGCAACATGAATAATCATAGGAGTAGCAACAATCTTTGGAGAGATCTTGGGAGAGAAAACTCTTCCGCTTATCGTAATTTTACTGGTCCCAACGATGTTGTAAATGTCAGGATCGGTATCTTCAACAACCAATAGGTTTTGCTTCACGCCGTGGTAATAGACGTCAGCCCCATAATTCCATGGAACAACTTTATCAGAGGAATATGGTATTGGCCCAGTAAGGGTGATGATCAACGGAGAAAACTTGGGAATGGATGTAATCTTGACAGGTCTTTTGGTGGAGACCCTGGGAGGATTGTTAGAAATGGTAATTATTGAGACATCTTCACATGAATTTCTTGCAAGGGGAACCTTCTCAAACAAAATTTCTTTGTTAACCATCAGGCGCTGGACCCCCCTCTTTAACAACAAACTACCATCTGGTAGAGACATACATAAGTGGCAACCTTCACCACATCCTGGAAATAAACCGGCTCACAACAGATTCCTTTTAACAGTTAGAAGATGAGTAGTTAACTCATCTGCAGAAGAAACAAATCGGTCGTCGTCAACAGCATTGACACCCTGGCCATGTTTGAGCATTGATGGAGTTATTACATTAGGTTTCTTGGGAAGGTCAAACTCAATCTCCTTCGCTTCGATAAGATCCTGCACCATATTTTTCAGAGCCCAATAATTGTTTGTATCATGCCCCGGGCTTTCAGAATGGTAGACACATCGAGCATTTGGGTTGTAGCGAGGAGATGTAGTATTTGGATTCTTAGGGACCTCCTTTAGATTCACCAGATTGGACTTTAGAAAATATGGTAAAACCTGGGATAAGGTCATGTTGATCCGGGTGAACTGTCTTCTGGGCACATCTGGTCTGTGCTAATTGTTTCGTTATTGGTTTGATGCAGGATTGGAAATTATAACAGCCCCTACCGTCCGACGATGTTCGGTTTTATTTTGATTTATTTATCCATAAGTTGCACTGACCTCCTTCTTTCCAATGAAGGGTTTCTTTGGTGTACTGGAGGATACATCTCTCTGCATTTTACACTCTTGATGCCAGCTTCTACCCGTTCGCCAATCAGTATCAGTTCAGTAAACCCAACAGATGAGCTTCCAATTAAATGGTTAAAGAATGGACCAGATAACATGCCCAAGAACATGTCCACCGGCTCTCTATCAGACAAAGGAGGCTGGACTCTTCCCGCAAGGTCTCTCCACTTTTTGGCATAATCTATAAAACCTTCACCCGAACCCATAGACATACTTTGCAATTGTGTACGAGTTGGGGCGAGGTCAGCTTTATATTGGTACTGATTGTAGAAAGAAGCAGCCAGGTCTTCCCAATTGCGGATG
Source organism: Vicia faba (assembly GCA_948472305.1). Lineage (NCBI taxonomy): Eukaryota > Viridiplantae > Streptophyta > Magnoliopsida > Fabales > Fabaceae > Vicia > Vicia faba. The sequence goes on along the minus strand of OX451741.1, from coordinate 1,310,377,863 downwards.
TTAGTTCTTTCCAGTTGATAGAACCATTCCAGCTGAGTTCTTGTCAAACTTTCCTGGAAGAAATGTACCCACATATTCCTATTAGTAGTATGGGGTTGAATCTTCCTGACATATGATCTTAAGTGCAGCTTAGGACAGGAGACACTATCATACTTAGCAAAGGTGGGGATCTTGAATTTATGTGGGATGACCACCCCTGAGACCAGTCCTAGCTCTTCAAAATCCAGCTCGGGTACCCTCTGGATCTCTATAGCATTGAGACGATCCTCCAGCTGTTTGTATTTATCATTAGCAGGAGGATACTGCTCCTCAGATTAGTCAGCTTCATCTTCCTCAGACCCTGGGTTGTTTTTTTCTTCCGCTGGCTTCTCTTCTTGATTGTCCCCTTCATTTGACGGGGTTGCGAAATCTAGAGCTTGCTTAGCCGGTACTCTAAACCTTCTTCCCAAATTCAAGACACCAGCTATTTTCTTTTCCTTCTTGGTCTTCTCTTTGACGATAAGAGCTTTCAGATCTTCTTGCCTCTTGGCCAGAGCCAGGAACATTTGTTGGAACTGAGAATTTTGAGCTTGGAGGTCCTTTACTGTTTGTTCAAGAGTCATTTCTTTTGCTGAAATAAATAGCGAAAAGAATAAGAAACCGTCTTGAAATTCCTGTTTATGCAATGAAATGCATGATATGCTTATGTAATGTTTTCAAGGACTTTTAAGATCTTAAATTTTCTTAGTCAAAGAAGGAACAAACATTAATTGCATTCATAAGTTTTAATGATTACAATGATGCCTCTTGGGCTTACAATTAAAAGACCAAAGATAAAACAAAACTCCTAAATCAAACAGGACTCAGGCTTCCCATGAGTGCATCCTCTTTGGTGCAATGTAGTCATTCAAACTCTGTTCTTCATGCAGTTTCCTTGTAAGCTCCAAAAACTTCTTCTCGTTTACGTATAAATGAGTTTCAAAGGTGTCCCACTCCTCTTTGAGTTGAATCCAATATATTTACAGTTCCTTGAGAGTAGTCGACATGTCAGGATGGAGAATAGTATGAGGTACATCAGTCTCGCAATAGATTCCATGATAATAGGTAGGATGGCGGGGTAAGGCATCATGAGATTTTGAGCACGTGCTCACACCCACTTAAGATAATTCTCCAAAGGGATGGAGTTCTTATGCCCCAATGTCTTGCTATCCACTTTGTTCACCGTGCCCCAAGCTTGGATGAACCTATGACGGTACCCTTGGAAATCATTCTCATAGTCAAACGCAATTCCATAAACCAATTCATCATGAGCACCGTCCCTCCTAGCATACCCAAACTGTCGCAACGCTAAACAAGGGTTATAAGTAATTCCTCCCCTAACGCCTAGGAGAAGGACATTAGGTAATTCCCCATAGCAATCAATGATGATGATGTCTTCCACATATTGAGGACACCAATGAATATCCGAATGCGTGAGAGACATCAACCTATTAGACCACCTCATACCTTGCTCATTCTTCAACACAGATCGAGGTAGTGCGAAATAAACCACATATCCAGCAGAGAAGTGCAACATATGAGGGTTCCTCTTCTCTTTATAGTGCGAGTATGAAAAGAGTGCAGAATATCCTCGAGTAAGGTAGGCACCGGATTACGAGACATGAAAATTTTGACCGTATTCACATCTATGAGTTGGTCTGGATTAGGGAACAGTACCATACCATAGATGAGGAGGGACAATACCTCCTCAAAGGATTGTAAGTCCAAAGTATCCCAAAAATGATGAGCTTTCTCAAACAAAAACTTGGCTAGAAACCTTTTGATACCGCTTCTTATTTCCCAATTCGTCACAACGTCGGGCCGTTGTAAATGCAGGGCTTGAGCAATTTCCTCAGGCTTTGGGTCCCTTTTCATACCGTTAAAGGGTAATTGATTGAGAATAGGCACTCCCAATAACTGAGAAAACTCTTCCGTAGTAGGCACTAACTGGTAATCGGGAAATGTATAGCAATGATATAAATGGTCAATGAACAGAAAGAGAACTTTCACCATGTCTTCATCAGGGCTTGAGGTGACCAAACTAAGTATTCGACCATGTCTTTTAGTGAATGGGGAATTCTCAGGAACCCTTTATGCCAACTCTTTGAGTTGATGTGGCACCCTTACGAGGTTGACTTGGATAGTATTTCTGCGAATGGGAGCCATGTCCTACAGACACAAAAATAAGTCCTAAAAGTCCTTGAAATGGTTAGTGTGATATGCCAATGTTATGATGTTATGATGTTATGTACTATTGTACCCCAAAATTTTCCCTCTCATTTATCAAGTATTTTGTCACAAGATCTCCTTTGGTTCAAGACTGCTCAAGGGTTGATCAGCTCAAGACACCTCCTTAAGCACTGATGATTGAAATTAGGGTTTGAGATTGCACAAGGATAATTGAACTTTTAATGCCTCATATGACTTTCATGTCTCATTAAGGACCCTCAATATTTCTCATGTCAAATTTCAAGTCTTGGATCACATTTTTGCTCAGCCAATTTACAGTCAAAATTTATGATTTTTGATCCATATCAACATTATGAACTCATATATGTCATTTTATCAAGTTTGGACCATAATTCCTCAAGAAATTTGATCAGATCATCAAAATGGCAAAATGGTCAAAATTAGGGTTTTGACTGAGAAAGGGCAATTTGTGATTTTTGACCTAGCAAATGGTTAATTGGTTTGAGAAATGATCTCAAGGTTTCAAATGCATCATTTTTACTTAATGGTATGACTCAAAACTTCCCTCAAGATCAATTGATTGATAGATGATTTTCAGTCAACTGATCAAAAGTCAATTGTACAGTGAAAAGTCAAACTTTGACTTTTTGGTCAAAATCAAGTGTCAAAGATCACAATTCATCAAAATATGTCAAAATATGAAACTTCTCTAAAGCCCCTAATTATTCATCCCATGCTTGTACTTTGCCTTGAAACTATATTTCCACTTTTCTACAAAATTAAGTAAGATAGCCATAACTCTATATCTTGCACTTCTGACCCTCTCAAGTGCTACAACCTTTTCCTTACTTATGCACAAGTTGTTTGCAAGATAAGACACAAATACACAAGCTCCAAACTGACCAAAACACAGAACTACATCTCAGACTTCCATTGTTGCATATTCTGGCCAGAAATCCCAAAATCAAAAAACTACTCGTGTGTTTCTTGGCCTTTTGCTTCCAAAAGCTTCCAAACATCATACATAAGCCGTCCTTGTTACATGACTATAACACCATCTTCACCCATTTCCAAGTTCAAAAACAGAGCATCACAGTTGGACTTCTCCAGACTATTCCAGCCACCTTCAACTCAAGTCAGCCATTGCATTAGCTTCCAAGAGGTCAAAGGAAGCTAACCTGATCATCACCATCACTTGAAACAAGCTCAAAATCATTTCAAGATTTCTAGTTTTAAGGAATTTTTCTTGAACTTTTATCTCATTATTTAGGCATTGTTAGGCTTGCATTTGTGAAGATAGAATGTATATATCATTGCCCTGAAACTATACATGTCCATAGATTTAATCTATGTTGCTTAAGCATGGAGATTTTTGAGTTTGAATTTGCATGAACGTTTAGGTCAGAATTTGGTAATTTCCTAAATGCATCCTTATCTTTGAATGTTAGTTTAAGTTAGTTACATGGTTGGATTCGTGTTGGAAAAATGCACAAGTTTCATGTTTACATTTTTGAAAATGGTTGAGGAATGAGCAAGTTTGAAATCCTTTAGCTGGAGGTTGAAGATGAAGTACAGTCAGGGAAAAATATGTGTTATGTATTTATTGTTGTGCCAATGTTAATGAATGTATCATCACCCCAGTGGTTAAAGCGCGCACATGTCATCCCTTGGACCTGGGTTCGAGCCCCAGCGTCCGTTTTACAATTTTTTTGTCATATTTTCTGTTTTTTCTCTCCTTTTTTTTGTTTGTACAGGTGTTGGGCCTCCTCCTCCTTGGGCCTTTATTTCTGTTGATTCTCCCCTGATTATGTTTCATACCCTTTGGCCCATTTATTTCTTTATTTCATTTTTTTTTCTATTTTAGTTTATTCTACTTTCATACTTTCATTTTATTATTTTTATTACTAATATTATTTTTTATTATTAATAATAAAAAAATCAAAAAAAAAATATTTTTTTATTATTTTTACACTCATATTTTATTTTTCTTTATAAAAATTCAAAAGAACAAAAACTAATTTTTTAACAATTTAATTTCTTTCTTTTATTAATATTTAGATAATTAGGTTTAATTATTATATTACATTATTTTCTTGTAAATTAAAATTAATTTGGAATTTAGGTTTATTTTAATTAATTAATTTTTATGTATTGTTATATTATTCTTAAAACCTTTTCATAAAAAACCCTAGAAAATTCCTTTTTAGTTAATTTCTTTTTTTAATTAGTTTAAGTTAATTTTATTTGATTTTCATTAATTATTTTCTTAATTAGGTTAAGATTAAAACCTTTCATAAAAAATCAAACAAAAATCATTTCTTTTTTCCATTTACATTCTTGCATTTTTATTTTTATTCAAATCTTGTATATTATTCAATATGGTTGTAATAGTTAATTAGGTTTAATTTTCTTGCAAAATCCCCATTTGTAAATTTGTACACCCCCTCCCCTATTGATGTAATAGCTTAGTATTTTTATTTTTCGCAATTTAATGCTTTATATATAAATGCTAGTAATTAGGGTTTGTATGGAAAGATAAAATCAATGCTTAGAAAACCCTAATTCAAGACAAAACAATGCATGTAAATCAACACACTTGCACACTTACACCCTTAGGGTAAATCCACTTTGTTGCCTTATAAAATGGCCATGTTATGCATGTGAGGTATCTTAGCAAAAACAAATCAAAATACAAGATCCTATTCCCTCGATGACGCTATCAATGTTGCCTTTCAAAATGATCTTAGTCCCTCAAAGATAATTTCTAAGATATCTCACAACATTGCTATCATGGCTATACGATGACCCACGTCCGCCCCTTTACATCCAAAGATAGGGTTTCTTACCAAATCAATGGTAAGATAACAATGTCAAAGGAAAGAAGAAATAAACAAGAAAGACTTTTGAGTAGGTAGAATGTTCCTAGTTGCTTGCTCATTTTTAAACCAAAACATCCTTGCTATTTTCAAAACAAACACCAAGACTTTCAAAAACATCTTTCAAACTTGAAACATTTTCAAAAGATCAACACTTTGTATACATTCTTACGAACGAGAATCATTAAAAAGTTTTCCTAAACGATGGAGCCTTTTCAAAATACTTTCAAAAACCACACAAAGCACATTTTCAAACAAAAACAAGTGATCTAGCAAACAACTAAGAGCCCGTAGATAACTACAGATGAAAAGGGTGCTAATACCTTCCCTTTTCATAATCTACCCCCCGAACTCAAGAAAACATCTCTAAAGGTCTTTCCTGTTCTTTTCAGTCTTTCCTTTTGGATAAAAGAAAAATCGGTGGCGGCTCTTGTTATCTGCAACATTTGTGATAAAACACAAAACAACCAAGTCAGTTCTCCCACTGTGTTATAGAACTGGCGACTCTGTTGGGGGAAATTTTAAAAGTGGGGTTACCTTAGGGCTAGATCACATTTACTTGCTTTCTTTGTTTGACTTGCATGCTTTACATTATGGTTCTTTGTTTGGGATTGCTTTAATCCTCCACCCAGATCTGGGACACCTTGTTAGGTAAGTAGCAATAGATTGTGGAAATTGTACGGTGTAGACCGATATGGTTGAAACAACGGCTACATTAGTGTGATGCATTTGTGGGTACCGGTATCCCTTGTGTTGAATCGAGGAGAATATAGGGCCGCTGAGTGGCGCCATGAAGCACTAACTGACTTTAGAACCTTAATTGAACAAACTTGTCCAATTAGGACGTAGTGAGGTAACCGGTTTCGGTGGAAAGCTGAAAATTGATTGATACTCGATACTATGCTCATTGAGACTAGACTTTTGGGATATCCCGGCCGTAAGAAAAGATTGATTTTGCTGAGACAATGCCTAAAAGAAAGGTCAGTGATATTGAGATTCTTTAGAACCCGGTTACTATTAACTAGGACAGGTTTGAGCCAACTAAACTTCAAGAGGGTACTTACCTACAAACTCCATGCAAGCCTAAGCCTAAGGACTTTTTTTTCCTTGTGTGTATATGCTTACTTGTACATAACATCATGAACATCATAACATCATAAGCAATCTCACTAACCATTTCAAGGATTTAGGAATTTATCTTTGTTTTTGTTTTGTAGGCCATGAACCCCGTCCGAAGAACTACCTTCCGAATCAGCTTCGTGAAAGCACACCCTTAGCTCCAAGAATTAGAATCAAGGGTGCCCGGAGATTCTCCTTTTACCAAGAAATATGGACGACTCCTCAGTTTAGCTACCTTCAATTTCCAAGAGGAGATGATGTGTGTGCTCTTCCAATTCTTTGATCCTATACATCATTGCTTCACCTTTCCTGACTATCAGTTGATACCTACACTAGAAGAGTTATCTCTACTACTAGGAGTGCCTGTGCTTATTCCGATATCGTTCACCCGTCTAGAAGGGATCCCAAAACCTGAGGTCATGGCCGAAGCTCTGCATCTGAAGAGAGCCTACATCATAGAAAATTGGGAGACTTGAAGCGGAGTCAAAGGGTTCCTAGCCAAATTTGTATTAGAGAAAGCTCGTTCATTCTGGGAAGATATGGATTTTCAAGCCTTTGAAGACGTCCTGGCCCTTCTCATATATGGTCTGGTTCTTTTCCCCAACTCTGACCAATTCATAGATGTAAATGCCATCAAAGTCTTTCTCTCCCGTAATCCTATACCTACCTTGTTGGGAGACATCTTACATTGCATCCATACACACACCATGAAGAAAAGAGGTACCCTTTTGTGTTGTATTCCCCTACTCGCCAAGTGGTTCATTTCACACCTACGTCGATCAACATCGAAGAACGAGCAAAGATTGACATGGTCTCAAAGGATGATGTCCCTCACCCACTCTGATATTCATTGGTGTTCAAGATCCTCAGATAATACTTCTACCATTGACTGTTATGGGGAATTCCCTAACGTCCCTCTACATGGCGTTAGGGGAGGTATCACTTACAACCCTTGCTTAGCTTTACGACAGTTTGAGTATGCCGGAAGAGATAGTCCTCATGAGATACTCATCCAAGGTTTGTTGTTCGACTACGAAAGCGACGAGCAAGGCTACCGTCAGAGCTTTATGCAAGCTTGGAGGATGGTAAACAAGGTGGATAGCAAGACACTGGAGCACAAGAATTCCATTCCTCTTGAGCCTTATCTCAAATGGGTACGAGCCCGTGCTCAAAGTCTTATGATGCCTTACCCATCCATTATCCCAGTTATCATAGAGGATGTTGTGGAAGGAGATGTTCCATACACTACCCTTCATCCTAACATGCCAGCCTCTCTCGAAGACTTTTAAAGGGATTAGATACAGCTTAAGGAAGAGTGAGACACTTTCGAAGCCCAATTCTATGCCAGCAAGAAGAAAGTTCTGGAACTAACCAAGCAGCTTCATGAAGAGTGGAGTCTGAACGCCTACATCGCACCAAAGAGGATGCGTTCAAATTTATTGTCTTAGAGTTTTGTATTTTATTTCTTTCATTGTAAGCCCAAAGAGGCATGATGTACTCAAACTTTGATTTATTAATATGGCGTGTTTTCCTTTTTGTCTAAAGCAAATTTAAATCTCTAGTTTCCTTGAAATCAGTTGCATATGCATCTTCATTCATCATAACACAATCGAGAAGGGAAAAACAAGGAAGTGACTGACCATCCAAAATCTGAAGAGGAAGAAGAGGATGATTACTCTGAAGAGCAATATCCTCCAGCTGATGAGAAGTACAAGCAGCTGGAAGAGCGTCTAAGTGCAATGGAGATTCAGAAAGTGACTGGGCTGACTTTGAAGAGCTAGGTTTGGTGTATGGGATTGTTATTCCACCAAATTTCAAGGCACTAGTGTTTGCTAAGTAAGAAGGGTTTTCGTGTTCCAAGATACACCTCCGATCTTATGTGAGGAATATACAACCTCACACTGCTGATAGAGATTTGTGGGTCCACTTCTTTCAGGATAGTCTATCAGGGACTCAGGTAGATTGGTTCTATCAACTAGAGAGGGCCAATACCCATAATTGGGAAGACCTGGCAACTGCTTTTTATAAGCAGTATCAGTATAATGCAGACCTTGCTCCCACCCATACTCAACTCTGGAGTCTGGCTATGGGTTTGAGCGAGGGTTTCAAATACTACGCTCAGAAGTAGAGGGACTTAGCAGGAAGAGTCCAGCCTCCCCTGTATGACAAGGAGCTAGTGGACATATTTCTGGGTACCCTGTCTGGTCCTTTCTTTAATCATCTAATTGGAAGATCCTCATCCGGCTTCACTGAATTAATCTTGACAGGGGAGACAATGGAAGCTGGGATTAAGAGTGGGAAGATCCAAAAGGACGCATCCTCCAGTGCCGTGAGAAAACCATTCATTGGGAAGAAAGAGGTTGGTGTTGTGTACCATCAAAGGAATCATGATAGAACTGAACTCCGTCCAACGGTAGGGGTCGTCATGATCCCTAAGCATGCACCTACTCAACAAAGGAACAACCAGCATAGAACAGAAAGACATGTAAGATAATTTACCCGGATGAATATGACAATGTCTCAAGTCTTGCCACATTTTTTGAGATCTAATCTGGTAACCTTACGGGAAGCTCTAAAGAATCCCAATACTGCCTCTTCCCGTTACAACCCAAACGCCCGTTGTGCTTACCTTTCAGAAAGTCCAGGTCATGATACAAACGACTACTGGGCTTTGAAAAACAAGGTGCAAGACCTTCTCGAGGAAAAGGAAATTGAATTTGACGCCCCTGAGATCCCAAATGTTATCAATGCTCCTATGCCCAAGCACAGCCGTGGTGTTAACGCAGTTGAAGATGATGTGTTTTTTACTGTTGTTGATGAGCTTGTTAATCCTCTGCTAACCATCAAAAGGAACTTGTTGAAGGTCGGTTTATTTTCGGGTTATGGCGAAGGCTGCCACCTCTGTTTATCCTTACCGACTGGTTGTCATTTATTGAAAGCAGGTGTCTAGCGCCTGATGGATGACAAAGGGATTTTGTTTGAAAATACTCACATTCCTACCATTGCTTACATGGATGTTTCAATAGAAACCATTTTCGCCAATCCTCCCAGGGTCTCCACCAAAAGACCCGTCAAGATTACATCTGTTCCGAAGGTGACTCCACTGATAATTACTATACCAGGACAAATCCCATACTCCTTAGATAAAATTGTCCCCTGGAACTATGGGGGTGACGTCTACTACCACGGTGTCAAGCAAGATTGGCTGGCTTATGAAGACTCGATTTTTCAGAGGGTTGACTCCAACATAGGCAAAATTGTGGGAACCAGCAAAATAAACAGAAGTGGAAGAGTGTTCTCCCCTGAGATTTATCCTCTGAAAACTGTTACCGGTCCTATGATCATCCCTGCTTTTGTTCCTGTTGATACTACTACTACAGTCCCTGTGGTTACCCCTGCTGACACCCCTATCGCCGAGTCGACTAAGGCTTGGGGCAAAGGCATTTTGGTTGAACCTGTTCGGATGAAGGCGCAATTAGTATCTATCCCAGAGGCTTCCAAGAAGGAGATGGAAGAAATTTTGAAAATTATAAAGAGAAACGACTACAACGTAGTCGAACAGCTATAACAGACTCCTTTAAAGATTTATATGCTAGCTTTACTGTTGTGCTCCGAAGCTCATGCGAAGGCCTTGGTGTAATTTCTTAAAACTGCCCATGTGCCACAGGAAACCTCCGCTGACAAATTCGAAGATTGTGTGGCCAGTTTAACAGCTGAAAATAGTTTGGGTTTTTCTGATGCTGACCTGACACCTAGAGGGAGGAAACACAATGAGGCGTTGCATGTCTTTGTCGAATGCAGGGTCACTACTTTGGCCCATGTACTGGTAGATACTAGTTCATCATTGAATGTGCTGCCTAAGAAGGCTCTGGATAGACTAGACTGTGAATGTTTGACCTTAAAACCCAGCAACATAGTGGTAAGGGCCTTTGACGGTTCGAAGATAATGGTGCACAGGGAGGTGGACATCCCCATTAAAGTTAGAACTCAGACCTTTGATTCAACTTTCTACATGATGGATATTCGTCCTTCCTATTCCTGTTTATTGGGCCGACCTAAGATTCATATCGCTGGTGCCGTCACCTCTACATTACATCAGATGTTGAAGTACCCAACCAAAGGAAAAATCATCATTGGTCGTGGAGAGGAGGAATATATGGTCAGTCACCTTAACTCCTTTAGATATGTGGAAATGTATGGTGAATTCATCAAAACTCCGTGTCAGCATTTCGAGGAAGTCCCACAAACAGTTGCCGCAACCAAGGTTGCTTCAGAAGTCCCGAAGATTACCAAACCTCCAATAAAGATGGCTTCTATGAAAGATGCCAAGGAAGTAGTCGAAGAAGATGGGTGTACTATTTGGGGCCAGCTCCCGGATATTCCCTACAAATTTGAAAATTTTGGTTTGTGTTTTACTTCAGGAGCCCAGAAAGCTGTTCGTCGTGCTCGTGCCGAGGGACCGCCTTTGCGGATCAGCAACCATGGAGTCAACACAGTGGAGGTTAGTGATGACAGTTGTGACCTGGAAGATTGGATTTTTCCAACTATCAACGGAGGATTCAACAACTGGGAAGCCAAAGAATTAGTCCTTATTACTTTTATCCAACAATAATTGTCATTATATTTTTGTCGGACTTGTAATAATTAAATAATTTAGACTTTTAAAACCTTGTGTCTTACCCGAGGCACAACGGTCTATTTGTAAGGGTTGTTACTTCATTTTCATATGTCATCAATGAATCATGGACGTTTTTGCAGGCATAATTTACGCTCTTTTTTCTTATTTTTCTACGTTTTTATTTTTCAAAGATAGCCATGCTCTTACACACACTCACATATCAAAATGCAGATCCACATCCACTCAGGATCCCATGGGTAACGATTATGCTATGGCCTATTGTGACTTTGAAAATTCGATCTACCAAGCCGAAGACGAAGGTGGGGAAGATTGTGAAGTGCCAGGGGAACTAGTCAGGTTACTAAAATGGGAAGAAAGAACCATACAGCCCCACGAAGAACCGGTTGACACAGTTAACTTAGGTACCGAAGAGGACAAAAAAGAAGTCAAGGTAGGAGCCAATATGGAACCTAGTATCAAGAAGCGCTTAACTCAATTACTACATGACTATGTTGAGGTCTTTTTCTGGTCATACGAAGACATGCCAAGACTTGATGCTGATATCATGGTCCATCATCTACCAACAAAAGAAGACTTCCCTCCAATAAAACATAAAGTCCATCGCATGCGGCCAGACATGTCATAGAAGATCAAGACTAAAGTCATGAAACAATTCAACACCGGATTTGTAGCCGTCACCTCCTATCCACAATGGGTCGCCAATGTTGTTCCAGTGCCTAAAAAGGACAGTAAAGTAGGCATGTGTGTGGATTACAGAGATTTGAATAGGGCAAGCCCTAAGGATGATTTCCCGCTTCCCCATATCGATATTCTAGTTGGCAATACCGTACAGCATAAAGTGTTCTCATTTATGAATGGTTTCTCAGGCTATAACCAAATCAAAATGGCACCTGAGGACATGGAGAAAACGACCTTCGTCGTACAGTGGGGCACATTCTATTACAAGGTTATGCCATTCGGGTTGAAAAATGCTGGGGAAACTTATCAGTGTGCCATGGTAGCTCTGTTTCACGATATGATCCATCACGAGATAGAGGTCTACGTGGATGACATGATATCCAGATCTCAAACTGAAGAGGAACATCTTGACCATTTGCAGAAACTGTTTGAAAGGCTAAAGAAATATAAGATAAGGTTGAACCCGAGTAAATGCACATTTGGAGTGAGGTCCAATAAACTCCTAGGCTTCATCGTCAACTGTAAAGGTATCGAAGTGGACCATGCAAAGGTAAAAGCAATACAAGAAATGCCTGCTCCTTGCACCGAGGAGGAAGTTAGAGGATTCTTAGGACGGATAAACTACATCTCCAGATTCATTTCTCACTTAACCGCTACTTGTGAACCAATCTTCAAATTACTAAAGAAAGATCAACTAGTCAGATGGAATGATGAATGCCAAGCTGCCTTCGACAAGATCAAAGAGTACCTTCAAGAGCCTCCTATTTTGATGCCGCCCGTCGAGGGAAGACCTTTGATCATGTATCTAATTGTCTTGGAAAAACCAATGGGGTGTGTGTTGGGGAAGCATGACGAGTCTAGCCGAAAAGAGCATGCAATATACTACCTGAGAATAAAGTTTACCGACTGTGAAACTAGATATTCCCTTCTCAAGAAAATTTGTTACACTCTAGCATGGGCTGCTCGCCGGCTAAGACCGTATATGCTGACCCATACTACCTTATTGATATCCAAGATGGACCCAATTAAATACATATTCGAGAAGCCCACCCTCTCTAGAAGAATAGCAAGATGGTAGATGATCCTGACTGAATACGATATTCAGTACACTATCCAAAAAGCAATAAAGGGCAGTGTGCTAGCGGATCACCTTGCTCATCAGGCTGTGGATGACTACCAATCCATGAAATTCGAGTTCCCAGATGAAGACATCCTGATGGTAAACAATTGTGAAGAATTCAGACCATATGACGGACCTGAACAAGGATCCCGATGGACCTTGGTTTTTGACGGAGCTTCCAACGCCCTCGGAAATGGCATATGTGCTATAATCATATCCCCTGAAGGATTTCATACTCCCTTCACTGCAAGACTCTGTTTCAACTATACCAATAATATGGCGGAATATGAAGCGTGTATTATGGGACTCAAAGCTGCCATAGATTTGGGAATCAAGTCCTTGAGTGTATTTGGAGATTCAGCCTTAGTCATTAGTCAGATCAAAGGAGAATGGGACACGAGGCACACTAATCTTATCCCCTACAAAGAACATGTGTTGATATTAATCCCACATTTTGAGGAGATTACCTTTGAGCATTTCCAACGAGATGAAAATCAAATAGCGGGCGCGCTAGCCACTATGTCGTCCATGTTTAAAATCAAGTGGGGTAACGAGGCTCCCCAGATCACCATTGAGCGGATGGATGAACCGGCTTACTGTCACGAGATGGATACTGAAGAAGTAGTGGACATACCTTGGTTCCATGAAGTTAAGAGGTATCTCGAGGCCCAAGAGTATCCGGAGGGAGCTTTAGTCAATGATAATAAGTTCTTGAGAAGATTCTCTGCTAAGTTCTTCCTCAGTAATGTCATTCTCTACAAGCACAACCACGACTCTACTTTTCTTTGTTGCGTAGACAAGGTTGAGGCAGACAAGATCATGTATGATCTACATGAAGGCACTTTTGGCACCCATTTTAATGGGCACACGATGGCTAAAAAGATCCTATGGGAGGGGTACTATTGTTCTACCATGGAAGCTGATTGCCATCAGCATTCACGAACCTGCCATAAGTGTCAGATCTATGCTGATATAGTGCATGTGCCTCCAGTTCCTCTAAATGTCCTGACTACTCCCTGGCCATTCACGATGTGGGGCATCAACATGATTGGAGAAGTCAAACCTACAGCTTCTAATGGACACCGCTTCATCTTGGTGGCCATTGACTACTTTACGAAGTGGATTGAGGCCGTTTTTTTCGCTTCTGTTACCAAGAACATTATGGCCCGATTCATCAAACAGAATCTCATCTGTCGGTAAGGTATCCCATAGAGAATCATTACGGATAATGGTACCAATCTCAACAATACTATGATCACCGCACTATGCGCGTAATTTAAGATCCAGCACCATAATTCTTCTCCTTACCGGCCAAAGATAAATGGTGTTGTCGAAGCCGCAAATAAAAACATCAAGAAGATCATAGAAAAAATGACAGTAACATACAAGGACTGGCATGAGATGTTGCCATTCGCTCTCCACGGTTACCGTACCATGGCGCGCACATCAACGTGGGCAACTCCCCTCTCCTTGGTATGCGGCATGGAAGCTATTCTACCAATTGAAGTCCAAATACCTTCTCTGATAATCATAAAGGATGCAGGGCTGAATGAAGATGAATGGATTCAAACTCGACTTGACCAGTTGAATTTAATTGATGAGAAGAGGCTTACGGTTGTATGTCCTGGTCAGATGTACCTAAAATGTATGATCAAAGCTTTTAACAAGAAGGTCAGACGTCAGGTATATCGGGTTGGTGACTTGGTAATCAAGCGTACCATATTGCCACAAGGTGATCTCAGGGGAAAATGGACTCCTACATACGAAGGACCATTTCTGATCAAAAGCATATTCTCTGGTGGAGCAATGATCTTAACTACCATGGATGGCGACGACCTTCCGCACCCTATAAACGCAGACATAGTCAAAAGATACTATGCATGAATAAAGACCCGCTAGATCGACTGGCCTAGGCAAAAATTAGGGCATCTCGGCGAACCGCAAAGGTTCGGGCAAAAATTAGGGATAAAATACAACAACAACAACAAAAATTGTACACCTAGCAAGTTGAAAACTCGAAAGGGAAGCTTGGGCAAAAAAAGGAATCCCAGTGGACTGAAGACCCGAAAGGGCGGATGACTATGTCCCATTGGATCACCTTACAGACAACCTTTAGCATCGAATGACAAACTCAAACGAGTCTAATCAATCCAATCAACTTCCAACAAGGCAACAAGTGGATGAGACACTCAGAGACATGAAGGCTATAGCAGAATGGGAACCCCATGGGATTATTTCACATAGCTATCTTTTCTTTGTATCAGTTTTCGTATTCTACGACGACATTCTCTTACTAGAATGTTCGTCTCGTTGTACAAAAAATACTTATTCAAGTTAATACAAAGATATTCCTTTCAAAGTGAAAAACTATCTGTTTTTTCTTTTATTTCTGTGTTTTGTTTGCAAAAACGTCCAATGATTATTTTTGAACATATGCATTTGAACGTGACCACTATTTACAAATGAGCAAAAAAACGAGGAACAAAAAATAGAAAGACAATCACTAATGGCTTTAATAAATAGGATAATATCTTTAGATCATTCCATAAAATCCCCCGCAGGTACTTTTCCAGCAAGAGCGGAAGCTGGGACATCCCACTACAGGATCACTAACATATCTCCATTATGCAGCCTAATGGTATCAAGTGCTCTCGCATCCCCGACGGAACAAAACTTCTTGTTACCGCTCCAAAGATTTCCCAGTGAAAGTCGCCCAGTTTCTCAAGATTCCCCAGCAGGATTTCACGAGGTCCATAGCAATGCACGGCGTTTCCCTTCCATAACATATTTTATTTCTCTAATAAACGGAAACTCATCCATCAACACTTCAACTTCAAAATATGAAGACTTACACTCCTCATTCCCAGCAGTACTCATGGATTTATTTTCCCCAACTCCAGCAACACTGTGGCATAATAATTAATGTGTCCATACATTACATCCATATGTCATAGCATTGACAACACATATGCATACAACGCGATCTCATTTATTTTGAGAAACAACATTATACCATGCATTTCATACATCATGGCATTGCATGCAACTAATCTTTCACCTTTTCAGGAAAAAGAATCAATCAACAGAAAATTATCGCCAAATTTGCAACAAGTCAATTATAGATCAATTCCCGAGAAAGGACTGGTCAACCATCTACATAACAGATATTTCCTTCAGATCCCTTCCGGTTCAGTTTAAATCTCTCAACGGTTTATTCTGATTCTTTCCCGCAGATGTCTTTTTTGGTTCAGATAAATATCTCAACGATTTATTCTGATTCTTCTCCAGATCCCTGCCGGTTCAGTTTAAATCTCTCAACGGTTTATTCTGATTCTTTCCCGCAGACGTTTTCTTTGGTTCAGATAAATCTCTCAATAGTTTACCCTGATACTTTCCAAATGAACATTTCTGGTTCAGAAAAATCTCTCAACGATTTATTCTGATTCTTCTCCAAATCCCTGTTGGTTCAGATAAACCTCTCAATGATTTATTCTGATTCTTTCCTAGTAGGCACTTTCTCTGGTTCAGATAAATCTCTCAATGATTTATTATAATTCTTTCCTAGTAGGCACCTTCTCTGGTTCAGATAAACCGCTCAAAGATTTACTTTGATTCTCTCCAGTTAAAGAATATTTAACACCTCTTTTGGTTCAGTTTAAATCACTCAACGTTTTATCCTGATACTTTCCAAATGAACATTTATGGTTTAGATAAATTTCTCCAAGATTTACTCTTATTCTTCCTAGTCAAACAACATATAAAACTTCTGCTAGTTTTAGAACCAATCGCTCCAAAGATTTATTCTGATTCTTTTCCAGTTTAAATCAAGTTCAGACTTAGTCCATTTTATGTCAACAGTCACCTATGGATGGCATCTGCAAGCCCCTCTCCGGCAAATCTCCATAATTCCTCCAAATGGCATCTATAAGCCCATTCACAATTTATCTTCGAGTGCAAATTTCTGGGCACTCTAGTGTCCAATCATCTTCCACCTTCAAGTCACGAATGGCGGATCCTCCAACCTAACTCTTCAGGTTTAAGAAGATTGAACAGGGGCAGTTGTTGTACCCCAAAATTTTCCATCTCATTTATCATGAATTTTCTCATAAGATCTCCTTTGGTTCAAGACTACTCAAGGGTTGATCAACTCAAGACACCTCCTTAAGCACTGATGACTGAAATTAGGGTTTAAGATTGAAAAAGGATAATTGAACTTTTAATGCCTCATATTAATTTCATGGAACATTATGGAACCTCAAGATTTCTCATGTCAAGTTTCAAGTCTTGGATCACATTTTTGCTCAGTGAATTGATCAGTTGACCTAAAAAATCAATTGTATTGGGAAAAAAGTCAACTATGGCCAATTTACAGTCAAACTTCATAATTTTTTATCCATATCAACATTATGAACTCATATATGTCATTTGATCAAGTTTAGACCATAATTCCTCAAGAAATTTGATCAGATCATCAAAAGGGCAAAATGGTGAAAATTAGGGTTTTGACTGAGAAAGGGAAATTTCTGATTTTTGACCTAGAAAATGGTTAATTGGTTTGAGACATGATATCAAGGTTTCAAATGCATCATTTTGTTTTAATGGTATGACTCAAAACTTCCCTCAAGATCAATTGATTGATATTTGATTTTCAGTCAACTGTATAGTGAAAAGTCAAACTTTGACTTTTTGGTCAAAATCAAGTGTCAAAGATCACAATTCATCAAAACATGTCAAAATATGAAACTTTTTTATCAAGAAATCAAAAATTCAAGATTTCATTTTGAAAAGTCAAAGTTTCCAAACTTTGAAATTTTTCTAAGTGTTGAAAACTTCATATTTTTTCACAACTTTGAGCCAATTTTTCACCATGATGCAAGATAATTCAAAGGAAACTTTCAACATGAAAGTTGTAGATCTCAATAAGATATAAAACATTTCTTTACAAAACTCCTCCTAGAAATTCTTGTATTTCAAGTTATTAATCCATGAAATCATGGTCATGAAACTAAAACACTTAGTGAAATTTTGAGCATTTTGGTCAGGATTTTGACCTAACTTCTGGGCCAAATTTCACATAGTTCCATTTGGATTTTACAAAAGTGATTCAAAGAGGGATTGTAGATCACATTACAATATATCCAAAATGTCCAAGAACTCTTTGAGATCATTTATGAGCAAAGAGAATCAAAGGCCAGAAGTTAGGGTTTCAAGTTGTTTTACAAGGCAGAATTTCATGATGAACAAGAATGCAAATCCATGCTAGGATGCATAATATTTGCTTTGCAGACCTCAAACTTGTTTGGAACTCCATAATTAAATGTTTGCATAGCTGTAAGAAGCTTCAATCTAAGCATTCAATGCATTGCCCATGCTTAATGCCATTTTGGGAAGAAAGTGCACATTGCCAGATTGGGAAAGTAGCTTTTATACACAAAATCAGTTCTTGAGCTTTGCACTTGTTTGTTTCTGATCAATAACAACCAATAACCCAAAAAAAACTTGTCTAAAGCCTTTAGAAATTCAGCCCATGCTTGTACTTTCCCTTGAAACTATATTTCCACTTTTCTTCAAAATCAAGTAAGATAGCCATAACTATATATCTTGTACTTCTGACCCTCTCAAGTGGTACAACCTTTTCCTTACTTATGCACAAGTTGTTTGCAAGATAAGACACGAATACACAAGCTCCAAAACTGACCAAAACTCAGAATTGCATCTCAGACTTCCATTGTTGCATATTCTGGCCAGCAATCCCAAAATCAAAAAACTACTCGTGCGTTTCTTGGCCTTTTGCTTCCAAAAGCTTCCAAACATCATACATAAGCCATCCATGTCCCTTTTACACGACTGTAACACCATCTTCACCCATTTCCAAGTTCAAAAATAGTGCATCACAATTAGACTTCTCCAGACCATTCCAGCCACCTTTAGCACAAGCCAGCCATTGCATTAGCTTCCTAGAGGTTAAAGGAAGCTAACCTGATCATCACCATCACTTCAAACAAGCTCAAACTCATTTCATGATTTCCAGTTTTGAGGTATTTTTCTTGAACTTCTATCTCATTATTTAGGCATTGTTAGGCTTCCATTTGTGAAGATAAAATGTGGATATCATTTCCCTGAAACTATACATGTCAATATATTTCGTTTATGTTGCTTAAACATGGAGAATTTTGAGTTTGAATTTGTTGGAACGTTTAGGTCAGAATTTGGTACTTTCATAAATTCATCCTTATCTTAGAATGTTATCTTAAGTTAGTTACATGGTTGGATTCGTGTTGGAAAAATGCACAAGTTTCATGTTTACAATTTTGAAAATGGTTGAGGAATGAGCAAGTTTGAAATCCTTTGGCTGGAGGTTGAAGATGAAGTATAGTCAGGGAAAAATATGTGTTATGTATTTATTGTGGTGTCAATGTTAACGGATGTATCACCACCCAAGTGGTTAAAGCGCGCGCCTGTCACCCCTTGGACCTGGGTTCGAGCCCTAGCGTCCATTTTACCATTTTTTGTCATATTTTCTGCTTTTTCTCTCTTTTTTTTGTTTGTAAAAGTGTTGGGCCTCCTCCTCCTCGGGCCTTTATTTCTGTTGATTCCCCCCCCCCCCCCCCCCCTATTATGTTTCATACCTTTGGCCCATTTATTTCTTTATTTCATTTTTATTTCTATTTTAGTTTATTCTATTTTCATACTTTCATTTTATTATTTTTATTAATAATATTTTTTTTTTATTATTAATAGAAAAAAATCAAAAATATTTATTTTTATTATTTTTACCCTCATATTTTATTTTCTTTATAAAAATTAAAAAGAACAAAAACAATTTTCTTAATAATTTAATTTCTTTCTTATTTTAATATTTCGATAATTAGGTTTAATTATTATATTACATTATTTTCTTGTAAATTAAAATTAATTTTGAATTTAGGTTTATTTTAATTAATTAATTTTTATGTATTTTTATATTATTCTTAAAACCTTTTCATAAAAAACCCTAGAAAATCCTTTTTTAGTTAATTTCTTTTTTTAATTAGTTTAAGTTTATTTTATTTTTTTTAATTAATTATTTTCTTAATTAGGTTAAGATTAAAACCTTTCATAAAAAACCAAACAAAATCATTGCTTTTTGCATTTTTATTCTTGCATTTTTATTTTTATTCAAATCTTGTATATTATTCAATATGGTTGTAATAGTTAATTAGGTTTAACTTTTTTGCAAAATCCCCATTTGTAAATTTGTACACCCCCTCCCCTATTGATGTAATAGCTTAGTATTTTTATTTTCCATAATTTAATGCTTTATATATAAATGCTAGTAATTAGGGTTTGTATGGAAAGATAAAATCAATGCTTAGAAAACCCTAATTCAAGACAAAACAATGCATGTAAATCAACACACTTGCACACTTACACCCTTAGGGTAAATCCACTTTGTTGCCTTATAAAATGGCCATCTTATGCATGTGGGGTATCTTAGCAAAAACAAATCAAAATACAAGATCATAGTCCCTCGATGACGCTATCAATGTTGCCTTTCAAAATGATCTTAGTCCCTCAAAGAGAATTGCTAAGATATCTCACAACATTGCTATCATAGCTATACGATGACCCATGCCCGTCCCTTTACATCCAAAGATAGGGTTTCTTACCAAATCAATCGTAAGATAACAATGTCAAAGGAAAGAAGAAATAAATAAGAAATACTTTTGAGTAGGTAGAATGTTCCTAGTTGCTTGCTCATTTTTAAACCAAAACATCCTTGCTATTTTCAAAACAAACACCAACACTTTCAAAAACATCTTTCAAACTTGAAACATTTTCAAAAGATCAACACTTTGTATATATTCTTAAGAACGAGAATCATTACAAAGTTTGCCTAAACAATGGCGCCTTTCAAAATACTTTCAAAAACCACGCAAAACACATTTTCAAACAAAAGCAAGTGATCTAGCAAGCAACTAAGAGCCCGTAGATAACTACGGATGAAAAGGGTGCTAATACCTTCCCTTTTCATAATCTACCCCCCGAACTCAAGAAAACATCTCTAAAGGTCTTTCTTGTTCTTTTCAGCCTTTCCTTTTGGATAAAAGAAAAGTCGGTGGCGACTCTTGTTATCTGCAACGTTTGCGATAAAACGCAAAACAACCAAGTTAGTTCTCCCATCGTGTTACATGTACAAACAAATATATACAATCACACACACAGATCCTTAGGTTTAGGCTTGCCTGTATTTCATAGGTAAGTACCCTCTTGAAGTATAGTTGGCTTAACTTGTCCTATTAATAGTAATCGGGTTCTAGGGGATCTCAATATCACTAATCTTTCTTCACCAGGAATTATTTCAGCGCATGCCTCTTTATTAGCGATCGAAATATCCCAGAAGTCAGATCTCAATGAGTGTAGTATCGAGTATCAACTACCTTTGGACTGCACCAAAGTCGACTATCTCACTACTTCATAATGGCCAAGCTATTCAAATAAATATTCTAAGGTCAGTTGGTGCTTCGTGACACCACACAGCGGCCCCATATTCTCCTTGACTAATCAAGGGCTATTAATACCAACAAATGTGTTACACCAACGTAGCTATGTCTTCAACCGTGTCAATATACCTCGCACAGTCCCCACGATCTATTACAACTTACCTAAAAGGTGCCCCAGATCCAGGTGTAGGATCTTTACAAGTAAACACAAGCAAAAACCTTAAAGATAAAGAAATCAAAGCATACAAGGAAAGCAAATTAAATATGACATAAGCTCTAAGGTAAGCCCACTTTTATATTCTTCATCCCCAGCAGAGTCACCAGTTTTATAATACGGTGGCAGAATCGACTGTTATACTGGTTTTGTGTTTGTGTTCAGAAATGTTGCGGTAAGCAAGAGTCGCCACCGACTTTTATTTTATCCAACAAAGGTGTAGTTGTTTAGTTATTGGCTTGCATTTTTGGTAAAACCCAACTGTATGTGTGAATGTCATGACTGATGTCATAACATTCTAGTTTAGTATGTACTGATTCATTAGGTACCTTTGCAGAAAAATATTGTCATACAGGTACTGATGTTTATGAGTGTGTATCTGAGCATTTTGCAAAATGATCACATTTACCAAAATCAGTAAGCAGGAATTCAGATGTCATAACAAATGTTAAGACATCCTGTTCTGAACTAACAGGTTTGCAGTTTGGTTAATTCTGAGTTTTTTCAGGAAAATGACTCAGTCTTTCCAGAACAGAATCCTGCGTTTTCTTTGGGTTAACCTAGCTCAACCCTAACCTGGTTGATAAAGTCCTGTGACCTAGTCTTAAGGTCAAACGGAATTAACCCTAGCTTTTTGTGGAAACCCTAACTGAAGTTGCAGCTGCTATATATTCAACAGGGCTGCTGTTTTGAATGTAATCCCTTTTTTGACAGAAGATCATTTAGAAGCTGTATAGTTTTAACTATTGTAATCCAAGCAATTATCATTGTGATAAGTGACTTGGAATAGGTTTTTAATTGTAAGGGTTGTGTAGCACTCAAAGCTTTGAAGCAAGAGTGTTTGTATGTCTCTTGACTAAAGCTGTGAAGCAGATTCAAGTTAGGTTTGTGTATCACTCAAAGTTGTGAAGCAAGAGTGTTTGTGTTGCTTGATTAAAAAGTTGTGAAGCGTAATCAAGTGTATGTTTTGAAAGAGTGTCTTCAACAATTCATTAGTCAAATTGTTTTATGTATCACTGCTGTGATTGAGGGGGAGTGAGTAGGAACTCAGGTTTAAGTTGTACTTAGATTGAAGTTGCATTGGGTAGGTCTTAAGTGAAGGAGATAAACTGGTTGGTTTATTCCTGAATTAATATCTCTTATAGTGGATTTCCTCCCTGGCTTGGTAGCCCCCAGAGTAGGTGTTGTTGCACACTGAACTGGGTAAACAATTGACTGTGTTCTTTACTGTTTTTATATTTACTGTCTTATAGTAAGTCAGATACGGTGTCATAACATTGAACGTGACATTGAGTATCTGCAGCCAGAATTTCAATTGGCATCAGAGCAGGCACCCTGCCTGTATTACTGGGTGAGATCTAGGGATATCACTTTCTGGCACTATGGACAAAGAAGGAGTTTTTGGAAATAGACCACCCATTCTGGATGGAACTAATTATGACTACTGGAAACCTCGTATGATTGCCTTCTTAAAATCTCTGGACAAAAAGGCTTGGAGAGCTGCTGACAAAGGATGGAACCATCCCACCATAACTGAGAAAGATGGGACAATCAGTCTGAAGCCTGAGGAAGATTGGAGTAAAGAAGAAGATGAGTTAGCCCTGGGAAATTCCAAAGCTTTAAATGCCTTGTTCAATGGAATTGATAGAAACATTTTTAGACTAGTACATCAATATGAACTGGCCAAGGAAGTTTGGGACACTCTCAAAACTACTCATGAGGGCACTTCTAAAGTAAAAATGTCAAGGCTTCAGATGTTGACTACCAAGTTTGAGAATCTAAAAATGATGGAAGATGAAACCATTCATGAGTTTCACATGAACATCTTGGAGATTGCCAACACCTCAGGAGCACTGGGAGAAAAGATGTCAGAAGAAAAACTGGTGAGAAAGATTCTCAGATCCTTGCCTAAAAGATTTGCAATGAAGGTAACTGCCATAGAGGAAGCCCAGGACATCAGCAAGTTGAAAGTGGATGAACTTATTGGGTCTCTTCAGACTTTTGAGATGGGGATCACTGATAATGGTGACAAGAAGAACAAGAGCATATCACTTGTATCCAACACTGATGTTGAAAACAAGGAGGATGAAGAAGAAAATATTTCAGAAGCTATAGCCATGCTTGGAAGACAGTTCAACAAACTCATCAAAAGAATAGATCCAAAGTCAAGGTCTAATGTTCATAACATTCCCTCTGACATTGACAGTTCCAGCAGAAGATCAAGGTCAGAAGAGAAGGGAAACCAAGGCAGAGGAATTCAATGCCATGGCTGTGAAGGATATGGGCATATTCGAGCTGAATGTCCAACCTTTCTTAAGAAACAAAAGAAAGGAATGACTGTTACTTGGTCTGACTGTGATTCAGAAAGTAATTCTGAAGAAGAATCTGCCAAACTAGTTACTGCTCTAACTGGTGTTTGTACATCTGAAAGTGACACCAGTGATGAAAAAGTGACATTTGAAGAACTGGCTGATACCTACAAGAAATTGTGTATCAGAAGTGCTGAAGTCTGTGTGCAGAATGAGAAACAATCAAAACTCATTATAAAGCTGGAGGCTGAAAAAAGGGAAGATCTTGAAACTATAAATCATCTAGAAGGGGAAGTTCAATTGCTGAACTCACAACTGAACCAAATGACCAAATCTGTCAAGATGCTGACCAATGGAACAGACAAATTGGAAGAGATTCTTCAATTTGGACAAAATGTGGGAAACAAATCTGGACTAGGATTTGTGGAAGCTAAGAAATCTGGTGCAGACAAGAAGATCAGGCCTGATAAACAATTGTCAAAGCAGATGTCTCAACACAACTCTCAACATCAGAAACAGAAATATATGAAGAAAAAATACCAAAGATGGAGATGTCATCATTGTGGGAGGTATGGACACATAAAGCCCTTCTGCTTCAAATTGCATGGATACCCTAATCAAAACTCAGGTGTTAAACCTAAGTCAAAAAGGGTACCACATACTCCTCAATGGAAGAAAAAGGCTACTGCCCTGATAGCCCACACTTCCCTGAGAGTGTCTGCAAAGGAAGGCTGGTACTTTGACAGTGGGTGTTCTAAACCCATGACTGGAATAAAGAACATTCTCAATCATGTTAAACCTCACAACACTAGTTATGTGACCTTTGGAGATGGTGCTAAAGGTGAAATCAAAGGAGTTGGTAATTTGGACTGCCCTGAAGTTCCAAGTCTGAGTGAAGTACTGCTGGTAAAAGGGCTGACTGCTAATCTCATTAGTATCAGTCAATTGTGTGATCTAGGATTCAAGGTCAACTTCTCAAAATCTGAATGTCTAGTAATTAATGAAAAACTAGAAGTTGTAATGAAAGGAATCAGATCCAAAGATAACTGTTACTTGTGGCAGCCTGAGAACACTAATAACTCCACTATGTGTCCAATTACCAAAGAAGAAAAAGAGATGAAACTGTGGCACCATAAGCTTGGTCATCTTCATCTAAGAAGAATGAAAAGAGCTATCTCTATGGAAGCAGTCAGAAGGACTCCAAAACTACAGATTGATAAAAGAAGGGTTTGTGGTGAACTTAAAATTGAAAGGCTTGGTAAAAAGAAACATGTCTATGATGTGGTGAATAAACTTGAAGAAGGATGTGTTGTCAGAACCAGAAGTAATCATGACAAGGATGTTGGAAACAACAAGTCTAATAAATTCTGTTTCCCTGAAGAAATGAGTCGTGAAGTCTCTTCTCCTATAACTCACCATCAAAATGAAGTTGACAAAAAGAAAAATAAGATCATTCAAGAATCAACCAGAACTATGACTCATGTCAAAAGAATGCCTTCCCAACTCTGTGCTGAAATGGTTGCAGCTAGGAGTAACTGTTCTCAAAATATATGGACAAAACAGATGCTCACTGAGTATAATGTCTCACAAGATGTTGTGACATTATATTGTGACAATCTGAATACAATCAATATTTCCATGAACCCTATTCAGCATAGCAGGACCAAGCACATTGACTTTGTAGAGAAGAAGTCAATTAAACTGGAACATGGTATCATTAAGCTTCAGCTGGCTGATTCTTCTACCAAGGCTCTTGTTGGAAATAAACTTGAAAACTTGAGGGGCAGGTTGGGTATTTGCCAACATGAGAAATTATAGCAATTAATTTTGCTTAAAACAAGGGTTGAAGGAGTTAATTTTGTTAAGTCTATTTTTAGTGGGTTAATCATATGTTTTCCCAATTCTTTCAAAATCTTTAAGAAGTTGAAAAGACTCTCTTTTGCCTCCTACCTCTCTCGACTTTGCAACCTGTTCCCTTCTCTCAATCAGAATTTTCTCTTCAGTTGCTGTTGGTCCTCTAAGACTGTCAAAATGTCTCAAACACCATCATCATCCAATACGACTATTTCAACCTCTTCCTCTGATCAAGATTCTAGGACAATCTCTTCTTGTCTGGACTCTGAAGTCCTGGAGATCTCTTCTCTTAGAAAAGTGGGAACTAACCCCACCAAGGTCAAAGAGTTGAGAACAAGACATGCAGGAAGGTCCCAAGCTTCTGCCTCTGGTAATCCATCTCATCCTTCTTCTTCAGTTCCCCCTGAAATTGCAAATAGGGAAGGGTCAGCCTATGTTAGTCAAGCAATAGCTAAAATTGTTTCAAGAATTCTGAACGAGAACCACTCAGTTCCTGGCATTTCTGTTCCTTTGAATCAAGAAAGTTCAAATGCTGAAACAAATCCAGATGTCTCTAAGGATGTTGAGACATCAGACAAAGAGAAGAATGCTGACATTGCTCACAAAAAAAGGAAGAAGCCCGAATCCTCTGAGTCTGATGACAGTGCTTAAAGGTTGGTGGAGTTGCTGATTGGTGGAGTTGGTGCTGATACCTGGTAGAGTTTGGAAGTGTGTTCAGTTTTTAGTTCTGCTCTCATTACTTTTTCTGGATAACTGTATAACTTTTAAGAACATGTATCTTTGGCCCATTTGTGGCTAAAGAGGGGGAGATATATTTTGGTACTTAATTAGACATTCTATTTTTCTGCAGTCATTTCTTTCTGCTGCTATCTATCTCTGATTGCTTAGGGTCTTTAGCCAAAAATATGCCAAAGGGGGAGTTTGTAGTTGTTTAGTTATTGGCTTGCATTTTTGGTAAAACCCAACTGTATGTGTGAATGTCATGACTGATGTCATAACATTCTAGTTTAGTATGTACTGATTCATTAGGTACCTTTGCAGAAAAATATTGTCATACAGGTACTGATGTTTATGAGTGTGTATCTGAGCATTTTGCAAAATGATCACATTTACCAAAATCAGTAAGCAGGAATTCAGATGTCATAACAAATGTTAAGACATCCTGTTCTGAACTAACAGGTTTGCAGTTTGGTTAATTCTGAGTTTTTTCAGGAAAATGACTCAGTCTTTCCAGAACAGAATCCTGCGTTTTCTTTGGGTTAACCTAGCTCAACCCTAACCTGGTTGGTAAAGTCCTGTGACCTAGTCTTAAGGTCAAACGGAATTAACCCTAGCTTTTTGTGGAAACCCTAACTGAAGTTGCAGCTGCTATATATTCAACAGGGCTGCTGTTTTGAATGCAATCCCTTTTTTGACAGAAGATCATTTAGAAGCTGTATAGTTTTAACTATTGTAATCCAAGCAATTATCATTGTGATAAGTGACTTGGAATAGGTTTTTAATTGTAAGGGTTGTGTAGCACTCAAAACTTTGAAGCAAGAGTGTTTGTATGTCTCTTGACTAAAGCTGTGAAGCAGAGTCAAGTTAGGTTTGTGTATCACTCAAAGCTGTGAAGCAAGAGTGTTTGTGTTGCTTGATTAAAAAGCTGTGAAGCATAATCAAGTGTATGTTTTGAAGAGTGTCTTCAACAATTCATTAGTCAAATTGTTTTATGTATCACTGCTGTGATTGAGGGGGAGTGAGTAGGAACTCAGGTTTAAGTTGTACTTAGATTGAAGTTGCATTGGGTAGGTCTTAAGTGAAGGAGATAAACTGGTTGGTTTATTCCTGAATTAATATCTCTTATAGTGGATTTCCTCCCTGGCTTGGTAGCCCCCAGAGTAGGTGTTGTTGCACACTGAACTGGGTAAACAATTGACTGTGTTCTTTACTGTTTTTGTATTTACTGTCTTATAGAAAGTCAGATACGGTGTCATAACATTGAACGTGACATTGAGTATCTGCAGCCAGAATTTCAAAAGGAAAGGGTGAAAATAATAGAAAAAGACCTTTAGAGATTATTTTTGAGTAAGGGGGTAGATTATGGAAAGAGAAGGTGTTAGCACCCTTTCCATATGTAGTTTTCTACGAGCTCTTAGATGCTTAGCTCATTTGAAAAATACCTTATGCTTTTGTGTGTGTTTTGAAAAGTATTTTTGAAAATGCCTTAGTGCGGAGATTTGATTTATGATAACTCTTATATCAGTCCTCAAGAGTGTTGATAAATCATTTTTGAAAATATTTTGAAGTTTTTTTGTGTAGGTGTAAAAAGTTTGTTTGAGAAAGCATCTAACAGCTATCTAATTTACTCGAAATGGTCATTCTTTTCCTCCTTTATTTTAGACAAGGCTATCCTACTATTAGTGAGTAGGTAGCCATAGCCGTTTGGATGTATGAGGGACATTCGTGGGTCATCGTACAGTCATAAAGGCAACATATAGAGACTCTTGTACCCCAAAATTTACCCTCTCATTTTCTCAAGATTTCTCTCGCATGTGTGATTACAAAAACATGTTTAAATAAATAAAGAAAATGTAAAATTTTAAAGATGTTAATGTGCCTTTCGATTAGGTAAAAAAAGAAAGAAGTTAGCTTCGATTTAGCAAAGTTTTGATTGGGCAATACAGTCTCCCTTCAGTCACAAGCTTCGATTTGGCCATATAGCTTCCTTCGAAGTGACCCCCTTCGATCCACAAGTTGTGCATGTGATTTCCTTTGAAGTAACCCCCTTGGATCCACAAACTGGCCATATAGTTTCCTTCGAAGTAACCACCTTCGATCCACAAGTTGGGCATGTGATTTCCTTTGAAGTAAGCTCCTTCGATCTACAAATTGGCCTTATAGTTTCCTTCGAAGTGACCCCTTTGATCCACAAGATGGGCATGTGATTTCCTTCAAGGTGGCCTCCTTTGATTCACAAGTTGGACCACTAAACCCTTCGAAACAACGTGCTTAGAGCATACATTGTTTGGAAATGAACGTTTCTGTATGATGATGGATCTGGTCGAAGTGATCAAAACGAAAGGGGGGGAGTATTCAAGGAGTTTTGTTGACTAAAGTCCCATATACTTCCAAACTCAAGCCAGCTGTGCTGCTATGCAGCAGTCCTGCACCAACCTGTCATAACACTCCAAAATACTACTGAGCCTGCATTGTCTCAGTCCCGTACTTGCACAAAAAAGGCACATAAGAGCTGCATCGAAGAAAATAGGGGGACACTATACCCAAAAAAGTTCAAATGTTATTTGATTTCAACCCAAAACTACATCAAAGCTCGCCTATAAATAAAAGGCTTCACAACATGTTCAAAGAGGATTTTGGGGACTAGAGGAACGAATCTCCCAAATTTTCTCAAACACAACAAAACTCTCAAGTCCTTAAACACTTGCGAAATCAAAAACCTAGAACCATACTCACCTCTTTCGATTCTGAAGAACTCCCCACTCTTCAGTATCCTTCGAATCCAGTTTGGAAAGAAACATAAGAATTGTTTCTTTCCTTCCTTCGAATCCAGCATTCCAAGCACATCTATTGGCCCCCTCTTTCGAATCCCACACCCATTCAAGGCCTGAAGCAAGGTAAGTTACTCTTACCTTTGAACTTTTTGTTTCATGGCATAGTATAACATTTCCCTTCGTTTGGCACATGTATATAACTTTTGTTTATTGTTGTTCTTTTTCATTTCCACCCTCTTAATATATTTTCAAAACTAACCATTTCGTTTTCTTTTTGTTTACCTGAACTTGCTTTAACTATTAAACTGTTTGCAAGACAAATACTAGCATGGCCTTAGGCCATCTTATCATTTAATGCCTTAAGCGAAAGAAACAACAAGAAGAAACATGAAATGAAGCCTTCGGCTTCTTTGCTGACTTCCAAGGTAGAAAGGAAGAATCAAAAGGCATGCTTGCACTAAGTCCATCCCCAATCGAAGGCCATGACTTACTGATTCCAGGCCCAATCGAAGAAGGCAACAAGGTAGAAAGGTAGAACCAGAAGGTGCGTCCTGTTGACTGCCAAGCCCAATCGAAGGCCATGACTTGACTGGTGCCAACTCCCAATAGAAGGCAATGACTTACTGATTCCAGACCCAATTGAAGAAGGCAACAAGGCAGAAAGGTAGAACCAGAAGGTGCGTCTTGTTGACTGCCAAGCCCAATCGAAGGCCATCACTTGACTGGTGCCAACTCTCAATCGAAGGCCATAACCTTGCTGATGCTAGCCCCAATCGAAGGAGCCCAACAGAAGAAGAATCGAAGGATGCTTCTCCCTCCAATTGAAAGATCTCATTTTCCCTCATTTTATTTTATTTTTTCCTTTACATTTTCCTTGCCTTTCAATATGGTTGAATTAGTGTAGGATTTTTCTTTTTTGCATTTTTATTGCTTTATACAAATGCTAGTAAATAGGATGTATGGCAAGATAAAAACAACAAGTAGACAACCCCTAATCAAAGACAAAATGTATGAAATCAAACACACTTTGCACACATGCACCCTTAGGGTAATCTCACTTGTTGCCTCAGAAAAATAGTCATGTCCCTCGAACATGGGTGTTTTAGCAAAGACCATCAATAAAAGATCGTAGTCCCTCGATGACCCACGATGTTGCCTTCGGTAAACGATCTAGTCCCTAAACCAACATTGCTAAAATTTCCCATGGGTTGCCTTCTATGACTATACAAACGTCCCACGCCCGTTCCTTCACATCCAACGATGGGCTTCTTACCAAAACAATGGTAAGATAACAACATCTAAAGGAGGAGGAAAAGAATATTTAAGACCTTTTGAGTAGGTAAGTTTATCCTAGTTGCTCACTTGCTCACAATAAAAACATTTTATACATCAACACACTTATTTTGAAATATTTTCAAAAGACAACACTTTGTACGTGTTCTTAAAGAAACGAGAGCCATTACAAAGACACCTTTTCAAAATCACTTTCAAAAACACAATCCACAAACACTTATTTGAACTATTTTCAAAACAACACTTTGTACGTGTTCTTATAGAAACGAGAGCCATTACAAAGTCACATTTTCAAAATACTTTCAAAATCCACATCATAAGCACACTTTCAAACAAAAGCAAGTGATCTTGCAAGCAACTAAGAGCCCGTAGATAACTACGGATGGAAAGGGTGCTAATACCTTCCCTTTTCATAATCTACCCCTGAACTCAGAAATAATCTCAAAAGGTCTTTCCTGTTCTTTTCAGCCTTTCCTTTTGGATAAAAGAAAAGTCGGTGGCGACTCTTGCTATCCACAACAATTGCGATAAAACACAAAACACCCAAGTGAGTTCTCCCACCGTGTTACAGAGACGCTTTAGAAATTTTGTTTAAGGGACTAGATCATTTAACGAAAGGAAACACTGTAGGGTCATCGAGGGACTATGATATTTTGATTCGAGGGTCTTTGCTAAAGCATCCCTACTTTTGAGGGACATGATTGTTTTATAAGGCAACCGAAGTGAGAATACCCTAGAGGTGTATATGTGAAAGTCTGTTATGTTCAGTTATTTTTGTCTTTGATGTTAGGTATGATAACGTTTGATTTTTATGCTCTTGTCATGAAATCCTATTAGGCATACATCTAAGCAGTTAATATATGTACAGAAATTTAAACTGCGATAATTTAAATCTACGCTATTACAATACTTCGGGGAAGAGATTATTAGAAGTCCAAAATGGGGAGGTAAAAGCAGTAAATGTCCTAGTTATTCTATTACAACCCATGAGCAGGTACATTAATAATAAAAATGCGAAATTTAAAATAAGCGCGCGAATTGAAAATACGCCTAAAAATCCTAAGTTAAAAGGAACTCTTTTTTGTGTTTTATTTTGATTATGAAATAAAATTTGATTAAATCCTAGGTCTATTGATTTTAAATTAAATAAAATGTTACAATAATTAATTAATTAGTTAATAGAATTAATTTTAATTATAAAAGACTAGACCTAATTTTTGTGATTTTTTTATAAATATTTTGCTGAGTAAATAAAACTAAGTAAAAAGAAATAACGTAAAACAAAATTCAAAAGGGCAGGATTGTGCAGGAGACCATGCAAATTGTAGCATGCAGGCGTAGATCGACAAGGAGCCTGGAGCTGCCTTTCGATCCCATGAGGAAGGTGGTCGAAGGTGCATGATATATTCCTTCGATCTGCAAAAAAAAATCTATTAGAGAAACAAAACAAAGATCCAAATTTTGATCGAATATGGTCTTGGATTCGACAACCTATGGTTGTATCATCCTAATTCGAATCCCATGGGTCTGAAACGAAAGACATTTCATCTTGCAACATCATGAATCCTAAGATTCGAAAGTAAATATAGATTGTACCCAAGCAATGGCACGATCTCACCCCTACGCTTAATCTTGCATGTAACCCATGAAAGCAATAACAAACATTAGCAATAACATGAATGTATGATTATAATGAATTTAAAAATTGCATGCTTAGCTAGTTTGAAATTGAAAGCAAATTACCAACGGAAAGATTGTGTGAGTGATGCTCCAGTGTATGTTGAACCTACCTAGTGCTTGGGAACGTCTCCTGTAAACTTCAGGGAGTGAGTGGAGCGTTTTTTGAAGGTTGCTTCGATTTTGGATCACTTATGAGATTTTTGATAACTTTGGTGTGGCTTATGAGGCAGTGTGTGCATGTAGTCTCTGTGCGTATGTATCTAGTCTTTGGCTTGTAGAAGTGTTGTATATTTATAAGAGATAGAGAGAGGTTCATAGTATAGAAATGGCAAGGACAACCATTAACTAGGCTTTGAAGGAAAAAATAGACACATTAAGGGATTGCCTTTTTTGATGAGTTCCTACCCTTTTGAGCTTTGGGGTGAACCTGAACACGTTTGACTCCTTCGAATACCCTCAATCCTTGCTCTTCGATTGGCCCAGAGTTGCTTCCTTCGAATGGCTCCAATCCTCATCATTGGGGCTTCTTTGATTTAGCCCCTATTTGTCTTGGTAGCTTGATCTGAAACTCTTCAACTAGCCCAAACAAAAACTCCTTTCTGGCCAGTTGAAGCTTCTTTTGTCACCTCATTCGAATACAATTACGCAGAGGGCTTGGGCCTGGAAGCATGTAGGACCTTGTCCAGCAAACATCTTGAACCAAACTCATCAAAAGGCAAAACAAGCTTGTTTCCCACAATTATGTATCCTTTGAATGTACCACATGTATTTCCTTTGAATGCACCATTTATATGTCCTTCGAATGGACCTTACTAGGTGTCAAAATGTGTTGAATATTTTAGAGGTGGAATTGAAGCAAGTTGTTTCAAAGGGAGTCACTGCCCAGTCGAATCTAGCATAAAGGAAGCTAATGCCTTGTGGATGCTAGCATGAGGGAGGCTATTTCTCTGTGAATCGAAGGCCAGTTGAAAGGGTCTTCGCCTTGTGAATCGAAGACAAATTGAAGAGGGAGCCTTTTCCTTGTGCACTGAAAGCATACACAGATGGAGTATTTGCCTAGTACACTGAAGGCACGACAGAGGGAGTATTTTCCTAGTGCGATGAAGGCAAGTTGAAAAGGGAGCCTTTTCCTAGTGGGTCGAAGGCAATCATGAAGAGGCTTTTTCCTAGTGGGTCGAAGGAAATCATTAAGAGGCCTTCGCCTAGATGAAGCTTGGATGCAGGAGGCCACTGCTGGAATGAAACTTGTGGACCAAAGCTTGCTCGAAGGGTCTTTAGAGGTTCAATCGAAACTTGTCTGCAGGGGAATAATACTTTGTGAATCGAAGCAGGCATGTAGGAAGTTATTGCCTTGTGATTCGAAGGCAAGCCTGAAGCAGCCAATGCACAGTCGAAGCCTTGTGAATTGAACTTGATTGAAGGAGGCCTATCATCCAATAGAATCTTGTGAATCAGGCTTGCATCAAAGGAAGTTCAGCGCCCAATCGAAATACCCTGTTCAGATGCCAATTGAAAGACACTTGATTATCTCCAAAAGTTTTATTTTCCTTAAGCAAGTGTTTGTAAAAACCATGCAAATGGAAGATCTTGGAAAACATGAGAGGAAAAATTTTGGGGTACAACATCTGTCAAGGGAGAGCTCCTCAAGATGGTTGACAGATTTTGAGGGAGACAATGCATGATATTGAGACATCTTTGAAGATTTTTTAGCAAAGAGATGAAGAATGAAAAGGGTTCTTTTTTTGTAAAGGAAAATGAAGAGTTTGTGAAAATAGAAGGAAGTGATTTTGTATCGTGTGGGAAATACTTTGAGACAATCTTGAAATGATTGCTTTTGAAATTTGATTTGTTGGAAACATGAATAGGATAATATCACTTTAATGATATTCCCACATGCCCTTAATTGCTACAAACCCTCATATATGCAGATCCCTAGTTTTTCTCTTAAGTTCTCAAACTGGTTTGCATCCAAACCCTTAGTGAAAATGTCAACCAGTTGTAATTCAGTAGCTACATGTTCAAAGGCAACAATATTTTCTTCAATAAGCTCTCTTAAGAAGTGATGACGGATATCAATGTGTTTGGTCCTGCTGTGTTGAATAGGAATTTTTTGATATATTTATGGCGCTTAGATTGTCACAAGATAATGTCATGACATCTTGTTTGACATTATATTCTGTTAACATTTGTTTCATCCACACCAACTAAGAACAATTGTTTCCTGCAGCAATATACTCAGCCTCAGCAGTGGACATAGACACACAATTTATCTTCTTACTGAACCAAGATATGAGATTATTTCCCAAAAATAAACATCCTCCTGATGTACTTTTTCTATCATCAGCACTTCCTGCCCAATCAGCATCACAATGACTAGTTAAAGCAGAACTAGATCCATGAGAATATAGTATACCATAGTCACTTGTCCCATTCACATATTTAATAATTCTCTTCACATGGTTGGTATGGATAACTTTAGGATCATCTTAATATCTAGCACATACCCCTACAACAAAGGCAATGTTAGGTATGCTAGCTATGAGGTATATAAGACTGCCTATCATACTTCTGTAAAGACTTTGATCAACACTTACTCCTTTTTCATCTTTAGACAACTTCAGATGTGTGGGAGCAGGAGTTCTTTTGTGACTGGCATTTTCCATCCCAAATTTTTTTACTATATTCTTAGCATACTTGCTCTGAGATAAAAATATGGAATCTTCCATTTGTTTAACTTGCAGATCAAGAAAGTAGGTTAACTCACCAACAAGGCTCATCTCAAATTCTGACTGCATTTGCTTGACAAAGTGTTGAACCATCTCATTTGATATTCCACCAAACACAATATCGTCAACATAAATTTGTGCAATCATGATCATCCCTTCTTCTTCCTTGACAAAAATATTTTTGTCTATGCCACCTTTTCTATGTCCATTCTCACCAAGAAATTATGTCAATCTCTCATACCAAGCTCTTGGAGCATGCTTTAATCCATACAAAGCTTTCTTCAGTTTCTAAACATGTTTAGGAAAACTTGGATCAACAAATCCCTTAGGTTGTTCCACATAAACTTCCTCATTCAGATAGCCATTCAAGAAGGCACTCTTTACATTCATTTGAAACAATTTAAATTTCAGAATACATGCAACTCCCAAGAGTGGTCTGATTGTTTCAAGTCTGGCCATAAGGGAAAAGGTTTCATCAAAGTCAACTCCTTCAATTTGAGTGTATCCTTGTGCAACTAATCTTGCCTTATTTCTAGTAACCAACCCTTTTTCATCAGATTTATTCTTGTACACCCATTTAGTGCCAATCACATTTGTCCCTTCAAGCCTTAGAACTAGATCCCAAACTTCATTATTACTAAATTGTTATAGCTCTTCTTGCATAGCATTAATCCAGAACTCATCAGTTAAAGCCTCTTTGACATTCTTAGGCTCAATTTTTGGAACAAAGAAATAGTTTGATATCCCTTCTCTTGATCTAGTAGTAACTCCTTTATTTAGATCTCCTATGATAAGCTCCTTAGGATGATCTCTCCGAGTCCTAATTGAAGGCCCTTTATTGAGATGACTAGGCTCAGGATCTTATTGAGGTGGATTAGAATCAATACTTCTGTCATTTGATTCTGTTGGAATATCAGACAAAGATGTTCCAACATCTTATAAGACATCTTCTTCATCATTCCATCCTCTATCATCAATAATAACATTTATAGATTCCATCATAACCTTGGTTCTGGAGTTAAAGACTATGTAAGCTTTACTATTTGTAGATTAACCCAGGAATATTCCTTCATCACTCTTGGAATATATCTTCCTCCTTTGTTTACAATCAGCTAAGATGTAACATTTACTTCAAAAAACATGAAAGTATTTGACAGTAGGTTTTCTTCCCTTCCATATTTCATACTGTTGTACCCCAAAATTTGCCCTCTCTTTTCTCAAGATATTTTCTCATAAGGATTTTCAAAAGTCCAAGTTTACACAAGTACAATTGGATTTTTGGCTTTCAAGCATCAAATCAAAGAAAAGTAAGCTTTGATTGGGCATCTGGAATCCTTCGAGCGAGCTTTTGTTTCAAAGTCTTAAATTAGGCAGTTGGCCTCCTTCAATGCAAGCTTGGATCACCAGTCTTCGATTAGGCATTTGGCCTCCTTCGATGCAGGCCTGATTCACAAGCTTCGATTAGGCGTTGGTCCCCTTCGACCAAGTTCAATTCACAAAGCTTCGACTGAGCATTGCCTGCTTCAGGTTGCCCTTCGATTCACAAAAAAAGAGCTTTTTTCATGTGTGCTTTGACCCACAAGGAAATGACCTCCTCTGTGCGTGCCTTCAACGCACAAGGCAAAGGCCTCTTCATGTTTTCCTTCGATCCACAAGGCAAAGGCCCCTTCAACTTGCCTTCGATTCACTAGACAAATACTTCCTACATGCCTGCCTTCGATTCACAAAGCAAGAGCTTCTTTCATGTGTGCTTCGACCCACAAAGAAATTACTTCCTCCGTGCGTGCCTTCAGCCTACAAGGCAAAGGCCTTTTCATGTTTGCCTTCGATCCACAAGGCAAAGGCCTCTTTCATACGTGCTTCGATTTATTAAGAAGTTGGCTTCCCTCATGTTAGCTTTGACTTTACCTCTAAACTCTTCAACACACAGTTTTTCACACTTTGACACACAAGATGGTCCCTTTGAAGAAACTTTCCAAAGGTTCATTCGAAGAAACATCCCAAAGGTCCATTCGAAGGACACATTATTATAGGAAACCAGTTTGTTTTATGATGAGTCTTGGTCCAAGATGTTTGTTGGCCAAAGTCCAACATGCTGCCAAGCCCAAACCTCTTGCAGAATTGTATTCGAAGGAAGTGACAAAAGAAGCTTCGACTGGCCAGAGTGAAGTGTTCGTTTAGGCTAATTGGGTGTTTTTAGAGCCATCGAATGGAGCAGTTTAGAGCCAATCAAAGAACCAGGAGTGGGGGAATTCGAAAGAGTCAGGGGGCGAAACATGTCCAGGTTCACTCAAGATTTCAAAATAGCAAGAATTATCCAAATATGGAAAACTTTCAATATGTTAGATTTTTGTCTCATGGCCTTGAAAGCCTTTGTCGCTTTCCATACTTGCTCTTCTCTTAACTCTATAAATACAAGCCTAAGGACACATTGCCAAGGGACAAAAAAGAGGGACAAAAAAGAGGGACAAAAAAAGAGGGACGAAAAAAGAGGGGCGAAAAAAAGAGAGACGAAAAATAGAGGAGATAAAAAACACACTGCCTCGGAAAGTCACACCAAAAATCTCAAAATCTTCACAAAGTGGTCCAAAATCGAAGCAACCTTCACATGCCTCTTCAACAAGCGCTCCACTCATTCCCTGGAGTTTGCAGGAGGTGTTCCCAAGCACTAGGCAGGTCCAACATACATTGGAGCATCACTCACACAATCTCTCCATTGGTAATTTTATTTTGATCTCAAACTAGCTAAGTATGCAGTTTTTAACTTCATGTTAATCATACATTAATGTTATTGCTAATGTTTGTGATTGCTTTCATGCGTTACATACAAGGTTAAGCGCGGGAATGAGATCGTGCCATTGCTAGAGCACGATCTATATTTTCATTTGAATCTCAGGATTCATGACATTGCAAGACGAAATAGCTTTCTGTTGTACCCCAAAATTTTCTATCTCATTTCTCAAGTAATCTCTGACAAGATCTCCATTGATTCAAGACTGCAAAAGATCTGATCAACTCAAGACACCTCCTTAAGCACTAATAACTGAAAATTAGGGTTTGAGTTTGCACAAGAATAAATGGACTTTTAATGCCCCATATGACTTTCATGGATCATTTTGGAACCTTAAGATTTCTCATGTCAAGTTTCAAATCTTGGATCACATTTTTGCTCAATCAATTGATCAGTTGACCTAAAATCAACTGTATTGGGGAAAAAGTCAACTATGGTCAATTTGCAGTCAAAATTCATAATTTTTTTATCCATATCAACATCATGAACTCATATATGTCATTTGATGAAGTTTGGATCACAATTCCCTAAGAAATTTGATCATATCATCAAAAGGGCAAAATGGTCAAAATTAGGGGTTTGACTGAGAAGGCGTAACTTTTTACGTTTGACCTAATCAATGACTTATTGGTTTAAGACATGATCTCAAGGATTCAAATACTTAATTTTGAACTAATGCATGGCTTAAAAAATTTCTCAAGTTCAATTGATGAAAAGTCAATTGTACACTGAAAAGTCAAACTTTAACTTTTTGGTCAAAATCAAGTTTCAAAGATTACAATTCACCAAGACATGTCAAAATATAAAACTTGTTCATCAAGAAATCAAAAATTCAAGATTCATATTTGAAAAGTCAAAATTCTAAAACTTAGAATTTTTTCTAAGTGTTGGAAAATTCACTTTTTTTCACAACTTTGAGCCAAATTTCCACCATGATGCAAGATGATTCAAAGGAAACTTCCAACATGAAAGTTGTAGATCTCAATGACATCTAAAACATTTTAGGGAATAACTTTTCCTATAAATTCTTGGATTTCAAGTTATGAATTTGTGAAGACATGCTCATGAAACTTGAAGACTTAGTGAAATTTTGCCCTAATTTAGGCTGGATTTTTTCCTAACTTCATGGAAATTTTTCACCTAGTTCCAAATTGAATTTTAAAAAATGTCATACATGAAGGTTGTATAGTATGTTACAAGATTTCCAAAATGTCTAAGAACTCATTGAGATTATACTTTAGCTAAGATAATCGAAGCCATGAAGTTAGGGTTTCATTTTTGTATTACAAGTCAATTTTGTGATGAACACATGATCCAATCTTCAAGCATGTTGTACAAATCCTACTTTGCAGGCTCCTAATTTGCATTTCACTCCATAATTAAATGTCTACACAGATGTTACAAGCTTTAATCCAAGCATTCAATGCATTGCCCATGCTTAATACCATTTTAGGAAGAAAGGTAACCTTGCCATTTTGGAAAAGTGGCTTTTATGCACAAAGTCAATTCTTGAGCCTCTCACTTGTTCCCTCTGATCACGCTCCATCTACAAAGTCAGAAGCAATGTGATAAAAGTGATTAACCACTCTACAATGTTAGTACAAAACATTGAAACTTGATTTTCTCATTTTTCTTCAAAATCAAGCAATCTAGCCATAACCCTATAATAGAGAAATCTGTTGTGTAAAAGTCCTCTAACCTTTTTCATATAACTATACAAGTCTATTGCAAGCCAATATACTATTTCAAGCACCCTCAGAACCTCCCAAACACCCTGTTGCACAGAGCTGCCCAAACTTGACAGTTTTGAACCAAAACTCACCATCTTTATTTCCACTCGTGCGTTTTGAAAACTAATCCTCCAAACACCTTACATACATCATACACAAGTGACCCAAGTCCTTGTTTCAAGACTGTAACCCCCTCCATCACTATCCACCATTTTCAAAACTGAAGCTTGCAACTTGACTTGAGTTGGGAGTTTCAGCCATCCTCAAAGCAAAGAAGGAGTTGGAATACATTCAAGGAGGTCCAGGCAAGCTACAGAAATTATCAGGCCATCTCAAAGGCCCTGAAACTTTAAATGTCCATAGATTTCATTTATATTGATTGAGCTTAGAGAATTTTAGGTTTGAATCTTTGAAAAAAGTTAGGTCATAATTTGGTACTTTTAGAAATTCTCATTCATATTTTATTTATAGCTTATGATATTTATATGGTTGGATTCATATGGAAAAATGGAGCAAATTTCATGTTTACATCTTTCATTTTTGTTAAGAAATGAGCAAGTTACAGGAGCCATGGCTAGAGGTTGAAGATGAAGTCATTTTCAGGACTTGATTTATGTTATGTATTTATTGTTTCACTTATGTTAACGGATGTACAGCCACCTCAGTGGCAAACGTAGTGCGCGTGTATGGTAAGGGTCATGGGTTCAAGTCCCAGCGCTACCTTTTGTTTTGATTTTCAACATTTTCTTTCTTTTTTGTTACCAACAGCGTGCATGGGCCTCCTCTCAATGGGACCTGTCCATTTTGCTGCCCCATACCCCCTGCTTGCTTGCTACCACACATGTCCAAACCCCTTTTTTTTAATTTTTTTATTTTTAAACAAAAAACATCATTTGGGCCAGATTCAAAAACTACTTTTCTAAAAAAACTCTCAAGTTTAATTTCACACCTCCATGACTTTTTCTTTATATATTTTTTTTTCTTTATTGTTTTTTTTATTAATGAAAATCAAAATATATTTATTTATTTATTATTTATGTACTTATGGTTTACTTTCTTTATAAAATTAAAAAAGACAAAAAATATTTTCTTAAACAAATTTAATTCTTTTCTTAATAAATTAATAATTAGATTTTGGCTTAATTATTTACTTTTATTTAAAACTTAGAATTTAGATATTCATTTAATTAATTAATTTTCCATACCATTTTTATTAAACTTAAAACCTTTTCATAAGAAACCCTAAAAATGCTTTCTAACTTAATTTCTTTTCTTAATTAGTTTAGGTTTAATTTTTATTTAATTTTAATTAATAATTTTTCTTAATTAGGTTAAAACTAAACCCTTAACAAAAACCAAACAAAAATCATTTATTTTCCATTTATCTTCTTGTACATTATATTTTCAATTCTTGTATATTATTCAATATGGTTGTAATAAATAATTAGGTTTAATTTTCTTGCAATCCCCATTTGTAAATTTGTATACCCCTTCCCCTAATGATGTAATAGCGTAGTAATTTTACTTTCCGCAATTTATCGCTTTCATATAAATGTTAGTAATTAGGGTTTGTATGGCAAGACTAAAAATCAACAATTAGTAAACCTTAATCCAAGATAAATAATGCATGCAAATCAAACACACTTTCACACTTACACCCCTAGGGTTAATTCGACTTGGTTGCCTTACATTAATGGTCATGTTATGCATGTGGGATGTCTTAGCAAAAACAAATCAAAAATACGAGATCATAGTCCCTCGATGACGCTACAAATGTTGCCTTTTTAAATGATCTTAGTCCCTCAAAGAGAAATGCTAAGATATCTCACAATATTTCTATCATGACTATACGATGACCCACGCCCGTCCCTTTACATCCAAAGATAAGGCTTCTTACCAAATCAATGGTAAGATAGAAATATCAAAGGAAAGGAAGAAATGAACAAAGACTTTTGAGTAGGTAGATTGTTCCTAGTTGCTTGCTCACTTTCAAAACAAACATCCTTTCACACTTTCAAATAAACACTTTCCAAACATAAAATATTTTCAAAAGTCTAACACTTTGTATACGTTCTTACGAACGAGAACCATTATAAAGTTTGCTTAAACGAAGGCGCCTTTTCAAAATACTTTCAAAACCACCACAAAGCACATTTTCAAACAAAAACAAGTGATCTAGCAAGCAACTAAGAGCCCATAGATAATTATGGATGAAAAGGGTTCTAATACCTTCCCTTTTCATAATCTACCCCCCGAACTCAAGAAATAATCTCAAAGGTTTTTCCTGTTCTTTTACACCTTTCCTTTTGGATAAAAAAAGTCGGTGGCGACTCTTGCTAACCGCAACATTTGCGATCAAACGCAAAACATCCCAAGTCAGTTCTCCCACTGTATTATAGAACTGGCGACTCTGCCGGGGAGAAACTTAAAAGTGGGTTTACATTCGGGATAGATCATCTTTACTTGCTTTCATTGTTTGACTTGCTTGCTTTACATTTTGGTTCCTTGTTTAGTCTTGTTTTAAATCCTCTACCCAGATTTGGGATACCTTATAGGTAAGTAGCAATACGTTATGGAAACTATGCAGGGTATACCGACATGGTCTAAGCAATAGCTACGTTAGTGTGACACATTTGTGGGTACCAGTAGCCCTTGAATAGTCAAGGAGAATACATGGTCGTTGTGTGGTGTCATGAAGCACTAACTGACTTTAGAACCTTTACTTGACCAATTTGGCCATTGGTAAGTAGTGAGATAACCGGCTTTGGTGCAGTCTGAAGTTGGTTGATACTCGATACTACACTTATTGAGATTAGACTTCTCGGGATATTTCGGTCATTGTGAAAGAGGCTTGCGCTGAAACAATGCCCGACAAGAAGGATCAGTGATATTGAGATCCCTTAGAACCCGGTTACTATTCCTAGGACATGTTTGAGCCAACTAAACTTCAAGAGGGTACTTACCTATAAGACTTCATGCAAGCCTAAATTGTTTGCCTTGTTTGTATACTCTTACTTGTACATAACATCATAAATATCATAACATCATAAGCATTCTCACTAACCATTTCAAGGATTTTTGGTATTTATCTTTGTTCTGTTTTATAGGACATGACTTCCATCCGCAGGAAAACCATTCAACTCAATATTGTAAGAATCCCTTCTCAACTCAAAGAGTTAGCATCAAGGGTCCCTGAGAATTCTTCAATCACCAAAAGACATGGTCGCCTCTTAAACTTGGTTACCTCAAGCATAGATGGAGATATGACAAAGGTGTTATTCCAGTTCTTTGATCCTCTACACCATTGCTCACTTTTCCCGATTATCAACTTATACCTACTCTGGAAGAATTCTCTCAACTCTTGAGGATTCCTATTCTCAATCAACTACCTTTCAATAGTACAGAAAGAGATCCAAAACCTGAAGAGATTTCCCGAGCATTACACTTGCAACCATCTGATATCACGACTAATTGGGAAATAAGGAGTGGTGTCAAAGGTTTCTTAGCCAAGTTCTTGTTTGAGAAAGCTCAAGATTGTTGGAACTCTTTGGATTTACAAGATTTTGAAGAAATCTTGGCCCTTCTCATTTATGGGATGGTTTTGTTTCCAAACCCTGCCCAACTTATAGATGTAAATGCTGTTAAAATCTTCATGTCTCGTAATCCGGTGCCTACTTTGTTGGGAGATATCCTACATTCTCTCCACTCCCGCACTATGAGGAAAATAGGGGGCCTCATGTGTTACACTCCTCTCTTGGCCAGATGGTTTATTTCGCATCTTCCCCGGTCTATATTGAAGAATGAGTAAGGTTTGAGGTGGTTCCATAGGTTGATGATGCTCAGTCATTCAGATATCCATTGGTGCTCTCGACCCTTTGCTTGGCATTATAAGAGGTATCACTTACAACCCTTGCTTAGCCTTACGACAATTTGGTTATGCACGAAGGGATGGTCCTCGTGAGATGCTCATCCAAGGAGTGGTTTTCAACTACGAGAGCGACAATCAAGACTACTGTCATAGGTTTATACGAGCTTGGAGGATGGTAAGCAAGTTGGATAGTAAGACGCTGGGACACAAGAATTCCATTCCCTTTGAGCCTTACATTAGGTGGGTATGAGCTTATGCTCAGAAGCTTGTGATGCCTTACCCCTCCATTCTACCAGTCATCATGGAGTATGTGGATGAAGGAGATATCCTGTACGCTGTCCTCCATCTCGACATGCCTACCTCTCTTGAAGACTTGCAAAAGAGTTGGATTAAGCTAAAAGAAGAACGATATACCTTCAAAGCTCAATTCTACGCTAGTGAGAAAAGGGTCTTGGAGATTACAAAGCAGCTACATGAGGAGTAAAGCGTGAACGCCTACATTGCGCCGAAGAGGATGCGTTCGATCTTTTTATCTTAGAGATTTATTTTGTAATCCAAAAGAGGCATGTTGTAATAATTTTGAGCTAATTAATGGAAATTGACGTTTGTTCATTCTTTGTCTATACAAATTTAAATTTCATAAATCCTTGAAATCATTTGCATATACATATTCCATGCATCATAATGTAACAGGTTTTCACATGACAGGTTTCCTTATCTTTCTGCTGTTTATTTCAGCAAGATGGATCTCGAGAAAACTGTAAAGGACCTACAAGCACAAAACTCTCAATTTCAGGAGAAACTGCTAACCGTAGCCAAGGGCAACAAGACTTGATGGTGTTGCTAACAGCTAAAAAGAAACCAAAGAGGAAAGCCCTGGTCAACATGGGTAGAAGATTCAAAGAGTCGGTCCTTCAGATACCGGTAGTAGAAGACTCATATGAGGAAGACGAGAATTAGATTAGAGAAGCTAGGAGTACCCAGGCTGGGTGTATCAATGATCAAGCGTCTGATGATGATTATTATTTTGAAGGGCAGTATCCTCCTGCCTATGTCAAGTACAAGTAGCTAGAAGACAAATTGAAGGCCGTTGAGATTCAAGTTATCCCCGGTTTGGATTTTGATGATTTGAGTTTAATATCTGGGTTGTCATTCCCCACAAATTCAAGATACCATTCTTTGTAAAGTACGATGGGGTTTCCTGTCCAAAACTTCACCTGAAAACTTATGTGCGCAAGATACAACTGCACACCGCTGATAAGAAACTTTGGGTTCACTTTTTCAAGAAATCTTGGCCGGGACGCAACTAGAGTGGTTTTACCAGTTGGATGGTTCCCGTATCAATACATGGGAAGACTTAGCCACCGTTTTCTACCACCAATATCAGTATAAAGCTGACTTGGCACCGACT
Source organism: Vicia faba (assembly GCA_948472305.1). Taxonomy (NCBI): domain Eukaryota; kingdom Viridiplantae; phylum Streptophyta; class Magnoliopsida; order Fabales; family Fabaceae; genus Vicia; species Vicia faba. Next base: position 1,310,333,370 of record OX451741.1, on the reverse strand, counting down.
AGAGTTCAATTGCAATATATGACAATGGGGAAGGATGAAGGATTCAAAGAATACACCCAAAAATAGAGAGACCTCTCCAGTAGGGTTCAACCACCTATGACTGATAGGGAACATATTGATATGTTTATGGGCATTTATCTGGCCCATTCTTTAATTTATTGGTTGGTTGTTCTTCTTCTAGTTTCATCGAGCTGATCTTAACCAGTGAAAAAGTTGAAAGCAATATCAAAAGCGAGAAGATTCCCATGGCTTCTGCCTCCACCTCAAATCCTATAAAGAAAACTTTAACAGTAAAGAAAGAAACAAATGTTGTGTATAGGGCAAGGGCCCGTACCAAGAAGGATGACCGCCAGTCCGTTAATGTCGTCCGAATTTCCAATCTAACTCCTGCTCAGAGACCATCTGCCAAACATCAACGATTTGAGACTCCGAGAAGACAATTCACGAGGTTAGGCATGTCACTATACCAAGGCTTACAACACTTACTAAAGGCTAATTTGGTGATATTGCGCGATCCTCCAGCCAATCTAGATACCTATTCACAAAAGTACAATCCGAACGCCAAATGTGCATATCCCTCAAGTAGTCCCGGCCATGAGACTGACCAATGATGGGCACTGAAGAATAAAATTAAAGAATTGATAGATAACAAGACTATTGAATTTGATCCTCCTCCAACTCCGAATGTAATCATCGCGCCTATGCCAAATCATGGAAAGGGTGTCAATGTTATTGAAGATACCATTTTTGTTGCCTTTGTTGAAGACTTGACTACTCCATCAATCATCATCAAAGAGAATTTTTTGAAAGTCGGGATTTTCCCTGGTTGTTTGAAGGATTGTGTTTGTTGTGCCAAACAACTCAATGGATGTGAAGGGCTGAAGGAAGGCATCCAATGCCTGATGAATAGCCATGAGATCCTATTTGAGAAGACTCCGTCTGCCAAAAGTTTGACCAATAAGTGTCAAGATCTCTCCATCATAACAATCTCAAACAAGCCTCTTAGGATCTCCTCCAAAGGTCCTATCAGGATTTCAAATGAACCACTTGTTGCTCCTCTGATAATTACCAATCCCAAACTAATTCCGTACTCTTCCAACAAAGCATTTCCATGGAACTATGGTGCTGAGGTGTTTTACCATGGGATAAAACAAGACGCTTGGATTGAAAAAGACAAAGATGATGATATTGGTAACATTACTGGCTCGAGTAAGGTAACCAGAACTGGGAGAATATTTTCACCCAACATCTCACCACCAGTTGTTACAAAGGCGCATGTTCGTATCACTGCTGCTAAGCCAAGTATTGATACAAGAGGGAAAGAGAAAGTTGTTGAGCCTGTCGAGACGGAAATACCCGCAAAAGAGATTGCTGATGGAGAACCTTCTGCTCATGAGATGTACGAGATCTTGAAAATTATAAAAAGGAGCGATTTTAAGATTGTGGAGCAGTAGGGGCAAACCCCTTCCAAGATTTCTATGTTGTCTTTGCTACTCTGTTCCGATGCTCATGCTCGGGCATTAATCAAATTCTTGAAGAAGGCTCATGTCCCTCATGAGACCACAACTGACCATTTTGAAAATTGTGTGGCAAGATTGACGGCCGATAATGGTTTAGGGTTCTCAGATGTTGATCTGACACCGCTTGGGAAGAACCATAACAAAGCTCTACATGTTTCTGTCGAATGCAAGGGGACCACCCTAGCACATATTATGGTCGATGTTGGCTCTTCTTTAAACATACTACCCAAGGGGGCGTTAGACCGTCTAGACTATGAAGGACTAGTCTTGAAACCAAGTGATATTATTGTGAGGGCTTTCGATGGATCAAAAAGGACAACTCATGGAGAGGTGGATTTCTCGATCAAGGTGGGTTCACAAATTTTCAACTCTACCTTTTACATCATGGATATCCGTCCTGCCTACTCCTGTTTGTTGGGTCGCCCTTGGATCCATGGGCAGTAACCTCAACTCTTCATCGAAAGCTCAAATGTCCGGTTAAAGGAAGGATTGTCACTGTCTGTCGTGAGGAGGAATTCATGGTAAGCCACCTCAACTCTTTCAAATACGTAGAGATGGATGGCGAATTTACAGAGACCCCGTGTCAAGCTTTTTAAGTTGTTCCACCAATGATTGCTACTGCCAAATGTTCCTCTGATCTGTCTAAAGCTGTTAAGGTCGTACCAAAGATGGTTTCAGTGCTGCAATCAAAGAAGGGAGTTGTGATACTTGGGGGAAACTCCTCGAGATCCCATTCAAAGAGGACAAATATGGTTTGGGTTTCACCGTCAAGGCTCGGAAGGAAGTGAGGCACGCTCGTGCAGGGAAGCCCCCTCTCCGTATTGGAAGTCATGGAGTTAACAATGTAGGTGATTCTGATGATGAAGTTGCATTTGAAGATTGGAATTATCCTACTACAACAAATCTTAACAATTGGCACGCAAAGGACTTCGTCCCCATATCCTTCATTGAGGAGTAATCACTTGTTTATTGCTTTCTTTTAATTCAAGAACATTTTGTCTGTAATATTAAACAATGACTTTTATGCCATATGCCTGGCCCGGGGCACTATGGTCCATTTGTCAAGGGTTTTATTTATGTTCATTTTATGATATGATCATTCAATACAAATCATTGGACTCTTTGTCATTCGAAATTTTGTGCTCATTGTCTTTCTTTTTCTTCAAATATATTTTTCAAAATAGCCATGTATCTTACATGCACACACACGCACACTCTTGCAGGTCCTCATCCACTCTGGATCTCATTTCCAATGACTCTACTATCGCCGACTATTATTTCGAATGTCCAATTAACCAAGCTGAAGACGAAGGCGGGGAAGATTGTGAAATACCGGGAGAACTAGCCAGACTTCTATTACAAGAGGAAAAAGCTATTCATCTGCACGAAGAGTCAGTTGAAGTCATGAATCTAGGTACCGAGACAGACAAGAAAGAGGTCAAGATTGGCGCTAACCTAGAAAGCAGTGTCAAGAGTAGGTTGGTTCAGATGTTGCACGACTATGTAGAAATGTTTTCTTGGTCGTATGAAGATATGCCAGGGTTGGATACCGACATCGTAGTTCATCACCTGCTGACAAAGGAAGATTGTCCTCCTGTCAAACAAAAAGTTCGTCGCATGAGGCCTGACATGTCTGAAAAGATAAAAGCTAATGTGATGAAACAATTTGATGTCGGATTCCTAGAAGTGACATCTTACCCCCAATGGGTTGCCAATGTGGTTCCAGTGCCAAAGAAAAACATAAAAGTTCGTATGTGCGTAGATTATAGGGATCTGAATAGGGCAAGCCCCGAGGATGATTTACCTCTACCTCATATTGATGTCTTGGTTAATAAATATTGCTCAGCATAAAGTCTTCTCTTTCATGGATGGTTTCTCCGGCTATAATCAAATTAGAATGGCTCCCGAAGACATGGAAAATACCACTTTCGTTACACAATGGGGAACCTTTTATTAAAAGGTCATTCCATTCATATTGAAGAATGCATGGGCAACATATCAAAAGGTTGTGTGTTATACCCCAAAATTTACCCTCTCATTTCTCAAAGGATCACCCTGGACCCTCAAGTTTGCTTCCATCCAATTCCAAGCTTTGAATTACAAATTTTTCAAGAAAGTCATTCACAAGGGCAAAGTGGTCATTTGACTTTGGGTAGTAGGGCTGTGAGAAGGAACCTGGATAGTAGGGTTACTTCGATATGAAAGCCTGGGTAGTAGGGCTGTGAGAAGGAACCTGGATAGTAGGGTTACTTCGGTATGAAATCCTAGGTAGTAGGGCTGTGAGAAGGAACCTGGATAGTAGGGTTACTTTGGTATGAAAGCCTGGGTAGTAGGGCTGTGAGAAGGAACCTGGATAGTAGGGTTACTTCGGTATGAAATCCTGGGCAGTAGGGTTGTGAGAAGGAACCTGGATAGTAGGGTTACTTCGATATGAATGCCTGGGTAGTAGGGCTGCATGAAGGAACCTGGATAGTATGGTTACTTCGGTATGAAAGCATGGGCAGTAGGATTGTGAGAAGGAACCTGGATAGTAGGGTTACTTCGATATGAAAGCCTGGGTAGTAGGGCTGTGAGAAGGAACCTGGATAGTAGGGTTACTTTGATATGAAAGCCTGGATAGTAGGGCTGCTTTTTTTGCGCCGATGATTACTCTGTTTAGCTTCGGGTGTTGATCATGGACTTGCTGGAAATTGTTGATAATAATGTATTTCCTGAAATAAATAAAGGGTTAGTTATATGTGATGCATGAGATGCATTGTATGCTGACGTTCTCAAAATAAATGAGACTATGTTATATGTGATGTATGTATATGTCATGATGTATGAACATGAAATGCTGACGTGATAATCTGAATCGGGGGAAAACAAATCCTTGATTGCTATAAAAACCATAGTTCCTCCACATGTGTTGGGGATGGTGAACAAAGATGACCGTGCTGGGAATTTACCCCTTGGCTGGCGAATATTCTGCCGGAAGCGACCTTGTATGAGGATAACTCTGTTGGAGAGGAGATACTCTATTGATAGATCATGCTGATTTCGAGAAATAAACCCCATCGGGGATGAATTTCTGTTTGCTGGTGATAATGAATTTTATTGGAGATTGAATTTCTGCTTGTGAGAGAAATAAACTCTGCTTGGGGAAAGTTTTTCCAACTCATTCGCGATTGTGAACTTTAGCTGGGGAGAGTTGTGTCCTGCTCGGGAAAGCTAACACCACTGTCTTTGGATACTTCTTACTCTGTGGGGAGTGTATGTACCCCTTCTCATGTTTTCCATCTGGCTCCTTCCCGGTACTTGATGAGCAGAGTAACTGTAAGGTTTGGACACTTCTGGTTTGCCCCTGTTCCTAGAATTATGAGTAATTCTCTTTTGTTTCTTATGTAAATATTTATGAGCAGCAATTATTTTCAAATGCATATATCAAAAATGAATCATTGGACGTTCTTGCAAAACAAAATAGAAAAAGAAAAAACAAGTTGAAATTTCTTGTGAAAATGAATGGTATTGATTTTTGAAGTTGGCCTGTAATAGGCGTTTTGTACAAGAGGTTGACGTCCTAGTAAGAGAACACTGCCGAAAGAGATTACAATTTATGAAAAAGAAAGAAAAACAGCTATGTGAAACAACCCCATTGGGTTCAAACTCTACTATTTCCCTTATATCTTCAGGCGTCTCATCACTTTGCTGCTTGGTCGAAGGTAGATTAGATTGATTGGCGTCGTCCGAGCTTGATAGTCGATACCGAAGTTTGGTTGCAAGATGATTCAATGAGACACAGTGTTATGCTTCAATCCCTAATTTTTTCCTGGACCGCCCTTTCGGGTTTTCAGCCCACCGGGATACCCCTTTTTTTCCCAAGTCGCCCTTTTAGGTTTTCGACTTGCCGGGTGTACAGTTTTTTTCATTTTCATTCCTTACTTTTTCCCGAACCCTTTTGGTTCGCCGGGAAGCCCTTATTTTTGCCTAGGCCAGTCAACCTAGAGGTTCCTTGATTATGCGTAGTATTTTTTTCACTATGTCTGCATTGACGGGGTGAGGAAGGTCGTCACCTTCCATGGTGGTTAGAATCATAGCTCCTCCCGAGAAAATGTTCTTAACCACTAATGGCTCTTCGTATGTGGGGGTCCATTTACCCCTAGGATCACCTTGCGGTAGTATGATGCGCTTGATCACTAGATCTCCGACTCGGTATTCTTGACGTCTGAATTTCTTGTTAAAAGCCTTGATCATTCTCTTTTGATACGCCTGACCATGACAGATAGCAATAAGTATCTTTTCATCAATTAAGTTCAACTGATCAAGTCTGGTCTGGATCCAATCATCCTCGTTCAAACCTGCATCCTTCATAATCCTGAGAGAGGGTATCGGGACTTCGATGGGTAGGACTGCCTCCATGCCATATACCAGAGAGTAGGGTATTTCCCTTGTCGAAGTCCGTGCTGAGGTACGGTACCCATGAAGAGCGAATGGTAACATCTTATGCCAGTCTTTGTAGGTCACCATTATCTTTTGCACAATCTTCTTGATGTTCTTATTATCCGCTTCAACAGCCCTATTCATCTTCGTCCGATAGGGAGAAGAGTTGTGATGTTGTATCTTGAATTTTTTGCAGAGCTCGATGATCATTATATTGCTGAGATTCGTACCGTTGTCAGTAATGATCCTCTCTGGTACACCATATCGACAGATCAGATTGTGTCGGATAAATCGCATCACGACATTCTTGGTTACTGTAGTAAAGGAAGCTGCCTCAACCCACTTCATAAAGTAATCAATTGCTACCAGAATGAAACGATACCCATTAGACTTAGTAGGTATGATCTTACCGATCATGTCGATGCCCCACATTGCAGAAGGCCAAGGAGCTGTCAAAACATTCAGAGGAACTGGAGGTACATGCACCTTATCAGCATAGACTTGGCACTTATGACAGGTCCGAGAGTGCTGATAACAATCGGCTTCCATAGTGGACCAATAATATCCAACCCGTAGGATTTTCTTCACCATGCTGGAATGAGTTCCGAAGGTACCTTCATATAACTCTGCCATGATTCTTTCCGCCTCTCTCTTGTCCATGCATCGCAGTAAGGTCGAATCATGGTTACGCTTATAAAGGATTCCATTACTTGTGAAGAAATTTGCAGCGAATCTTCTCAGAAACTTCTTATCATTAATAGATTCCCCCTCGGGGTATTCTTGAGCCTCAAGATACCTCTTTACCTAGTGAAACCAGGGTTTATCTGCTACCTCTTCAGTCTCAATGTCACAATAATGTGCGGCTTTGTCCAACCTCTCGATGGTAATCTGGGGAGCTTCATGAAGAAGTGAAAAACACAAGAAGGGGGGGTTGAATTGTAAAACTGAAAATCAATGCAATGAACACGATATTTTTATCCTGGTTCGTTTGATCTCAAACTACTCCAGTCCACCCGTCAAGGTGATTTCACCTCTCTCCAACGAGGTCTTAATCCACTATATTCAACTGAATATTACAATCTGCTTTAATAACTGCTAAAGCCTTCTTGATGCAAACCACAACCCGGTTTGTCAAGGAAACACTTTCTTACAAAGAATAGAAATAGGTGTGTGAATGTTTTCTACAAAATTGTTTATCACAACTGTGATATTACACAACTTAAGCTTATTGAAACTAGATTGCTAAAGATAATTGAGTGAGGAATTATGGAGCTTTTTAGCAAACGGAGAAATGAGAAGATGATGAGTAGCTTTTAGGCGTGTAATATGATGTAGAGCATTAGCCAATTCAATCTTCATTGACTTGTTTATATAGCACTGAATTTGTTGAACGTTGGAGCAATAATCTTGATTCAATGCCAATAACAATCTTTCCTTATTGAGCAGATCTTGTCTGGAATGATGCTGTTGGTAATAATTCGCTTTGAATGCACAGTACCGTTGCTACTTAAAGCGTGTTCTGGCTTTGGCTCATTCTGACTCTGCTTAAGTGCTGATTAACTGTTGTTGTCTTTATCAGAGTGTTGAGCGCAGTTCTGTTCATCAAGCTTCAGCATTCGCGTGAGTTGTTCTTCTGATTCTGGTATTCTGATATAGCAACTTCTGATGTTGATGTTAATAACGAATATTCTGATGCTGATTAAGTGTACTCCTGCTGATACCTATCAGAGTTTCTGCAAAACAGAAAGTAATATTTTAGGTAGCAAATAGTTCTTACATGAATCACATAATTAATATATCCTTTCATTTTGTTATCATCAAAACTTAAACTTAGGGTAGTAGATTCAAACTTTGTTCTAACAATCTCCCCCTTTTTGATGATGACAAAAACTAGATATTTTTAATTGAAAATAACGTGAAGAAATATCAGAGATAACTATTTGATAAGATGTATCAGAGTAAGAAGTTATCAAAGATAAGGGATAAAGAGATATCAGAGTTGAGATCAGAGATACTCCCCCTGAATTTATAACTTCCCTTTTTAATTCCAAGAGTTCTTCAGGATCAGATCTTTATTGCCTTTCTTTGAACATCAGAATATCAGAGCTTTGACTATCAAAAGTTTTAGATCAGAATATCAGAGCAGAGCTTCAGATCAGAATATCAGAGCTTTGCTTTGGGTCAGAGTATCAGAGCTTTAGTCTTCAGAATATCAGAGAGCATTCTTGTACCTGTAGACTTAAGCAAAAACAGAAAACATATTCAAGTATATCAGAGTTAGAATGTTTGAGATTTTCTGTCTTAGTAATCCGTTATTGAAAAATATCATTCTTGTTCTCCCCCTTTTTGTCAGCAATCAAAAAGTGTAAGTGATGTGCTAAAACATTTAGATCAGAAAAACTTGTCATATTAAAATAGTTAGAGCCAGACAAAACAGTACAACAGATATGTAAAGAAAACATGAAAATGGCTTGAATGAAACTCTAAGGTTGGGGAGGAAGGCGTGTGAACAGAGTCTCCAGCATTGCTTTAATCTGATCAGCATTCTCATTCTGCTTGTGCACCATGCTGACTACTGTGTCTATCTTGCTATCCTGCACATCCATCCTTTCCTTCATCTTCTGGTCATTTTCATCCATCCTTTGCTGTAGACGGATATCATTTAGCTTCAACTCTTCCAGAGTCTGCCTGTCCAAGGCAGCTTGAGAAACATCAGAAGCAAGGAGCTTCTGAGAGCTTTCTGCAACATCTTCAGCTTGACTGGCTTCAGCTTGAATAGTATGATCTTCTTCTGACTGCACCTTTGAAGTTGGACGCTTCTCAGACCATGGCTCACTATCCATAAGGAGCACGTCTTCTTTCAGCAGCTGACTTCCAACTTCGTTCAGAAGCTTGCTAAAATTCTGCTGTGCTTGCTCGTAATTGATGTCTTGCAATTTTAGAGCTTCAGCACGTACCCAAATTCTGAATTGTGTCCAGAGCTGGTCAGAGGAAGCTGGATCAATCATTCCAGGACAGACTTGCTTCAGAGAAGCAATCCACTGCTGCAAACCTGTTTCAAAATTCATAATGCCAGAGCCAACATCTGGCTGTTTTGGTTTTGGAATGGCTATTTTATTTTTCAGATCAGTAAGACGGTCAAGGATAGTTAAATCTATGAAGGTCCTGATGGGGTCTTCTGTGGTTTGTTTGGGAGCTGTTTGTTTGGGAGATGGAGTGGGAGAATCAGAAATAATGATTCGACTGTTTGGGGTTTTGGGAGTATTTGGTGGGGTAGATTCTGGCGAGGATGGCAGTTGGGCCATGGTTACTGTTGTTCCACATGGCAGCTGGATTGCCATAGGTTGTGGCTCAGAGGATTGAGGTGAATGAGGTTCAGGAGATGGAGTTTCAGAATGATGAAACTCAGGTTGAGGTGATGGTTGAGGTGATGGTGGATGAATTTCTGGTTGAGGAGAGGGAGAAGGAATTGCTGGTTGTGGAGAAGGAGGAGGAATTTCTGGTTGTTCAGGGATATGTGGTTCTTCTAGAATGGGTGAGATAGGTTGTTCTGGTTGAGGAGAGTGGACAATTTGTGGTTTAGAGTTTGGATTGTTGGGAAGGTTATCAGAAGCACGTTGATCAATGTCAGACAGAACTTTGTCAAGTGCTGATGTTGTTGAAATTATTGGTTTGGGATGTTTGGTGCGGGGTCTTCTGAGTTGTAGTGCCTCAGAAGGGTCATCTTTTGGTTCGGTTTCATCTATTGTTGGGATGGGGATTGGGATATCATGAGAAGCTGGAGTGGGAATTGATGTTGGAATAGCAGAAGAATTTAAAACAGAAGCAGCAGATAAATTACCTCTTTTCTTGGGTGTCTGCTGGAATGTTCCTTCTGAAGGGGCCTTCCTTTTCTTTGTCTTCTTCAGTGTAACTTCTGGTTGAGGTTGGTGCAGATCTTTGATATTCATCTTGGGATCTGTACCGTCAGCCTTGCACGCGTCTAGGTATCTGAGAACCACCACTGGTTTAGATTCTATCTCAGAAAATAAAGGAAAGTCACTCAGTGGGACTCTTCTGCTGGTGATGTCAGCAATAGGAGTAACTTTGGGTTCCTTTCTGATATTCTCTATTAACTTCATTTTCTTCAGATTCTACGTGTTCAGAGGCTTGCCAACAGTTGTTTCAATGGTGCTTAACTCTTGAGCTTCTATCAGGTGCTCTATCAGCCTATTCTCAGTCAGAATATCTGATATTAACCTTCAAAAGGGTATCCAATCCCTCTTTGTTCTTTCTTCTTCCCTGGTTTCCTTCACGCTTGTTCTGAGGTGATTAAACAGAAGATGAGCCAAGTTGATTTTTACCTTCTGATTGATAAAATAGATCAGAAACTGTTGATCTATATTTATGTAATCAGGGGAACTAGTTGGCTTCCTATGATTAAAACACCCCAGAATGATCTTTGCCCAAACTCTGTGGTGATCCTTGAGATCTCTGATCTTGCTGCTGGGCACCCCATGGGTGAAAATCCTTTCTGCTATGACACCTACGTCAGAGCATCTTTCAGCCATATCTATACAGCGGACGCCACCGCCACTGTAACCAATCAATTTTGCTATGTGATCCTCAGTGATCACAATCTTCTTGCCCATTATGTAGGAGGTGACTTGATGCGTTGAAGCAGTTGCATGAATCCAGAACTCCTTGACTAACATTGGGAATGTTGGTCCAACCAACCTGTCAAAATATCTCTCCCATTTTTGTGCCCTAATTTCTTCTGTCAAGTCAAAACCATTCTCTTTCAGACTGCCAAAATCAATAATCAGTTCAGACAACACTTCAAGATTCTTCACTGGAGTAAGGAGTGTGCTGAATGGAACTTGGTACTGTTCAGAGGATGCTTTCTTCTGAGAACCTGCAGAAGCACTGCTGGAGGTTGCCATGTTCACACTTAGGGTTTTTCTGAGAAAAACTGAGAAAATGGGTTTGAAAGAGATGAACACAGAGAAAATGCAAAAAATATTTGAGAGATAATGAGAAACTGTAAAAGATTAATGTGAGAAATTAACGTTCTTAAATAGATTTCAGAATATTTTTAAAGAGTAAACGGTTTCAATAAAGAGGAATAAAATCATGACTACGTTTTAAAAACATGATTACTTTCAATTAATGCTTGCTGATTTTGGGGGATTTGAGAAAGATACTTGAAACGATTACCAGACATGTGTCTCAATGCACCCAATCAACATTTTGCCTTCTCAGAAGCGTGCACGCGTTCTGCTTCAGAGATTTGCTGATGATTGGATGACACTTGTTTGATTTAGTGATCAGCACGTCTATCCTTGAGCCGAAACGCTCAGATCTTTAAGACTAGCATCTGATACAATCTGCATGTTCTATCTTTCTGAAAAGAGATTGATCAGAAGTTCACAGTAAAACAAATACATTCTGCAGATAAATATATGGAATTAAAACATTTTCACTCTGGGCAGATTTTCATGCTGAGATGTTTCAGAATGAAATTGAACCTATCTTCAGAAAGGGGTTTAGTGAAGATATCATCCCATTGATGGTCTGTATCTATAAATTTTAAGTTCAAAATACCTTTCTGAATATAGTCCCTAATGAAATGATATTTTATTTCTATATGCTTAGCTCTAGAATGTAAAATAGGATTCTTACTTAAGCAAATAGCAGAAGTATTGTCACAGAGTATAGGGATGTTACTCTCAAAAATCTGGAAGTCTTCAAGCTGACTTTTCATCCAGAGCATTTGTGTGCTACATCCTGCTGCTGCTATGTACTCAGCTTCTGCTGTTGATAGTGCAATTGTTGATTGTCTTTTGCTGGACCAAGAGATCAGATTTTCTCCCAGAAACTGGCAGCTTCCAGAAGTACTTTTACGCTCTACTCTGTCTCCAGCAAAGTCAGCATCGCAGTAGCCTACTAAACTGTAATCACTAGATTTTCTATAAAACAAACCCAGATTAGTAGTACCATTCAGATACTTGAAAATTCTCTTAACAGCTGTTAAGTGAGATTCTCTAGGATCTGATTGGAATCTAGCACAAATACATACGCCGAATAATATATCAGGTCTTGAAGCTGTCAGATAAAGGAGAGAACCAATCATACCTCTGTAGACTTTTTGTTCTACCTTTTTGCTTACCTCTTCTCTTTCCAGAATGCACGTGGGATGCATTGGAATCTTTGATGGCTTACATTCTGAGAGGTCAAATTTCTTCAGAAGATCTCTGATGTATTTTCTCTGATGAATGTAAGTTCCCTCTGGGGTTTGATTGATCTGAATTCCTAGAAAGAATTTTAGTTCCCCCATGAGGCTCATCTCAAATTCTGCCTGCATACACTTAGCAAATTTTATTCCAAGAGAAGGATTAGTAGAACCAAAAATAATATCATCAACATAAATTTGACAGACTAAGATGTCATTCTTAACTGACTTACAGAATAAGGTAGTGTCCACCTTCCCTCTGGTGAATTCATTTTCTAACAGAAAGTTACTTAGTCTTTCATACCAAGCTCTGGGAGCTTGCTTCAGACCATATAGTGACTTCTTTAGTTTGAAAACATGTTCTGGATGTTTTGTATTTTCAAAACCAGGGGGTTGGTGCACATAAACCTCTTCTTCTATATAACCATTTAAGAATGCACTATTGACATCCATCTGATACAAAGTGATGCCTCTATTAACAGCAAATGAAATTAAAAGCCTGATAGATTCTAACCTGGAGACTGGGGCAAAGGTTTCTGTATAGTCTATCCCCTCTTGCTGACTATAACCTTGTGCAACCAGTCGTGCTTTGTTTTTGATGACTTCACCTTGTTCATTTAGCTTGTTTCTGAACACCCATCTTGTTCCTATGACGTTGAATCCTTTTGGTCTGGGAACAAGATCCCATACGTCATTTCTGGTGAATTGATTCAGCTCTTCTTGCATTGCCAGAATCCAGTCATTGTCCAGAATTGCTTCATCAATGGAAGAGGGTTCAATCAGAGACACAAGTCCCATGAGGGTTTCTTCAGAGTTTCTGAAGCTTGCTCTTGTTCTGATTGGATCTTCCTTTCTTCCTAAGATAGTCTCTTCTGGGTGATCCAAGCTGCTTCTGGGTAATCTCTTCTGAGGTTGATCAGCAGTTGTTGTAGGATTGCTAGCAGTGCTCCTTTCAGACGTTGAAGGAGTGTCTGTGTTGAGAGCTTCTGATGACTTGTCTTCAGAACCTGTAAATTCAATTTCCATACCTGCAAAAACTTCATTCTGCTTTGACTTTTCAGAGTCAAGCTTATCATCAAAACGAACACCGATTGATTCTTCCACAATCTGTGTTTCTGTATTGTATACTCTGTACCCTCTTGAGCGTTCAGAGTATCCTAACATGATACACTTCTGTGCTTTAGAGTCAAACTTGTTCAAATAATTCTCTGTATTTAACATAAAGCAGGTACATCCAAAAGGATGAAAATATGAAATGTTGGGCTTTCTGTTCTTCCACAATTCATATGGAGTCTTTTCCAGAATAGGTCTTATTGAGATTCTATTCTGAATGTAGCACGTTGTGTTTATTGCCTCTGCCCAGAAGATCTTAGCAACGTTTGTCTCATTGATCATGGTTCTGGCCATTTCTTGCAATGTTCTGTTCTTTCGTTCTACAACTCCATTTTGTTGGGGAGTTCTAGGACAAGAGAAATCATGCAGAATGCCTCTGTCATTAAAGAATGACTCAAAATCTTTGTTTTCAAATTCTCCACCATGATCACTTCTGACTTTAACGATTCTAAGATCCTTTTCATTCTAAACTTGGTTACAAAAGGTGACAAACACAGAGTGTGACTCGTCCTTGTGTCTTAAGAACTTTACCCATGTCCATCTGCTATAGTCATCTACGATTACTAACCCATACTTCTTGCCACTGACTGAAGCAGTTTTAACTGGTCCAAATAAGTCAATGTGCATAAGTTCTAATGGCTTAGAGGTAGAAACAACATTTTTAGATTTAAAAGAAGGTTTTGCAAACTTGCCTTTCTGACATGCTTCACACAGAGCATCTGAATTGAACTTCAAATTAGGAAGTCCTCTGACCAGATTGAGTTTGTTAATCTGAGATATTCTTCTCATACTAACATGCCCCAATCTTCTGTGCCAGATCCACTGCTCGTTGTTAACAGACAGAAGGCACTTTACATTCTGACTTTTCAGTTCAGAAAGTTTGATTTTGTAAATGTTGTTTTTCCTCTTTCCATTAAACAGGATAGTCCCATCTTTCTGACTAACAGCTTTACATGATTTTTGATTAAAGATTATATCATAACCGTTATCATTTAATTGACTTATGGATAACAGATTATGCATTAATCCATCTACTAGCAGAACATTATTAATAGAGGGAAGATTTCCATTACCTACAGTTCCAGAGCCAATGATATTTCCCCTCTGATTGCCTCCAAAGCCAACGTGGCCTCCAGGCTTGAGTTCCAGGCTTTGGAACATATGCCTTCTTCCCGTCATGTGTCGCGAGCAGCCAGAGTCCAGGTACCATGACTGGTGTTTCTGATTTGCTTCTAAAGATATCTGCAACATGTATTATTTTATCCTTAGGTACCCAGATTTTCTTGGGTCCTGATTTGTTAGATTTACCAAAAATCTGGTTGAATTTTGGTTTCACAGAGTACTTACTGCTAGTGTATTTAATATCATGTGTGTGACCATACACAAAATGTGAATTCAGAGGAGTGTGTTTAATGGTTAAATCCATGACATTCTTTGGTGTAGGAACCTTACCTTGGTATCCTATTCCCTTCCTGTCGTTTCTGCTAACTCCATAGATCATTGAAGCCATTTTGCTTCTATCTATGCTTTTAGCAAGGAACTTCTGGAAACTGTGATCATACTCCTTAATGATCTCATCAGCGTTGCTGGGAGTTTCAGAAATTGGTTCCTTCTGAGAGTTTTGTAAAGTATTTTCTAATTTTGAAATTTTAATTCTCAGCTCAGAATTCTCCAATTTAAGAGTCTCAGTCTTATTATAGTCAGATTCAAGATTCCTTTTCAGGTCTCTGAATTTAACTCTAATCTACTGATACCTTTCCAGAATTTCATTAAGGCTTTCAGCAAGTTCAGCCTTGGTAAAATTAACAGCAAAGTCAGGAAATACCTCTTCAGTATCTGATTCTGAGTCTGATTCAGAAGCTTCACTATATTCTGAAATGTTGGCCATGAGAGCTATGTTTGCTCTCTCATCATCTGATTCTGAGTCAGCTTCAGACGAGTCAGAGTCATCCCATGTAGCCATGAGACTTTTCTTCTTTTCTCTTTCAAACTTCTTTTTGGGCTTTTCCATCTGAAGCTTTGGGCAGTCACTCTTGTAGTGTCCTTGCTCATTGCACTCATAGCAGATGATGTCCTTGGTGTTTGGCTTTCTCCTTCCTGAGGAGCCTTCAGATCTTCTGTATCCAGAGGAAGAATCTGTCCTTCTGTATCTGGAAGAAGACTCGTTCTGATCAGATCTTCTGGGATTCCTGAACTTCCTTTGTCTCTGCTTCCACAGTTGATTCACTCTTCTGGAGAGGAGGGAGAGTTCGTCTTCTTCTGATGAGGATCCATCAGATGTTTCTTCAACTGCCTGCAAAACTTTAGACTCATATTTTTTGTTAGATTTTAATGCTAAAGGCTTACCTTGCTTCTGGGGTTCATCAGCTTCTAGCTCTATCTCATGACTTCTGAGGGAGCTGATAAGTTCCTCCAGAGAAATTTTGTTGAGATCTTTTGCTAGCTTCAGAGCTGTAACCATTGGCCTCCACTGCTTGGGTAAGCTTCTGATGATTTTCTTGACCTGATCAGCAGTAGAGTAACCTTTGTCCAGAACCTTGAGACCAGCTACCAGAATCTGGAATCTTGAGAACATTGTTTCAATGGATTCACTTTCTTCCATTTTGAACACCTCATACTTCTGAATGAGCGCCAGAGCTTTAGTTTCTTTGACCTGAACGTTACCCTCATGCGTCATTCTGAGTGAGTCAAACATGTTCTTTGCTGTGTCTCTGTTGGAGATCTTTTCATATTCAGCATACGAGATGGCGCTGAGAAGGATGGTTCTGGCCTTGTGGTGATTCTTGAAGTCACGCTTTTGTTGGTCAGACATTGTTTTCCTATCAATCTTCTGACCGCTTGCATTCACAGGGTACGTGTATCCATCTGTCACCATGTCCCACAGATCAGCATCATGTGCCAGAAAGAAGCTTTCAATTTTGTCTTTCCAGTAATCAAAGTTTTCTCCATCAAAGACTGGAGGTTTGCCGCTGAGAATAATTTCCTGCCATTGTGTTTTTCTGACGCTGGATCTTGTACTGACACGGTTAAGTGTTTTAGCTCAGAACCAGACGCTCTGATACCAATTGAAGAAGTGAAAAACACAAGAAGGGGGGGTTGAATTGTAAAACTGAAAATCAATGCAATGAACACAATATTTTTATCCTGGTTCGTTTGATCTCAAACTACTCCAGTCCACCCGTCAAGGTGATTTCGCCTCTCTCCAACAAGGTCTTAATCCACTATATTCAACTGAATATTACAATCTTACATGAATCACATAATTAATATATCCTTTCATTTTGTTATCATCAAAACTTAAACTTAGGGTAGTAGATTCAAACTTTGTTCTAACACTTCATTGTCCCACCTGACTTTGAACATAGAAGACATGGTAGCTAGCGCGTCCGCTAACTGGTTCTCCTCTCTTGGGAAGTGTTCAAAGGTTATCTCCTCAAAGTGTGGGAGCAATGTCAGTACATATTCTCTGTAAGGAACAAGATTTGGGTGTTTTGTATCCCACTTGCCTCTGATCTGACTGATCACCAGAGAAGAATCTCTGAATACACTCAAGAACTTAATCCTCAGGTCAATAGCAGCTCGAAGACCCATGATACACGCTTCATACTCCGCCATATTGTTGGTGAAGTTTAAACATAATCGGGCGATGAACAGAGTATGACAGCCCTCAGGAGATATAATTACGGCTCCAATGCCATTACCCAAAGCGTTTGATGCTCCATCAAAATACATAGACCATCGGGATCCTTCCTCAGGTCCTTCATCCGGTCCAGGTTCTTCACAGTCGGTTACCAACATAATGTTCTCATCTGGGAACTCGAAATTCATGGATTGGTAGTCATCCACGGCCTGATGTGCCAGATGATCCGCCAATACACTCCCTTTGATTGCTTTTTGGGTTGTGTATTGGATTTCGTACTCGGTCAAGATCATCTTCCATCTTGCTATCCTTCCAGAGAGAGCGGGCTTCTCAAAAATATACTTGATTGGATCCATTTTCGATATCAACAAGGTAGTGTGAGTCAGCATATACTGTCTCAGCCAGCGAGAAGCCCATGCCAAAGCGCAGCAGGTTTTCTCGAGCAATGAGTATCGGGTCTCACAGTCAGTAAACTTTTTGCTAAGGTAATAAATGACATGCTCTTTTTGGCCAGACTCGTCATGCTACCCCAGCACACACCCCATTGAACCGTCTAGCACTGTCAAGTATAAAATCAAAGGTATTCCTTCAACTGGAGGCATCAGAATTGGTGGCTCTTGAAGGTATTCCTTGATTCTTTCAAAAGCGGTCTGGCGTTTCTCATTCCACTTTATCACTTGATCTTTCTTCAGTAGCTTGAAGATTGGCTCACAAGTAGCAGTCAGATGCGAAATGAACCTGGCGATGTAATTTAGACGTCCCAAGAAACCTCTGACTTCCTTTTCTGTGCGGGGAGTCTGCATCTCTTGTATGGATTTCACCTTTGCAGAATCTACCTGAATACCTTTATCACTGACAACAAAGCCCAGAAGCTTACTAGACCTTACCCCGAAGGTACACTTGCTCGGATTCAACCTCAGCTTGTAAATCTTCAACCTATCGAATAGTTTCTGAAGATGATCAAGGTGCTCTTCCTTAGTCTGGGACCTAGCTATCATGTCATCAACATAAACCTCAATCTCATGGTGAATCATGTCGTGGAACAAAGTGACCATGGCGTGCTAATAAGTTTCCCCAACATTCTTCAACCCGAAAGGCATTACCTTGTAACAGAAGGTGCCCCACTGTGTAACGAAGGTTGTCTTCTCCATGTCTTCAGGAGCCATCTTGATCTGGTTGTAGCCAGAAAAACCATCCATGAAGGAGAAGATCTTATGCTGCACAGTGTTGTCGACCAGAACGTCAATGTGAGGAAGTGGGAAGTCATCCTTGGGGCTTGCCCTATTCAGATCTCTATATTCCACACACATTCGTACCTTACCGTCCTTCTTAGGTGCCATAACAATGTTGGCAACCCACTGCGGATAAGAATTAACAGCTAAGAACCCTACGTTGAACTGTTTCATGTCTTCTGCTTTGATTTTCTCTGATATTTCAGGGCGCATACGGCGAACTTTCTGCTTTACCGGAGGACAGTCTTCTTTGGTCGGCATGTGGTTTACCACAATATCAGTGTCCAAACCAGGAATATCTTCATAGGACCAGGCAAAGATCTCAACATAGTCGCGTAGAATTTGTATCAACCGTTTCTTGACACTAGGCTCCAGATTCGCACCTATTTTGACCTCTTTCCTGTCTTCCTCTGTACCCAAATTCATTGACTCGACTGGCTCTTCATGAGGCTGTATGGCCCTTTCTTCCTATTGTAATAGTCTAGCAAGCTCTCTAGGCACCTTACAATCATCCTCACATTTGTCCTCAGCTTGGTTGATCGGATTTTTGAAGTCATAACTGGCAGTAGCAGAGTCGTTATCAATGGGATCCAGAGTGGATATGGATATGCAGTATGATACGCAAGTGTGTGTAAGAGAATAGCAGTTTTGATAAAGCGAGAGACAGAAAATAAGAAACAAGGAGCGTAAAATTTGTAATGCAAGAACGTCTAATGCTTTATTAATGATATATGAAAATGACAAATAATAATCCCTCATAAGCAAAGCCAAGGTGTTTTGGGAAAGGCACCGGGCCACAAAGTTCCAAACTATTTGTTACAAATCTTAAAACAAAAAGTCAATTACTATGGAATAAAAGAAACAAGTATGAAGTCCTTTGCCGTCTAGTTGTTCAGTCCACCATTGGTTGTTGGGTAGATCCAGCTGTCGATGTCTGAATCTTCTTCACTATCTTGAATTGCATTAACTCCCCGACTGCTGATGTGTAGAGGAGGTCTTCCAATCCGTACATGCCTAACAGCCCTTTGAGCCCCTGTAGTAAAGCCCAAACCAAATTTGTCAGTTTTGTGTGTGAAATCAGGGAGCTGACCCCAATTGGTACACCCACCTTCTTCAATTACAGCACTGGCGTCTTTGAGAGAAGCCATCTTCAATGGAGGTTTGTTGGTAGCAACTTCAGTTGATGCCGAGAACTGAGGGACCTCTTCGAAATTTTGACAAGGCATTTCTATGAATTACCCGTCCATCTCCATGTAGCGGAAGGAATTGAGATGACTTACCATATACTCCTCTTCACCTTGTACCGTGACAATCTTTCCCTTCACCAGATATTTCAGCATTTGATGGAGCGTGGAAGTCACTGCCCCAGCCTTATGAATCCATGGACGACCCAGCAAGCAAGAATATGATGGTCTGATATCCATTACGTAGAAGGTGGACCCAAAGGTCTGAGAACCCACCTTGACAGGGATGTCCACCTCCCCATGCACCATTCTTTTTGACCCATCAAAAGCCCTTACCACAATATTACTTGGCTTTAGAATCAAACCTTCACAATCCAGACGGTCTAATGCTTTCTTTGGAAGAACATTCAGCGAGGACCCGGTATCTACTAGCACATGGGCCATAATGGTGCCCCTGCACTCGATTGATATGTGCAGAGCATCATTATGATTCCTTCCTTTAGCAGACAGATCTACATTTGAGAAACCCAACCCATTGTCGGCAGCCAGGCTAGCTACGCAATATTTGAACTGATCGTCTGAAGTTTCCTGCGGCACATGTGCAGTTTTGAGGAATGAAATTAAAGCCTTCGCATGGGCTTCAGAACACAACAACAAGGACAACATGGAGATTTTTTACGGGGTCTACCCCAGTTGCGCGACCATATTGTAGTCGATCTTCTTGATAATCTTCAGTATTTCCTCTATCTCCTATTTAGAGGTTTCTACAATGATCTTCTTAGGTGCCTCCGTCCGGGCAGGCTCACCTATGATTTCTTTTCCCCGAGTCCCAGATGGCTCCGTGACAGGCGTGATAACTGGAGTGGGAACTGGGACAGTAGTTAATGTACTAGCAGACGGAATAACAACAGGTTTGTGGACTGTCGGAGGGGAAATCTCAGGAGAAAAGAGTCTCCCACTTCTGGTGACCTTGCTTGTCCCAACAGTATTACTGATATCCATATCGGCCTCTTCAGTCCTCAAATCTTGTTTAACACCATGGTAATATACATCAGCACCGTAATGCCATGGGATAGCCTTATCTGAGGTATATGGGATGGGACCTAGAGTGGTGATTATTAATGGAGCAATTCTTGGAACGGGTGTAACCCTAACAGGTTTTCTCGAGGAAACCTTGGAAGGGTTGGTGGAAATGGTGATGATGGAAACATCTTCAAACGGAATCATAGTCTTCTCAAACAAAATTTCCTTATTGTCCTTCAGGCGCTGAACACCTGACTTCAATTAACAACAATCGGAAGGCAGAATTGAACATATGTGGCAACCTTCACCACAACCCGGAAATAAACTGGCCAGTAGAAAATTCTTCTTAACCGTCACAAAGGAGTAGAGATCTCTTCCACAGAGGTTACAAATGAATCGGTGTCCACAGCATTGACTCCACATCCATGTTTGGGCATATGAGCAGTTATAACGTTTGGCTTTTCTGGAGCATCAAACTCAATCTCTTTAGCTTCCAGCAAATCTTGCACTTTATTCCTTTGAGCCCAGCAATCGTTTGTGTCGTGGCTAGTACTTTCTGAATGGTAGGCGCACCGTGCGTTGGGATTGTATCTGGGAGAAGCAGTGTTTGGATTCTTGGGAGCCTCTTTCAAGGTTGCCAAGTTGGATTTTAACAGATGAGGCAGAACTTCAGCCAAAGTCATATTGATGCGGGTAAACTGCCATTGTGGTCTTTCTACCCTTTGCTGATTATTGCGTTGTGGAGCAACCGCAGGTCTGGTATCACTACAACATTTACCGCTTGACGGTGTTCAGGTCTGCTTTGGCCCCTCAGGCTGTAGACTGCATTAGCTTCCTTCTTACCGGTGAAAGGCTTCTTGGCTGCACTTGACGAAGCATCCTTCTGTATTTTACCATTTCGGATACCAACTTCCACTCTCTCTCCAGTCAAAATTAATTCAGTAAACCCAAATGACGAACTACCGATCGGGTGATTGAAAATGGACCAGATAGCGTCCCTAGGAACATGTCAACCAACTCACTATCAGACAAAGGGGGTTGGACTCTTCCAGCTAAGTCTCTCCACTTTTGAGCATAGTCCTTAAAACCTTCACTTGCACCCATAGACATACCCTGGAGCTAAGTACGAGTGGGAGCAAGGTCGGCGTTATACTGATACTGCCTGTAAAAAGTAGCAGCAAGTTCTTCCCAGTTTCGGACGCTGGCCCCCTCCAACTGATAGAACCATTCAAGCTGAGTCCCTGACAGACTATCTTGAAAGAAGTGTACCCACAAATTTCTATCAGCAGTGTGGGGTTGGATTTTTCTTACGTAAGAGCGAAGATGGAGTTTTGGACAGGACACTCCATCGTACTTGGCAAAAACCGGAGCTTTGAACTTATGAGGGATTACCACTCCCGATACCAGTCCCAGTTCTTTGAAATCCAAACCTCTTCTGAATCTCCATAGCACTCAGACGGTCTTCTAGCTGCTAGTATCTATCCTCAGTAGGAGGATATTGCTCATCATCGTAATTTGTATCAGTCAGAAACTGCAGGACTATGGTCCTGTATCCTTTCTTGGTTCTCCCCGTCCTTGGATGAGGAGGTGAGATCAGCTGATTGTCTTATCCTTTCTCCGAATCTTCTACCCATGTTCATAATACCAACCTTCTTCTTTTGCTTCTTTTCTTTCAGAATAAGGGTCTTCAGATCCTCTTGCCCTTTAGCCAGACTTAAGAACATCTGTTGGAATTGGGTGTTATGTGCCTGAAGGTCTTTAATGGCTTGATCAGAAGGCGTTTCTACTGAAATAAACAGCAAAGAAGATGAGAAACCTGTAGTGGTACCTGTAATGATGTGCATGATAATGGGATGCACATGTAATGATTTCAAAGACTTTGGGAGATTTAAATTTGTAAACCAAAAAATAAACTAAACTTTATTAGCTTTAAACTTTGAAAGGTTCAACAATTCCTTTAAGGCGTTAAAAAGAAGTAAACGGAAAATAAATCTAAAACTAGAAAAGCAAAATCAAAAGTCCCATGGACGCTTCCTCTTTGTTTGGATGTAGTCATTGATCACTCTTTCCTCCACGAGCTGCCTGGTGAGCTTCAAAATCTTCCTTTCTTTCTCATGGTACTTTTCCCGGTAAGTATCCCTCTCATTCCTCAGCTGAATCCAAGACCTCTGCATCTCCCCGGGATCAGTGGGCATGTAAGGATAAAGAACCGTGTAAGGAATTCCCTCTTCATTGGTGGGCTCTACAATCACTGGCAATACGGCTTTATAGGGCATCCCAAGCTTCTGGGAACGAGCTCGGAACCATTGGAGGTAACGCTGCATAGGAAGAGAAGTCTTTGGTCCCAACTCTTGGGGGTCAGATCTGTTCACCATGCCCCAAGCTCGTATAAACCTCCGGTGATGCTCTTTAACGTCCTCCTTGTAGTCAAATGCAATATCCTCAAGAAGTAGCTCATGGGGACCATCTCTCCAAGCACGACCAAACTGCCGCAAAGCTAGACAAGGATTGTAAGTTATACTCCCCCTATAATTCTAAGCAATGGGACATTAGGGTATCCCCCACAACGATTAATAACAGCTTTGTCTTCCATAACCCGGGAACTCCAAAGAATATATGTATGGGCAAGTGACATTATCCTGTAGGACCAACCCAAACCTTCTTCTTTCTTCAGCACAGACTTAGGGAGGTGCGAAATAAACCACCTTGACAGCAGCGGCATACAACACATAAGAGTCCCTCTTCTTTGCAGGGTACGAGTATAGAGGGCATGCAAGATATCACCCAGTAGGGTAGGCACAGGATTGCGTGAAAGGAAAATCTTGACAGCATTCACATCTATAAAGGAATCCAGATTCAGGAAGAGAACCAAACCATAGATAAGGAGAGCCAAGATATCTTCGAAAGCCTAAAAATCTAAACTATCCCAGAATAGCTGAGCCTAGTCTATCAGAAATTTGGCTAAGAAACCTTCGACCCCGCTTCGTGTTTCCCAATTGGATACTACATCAGCCCATTTCAAATGCAGAGCTGAGGCAATGTCTTCTGGTCTAGGAACTTCTCCCATACCTGTGAAGGGTACCTGTTCAAGAATGGATATGCCTAATAAGTGAGAGAACTCTTACAAGGTGGGAACCAGCTGGTAGTCTGGAAAGGTGAAGCAATGATGCACAGGATCGAAGAACTGGAAAAGTACACTCATCATCTGCTCATCAAGATTTGAAGTGACCAGGCTGAGAAGATGATCATGTCTCTTAATGAACATATAAGTCTCAAAAACTCTTGAGGCTAGCTCTTTAAGTTGGGCAGGTATTTTCACAAAGTTGACTCGAATGGTATTTCTGCGCACGGAAGCCATAATCTGCAAAACAGAAAAAAGATAAATTTTATTGGTCTTTGAAATGGTTAGTATAGTGAAGTATGTATGCCATGTTATGATGCACGATGTCATGATAAAAACAACAGGTATAGCAGATAACAGGCATGGCAAAGACAAACAAATCACACAAAGCCCTTAAGTTTAAGGCTTTCATGAGGTCAAAGGTAATACCCTCTTGAAGTTAAGTTGGTTTCAACCTGTCCTAGAAAAAGTAACCGGGTTCTAGAGGATCTCAATATCACTTACCATCCTCCATCGGTCATGGTTTCAGCTCACGCAATCTTTTCTTGCAGCCAAGACTTTCTCATGAGTATGGTCTCAATGAGTGTAGCATCGAGTATCAACCAGTTCTCAGCTTTACACCGAGGCTGGCTATCTCACTACTTTATAATGGCCAATTTGGTCGATTAAAGGTTCTAAGGTCAGTTGATGCTTAACGACACCACGCAGCGGAACCGTATTCTCCTCGTTTCTCCACAAGGGATACCGGTACCAACCAATGTGCCACATCAACGTAGCTACTGCTTCAACTGTATCGGTCTATACCCTACAGTTCCCTCACAGTCTATTGCTACTTACCTAAAAGGTGTCCCTAGATCCAGGTTAGGATCTATAGTAACTCCCAAATAAAACCCTTAAAAGTAAAGCAAACAAAACAATCAAGAGAAGCAATTATAATGGACTAGATCCTAAGGTATACCCCACTTATTAAGTCCCCAGTAGAGTCGCCAGTTCTGTGATACAGTGGCAGAACCGATTGTTTTGAAATGTTGGTTTACATTTTGCGTTTTATGTTCGTAAAATGTCATGGTAAGCAAGAGTCACCATCGACTTTTATTAAATCTAACTGGAAAGGAAAAAAGTACAGAAAAAATCCTTTTTCGAGATTTTGAGTACGGGGGGTAGATTATAGAAAGGGAAGGTGTTATCACCCTTTCTATCCATGGTTTTCCATGGACTCTTAGGTACTTGCTCATCTTTTAAAATTGCTTGTGTATGTGCTTTGTTTTGAAACAGTTTGACTTCGAGATAACCCTTGTATTAGTCCTCAAAGGTGTGACAAAGTTGTTTTGAAAATTTGTTTGAAAAGTGTAAGTTTGAAGAGTTTTGATTTGAGCAAGTACCTACTAGCATCTACCTACTCGAAAAAAGATCGTTTCTATTCTCGTTTCCTTTAGACAATGTTATCCTACTATTGAGAAATAGTTATCATCGTCGTTGGAGTTTTGAGGGTCAATTCGTAAGGGACGTACGATCACTAAAGCAATGTTAGGACGTCTTAGTAATAACCCTAAAGCCTTAAGATCATATTCAAGGCAACATTTCCGAGGCAACATTTCCGAACGGGACATTTGATCTTTGTTAGACAGGAGGGCAATCACTAAGACACCCTATACTTAATGATAGTTTTACCGAAGGCAACCGAAGTGTGAGTATAACCTATGAGTGCACATGTGCGAGTGATTTGATTTCAGTTATTTGTCTTTGCACATTAGAATTTTCTAACTGTATTAAATTATCATGCAATCTTGTCATACAATCCTATTATACATACATCTACGCAGTTAAAGAGTTTGCAAGAATTAAAGTGTGAGAAAATAAACCTAACTATTACATGGCTTGGACAGTTACATAATAATCTTGACGGGAAGTAAAAGTGCGGAATTTAAAAACCCTAATTTAACTATTACAACTTGGAAGCAGTTACAACAATGTTGACAAAAAACAAATAATCAGCGCGCGGCAAATTAAATGTGAAGCGACTAGGGTTTTGACCCTTGACTAAACCTAATTGTAATTGATTAAAGTAAACATGTTTTTTTGTCATTTTTTGTTATTTAAGAAAATAATGGTCTAAATAAAAAAATCCTAAATTCTAATTAATTTTAATTATTAAAGAAATTAAAATTGCCTTAAATTAATTAAACTAATTAAAAAAACATTTATTAAGAAAATAAGTCTTCTTTTTTGTGATTTTTGGTTGGTTAATTTTAGAAAAAATAATTTTGGTGTTGATAAAAAAACAGAATAATTAAAGAAAAGAAAATTGAAGGAAAAAATAATGGAAATAACCAAGTGAGCCTCCTATCAGCAGATCTGGCTCTGGCTGATGGGGTCCAGAAGATGGTGGCCCTAAGAAGATTGGGGTACTGGATTTGATTATGGCAGGTGGATCCAGCAGATGATGACCCTCAGAAGATGGGGAGCACTGGATCTCAATCTGAATGGGATCCAGAAGATGATGGCCTGCACGTGCTGGATCTGGTTCTGACTGGGATCCAGAAGATGATGGCCTATACGTGCTGGTTCTGGTTCTAACTGGGATCCAGAAGATGATGCGCTAGATCTGATCCTGGCTAATGGATCAGAAAGATGGTGTACTGGATCTGATGCTGGCTAGTGGATCCAGAAGGTGATGATCCCCAGAAGATGCACGTGTTGTCTCTGGCGAAAACAAGGGAGAAAATACCAAAAGCTCACGCCTGGGATCGAACCCAGAACAATGAGCTTCTGGCTTCCTTCCTCTGACCAACTGCACTGGATGTTAGTTTATTAATATAATAGAAACAAACAATATATATCAGAAAAACAAGTTTATGGCCGGAATAATGCGCCAGAATTTGAATCATCCAGTTAGGTTGTGACACGATATCGTCTTCTTCCCTAGAACCGTCGTTTAAAACTCTAAACCTTTACCTACAGACATGGCGTTGTAGTTATACCTCTGTGTATTTCAAAAATTGCATACAAGCAATATAAATAAGTTTCAAAACCATGGATCAACTAGAATTGACCCTCTGGTCACAATGGTATCCTTCATTAGGGCCAATTGTTCCTGCATTTAAAAGCCCCAAAACAACAAAACAAAACCTAACTATGGTAGATGTTCATACAAGTGTTAGAAATACAATTAAATGGTATCAAAAGCTTGCAAACTCAAAGACAAATACGAATATATCATTAGAATATGCAATGGATGAGTGAATCAATGGAACTGAATTCGAAATTAGAAGCATGTCGTGATACCTGTATCTTGCAATTCCAAGCGTGAGGGGGCTTGCAAATGGGTGAGATTCCTTCTGGAGATGTCCAGCAATCAATTGGTAACCTGAGAATGGCACGAATTGACCTCTAACATAGAAATTGGATCACCACTTTTCTTGCAATTTTGAGTTTTTCTTTCACCTTGGCACGGCTGCTTCTAACCTCCTTTTGGTCTGCCTTTGTTCGCTATCTATTAGAGTGCATTAGGGTAAAAACTTGCATCAAATCTTTCCCATTTATGAAGATTGACCATTGATTTATTCCTTGCACCAAATCTTTCCAAAACAAGCATTTTCAATCTTTTTTCTGTCCATATGAAGCCTTGCACGATTTGATCTTGCCACCAGCTGTATAATGACTCTAATCATGCACAAAATCTCAAGGTTTAATTGATTTTTGATATTTTCATTATTTTATATTGATTTTATTTGATTTAAATAGAATAAAATCAAAATAAATAATAAAAATAAAATAATGACAAGTGGAAGGGCTCATGGGTCGTGGATCATATCACAAGCTCAGTGCAAGCATAAACAGTTAGGCCCATTTAGCAAAAATGCAATTTTGGACACATTTGACTTTTGACAATTTTGCAAAAATGGTCAACTTTGACAAGGCATATCCCTTTCAGTTTTGACCCTATGAGGGTTCTCTTGGACTTTTTAGAAAGCTTAGGATGTACTCTAAACAACACTTTTTGTATCATCTCAATTGAGTCTCCCATGTTCATGTATGAAGCTTTGACCCAAAAGGTGTTTTTGTTGACTTTTCAAAATGACCTATAATGTCAAAATTCATATCTTTTTGTGAGTGCATAATTTGAACTTGAGGTATGAAGATGGATTGTAAGGAATTGATCCTCTTCAAAATGAGCTTTGGATGGGTTATTTCTGATAAAGTATGAGAAAGTTAATCTTGGTCAAAGTTGAGTTGACTTTTCCTACAAAGCCCTAATTTAGCAACTTTTGGGTTTTGGTGAATTGTGAGCAATACTTGAGGAATCATGATAAACCCTTGATAAAATGATGAATGATACTTCAAAATAAGGATGTTGACCAAAAATCTTGAAGTTTGACTGTATGGGGGGCACATTAGACTTTTGACCTAGCACAGTCGATTTCTAGGTATTTGAGCAATTGACTGAGCAAACTTCCTCTGCAAGGCTTGAAACTGGATATGGATGATCTTGAGAACATATTAGGATAATAATGATCATTTGGGATCCTTTGGACTCAGGCATTTTGATGCAAAATGAAACCCTAATTTGAGGTAGACTGCCATAGGAGAGAGTTTGTCTGGTCAACTCTTGGACCTCCTTGAGCAATTTGAGGACCTCACTTGACATGTATTGAGAAATATGGGAGGGAAAATTTTGGGGTACAACAGGATTGAATTCCTAAATTTATGAAGCTTAAGGTGTAAAAATGATGCTGATGCTTCGAAAGGGCTTTCCCAAGTCATACTACATCATATCTCAACCAGGTCTTATAGCCCAACTAAGTTCAAAACACAGTGTTTTTCTTAGGAAAAAAATTTCGGTTACGCTCAAGAAATGGGGGAGTGGACATACACTAGACCATACAGATATAGATGACTCGTCAAACACATGTATTATTTTGAAAAGAAAGTAAACAAGCAACCTAAAGCAAATAAAGAAGTAAAATAACGAGAAGGAAATGCAGGAAAAGGAAAAAATAAAGCGAGAGAAAAAATAAAGCAAGAAAGCGAGTAAATCTCCTCCCACACTTAAATCAAACATTGACCCCAATGTTATGAAATAAGAATAGGAAAGAGTCACCTGGTAAAGTACTAAGGTTGGCTGGGTCCCCTCGCCATCCTGCGGTGAATGTCTAGGATGACGGGATCGGCTGCGACGATGACTGCTCTGAGAAGCCACGAACTGGTCGAATCTGGAGGACAAGGAAATCTGTGAACTCTGAATCTCGCGAAGGTTGCCAAAAAGGGAACCTTGAGTGGCCTCCATGAGGGCGGAGTGCCTCTGAAAATGGGCTTGTTGCCTATGTTGCTCGCGGGATATCGCCAATTGAGATTCCATAAGACTTTGAAAAGAGCGATTTGTCTGCTGTTGTGACGCCTCCATAAAACTCATGTTATCTGTCAGCTGTTGTTGGATGGAAGAAAGTAAACCATCTCTTCTCTCCTCCCGAGCTAGCTGGTCACGCCACATCTCTTCAGTGATGTAGAAGCCATGATTCGTACTTGCAAAAGTGTTAGAAGTAGAAGGTGCAGTGTGTGCGGGTGAAGCATGGTAGGGGACACAGGTGGGGCATGAGGTTCATCCCTCTGCTCGTATTCTTCATCAGTCTCGTGTATGTCCCCAAGTGGAACATTAGGAGGTAATGGACCCGTAAAAGGTGGAGCATATAGATCGTAGGTTCAGTTCCTCGCAATTCGTATATAAGTACGTCTAGTGCAAGGCATAACGACTGATGGAATAGCGACACCCCGAACCATAAGTTCAAAGCCACCCGCTCTCCTCACCTTGCACAATTTCATATCTTTTAGAAATTTCAAATTAATTGTGCGGGGAGGCAGGGGTGCAAGGGTAGCTATCTCAGCGTCAAGGTGCAGAGCTCTAGAAATAGATGTAACTAGTTCTCCAAACGCTATGGTCCATGTGTGTCTCAGGACGACAATCATGTGAGAAATCATAAACGGGACTGAATTAATTCTTCTATTAGTGAGGCTACCCTGCAAAAATAGAAGTTCTCTAGCATTTACCTTGTTTGGATTCTCCCGACCAAAAATAGTACAGACGAGCATATATCAAAAAATTTGAATAGTCGGGTTATGGATCAATGATGCTAAAACTCCTTCAAAAGAATTTATAGAAGAGTTCGACAATTGACGCCAGAAGGAAAATGAATCAGTGGACCATTCAGAATCCAAAGGGGTCTCACAAATAGCACCATCACCATGAGGAATACCCAACAGAACTGCTAGTTTGTCGGTGCTATATTCATATTCAACATTAAACAGACGGAATTTAACTGTACCGACGGTACTAGCAGTGTCGGGGTGAACCAAATAAATTAGGGAACTTAAGAATTCCCGAGTTAGCCTCTCAAAGGTGGGCTCTTTTCTAGTAAAAGTGTCATGCAATCCTAGGATGTCAGCTAAATTAAAAAAAAAACTATGATAAAGTCCTAAAGTATACAGACAGACTTCATTGACATACCTGGTTGAGACAATTTCTCGTCCTTGCAATTTTTCAAGGATTTTCGGTTGTCAGTCTCCGGGTTTCCCTTCACGAAGAACGTATCCGTTGAAATCCATTGTTGCTCCTTTGCAAAAAAATTGAAAAATATGGGTTTCAAAAATGGGTGTTGGAGATAGGGAGGGGAAAGTTTGAATTTTTATGATGGTTAGAAAAATGGATGTTGGAGTGGTTAATGGGGTAGTAGGTGGTTGAGAAAATGAGAGGTTTTGGGGTTGAAAATGGAGAAAGTGGGAGGTTTTTGAAAATCTGCCCGTTATTATCCCAGACCCCATGGCGTGCGCCATGGTCTTGGTGGAGGGCGCCATGTTTGAAAATTGGGCTGGGCTCAAATTTCTTTGTTTTGTTGGTTTGGGCTTCTTATACCAATTTCTTCTCGTAGGTGCAATCAACAATCCTTCATTTGGTGCTTCCAAGGATTGGTGTATTGAAATTTTTTTCTTTTATGTTTATAACTTGAAAATAATAAATGCGAAGATCATCAATTTCCTATTGTAGGAGGTCTTCCTCAGTAGAGTGAGTAGCATCGGAAACCATAACCTGAAGAGAGAGGTCTTAAACTGTTTGACGAAGTTGGGCTACCTCTCTACGTAGCTCAGTAACCTGTGCATAGATGTCAGGTTACTGCAAAGAGAAATTATTAGAGAATACAGTGGTCCTTTCTGGCGATGGACATGGATGATACTCAGGTACTGGAGGTGATTTTCGCTCATCCACGGTCTCTCCAAGACCTTCTAAGGCATATGTCCAATTGGCAGGGTTATGGATATTGGTCATCATGGGATCAGGCAAGGTAAAATAGGGAACGATTTCATTATCAATCAGGAGTCTATACTGGTTGGGATTAAAGTAGACTCTTCTCATCAGCCCACGATCCAAACAAAAATCAATGTCCATTGTAGTATATCCACAGTAGGAGGTAAGGTGAGATAACTTACTTGTATGACCCAAAGTAGAAGAAATCTGAGTCATTGTCCCTCCCACATGGAGGATACCTTCAGTAGACTTAGAAGTCATCATGAGATTCCACAGCAGAAAATTTCCACAGGCTACAGGGCGAGACTGGGTCGAACAGTAGAGGAAAAAGATATCCTCCTCGCTAACATGGGTATCAGTGTCGGCCTTCCCTAGGAAAGTGTGAGCAATAACCATCTGAAAATACCTGAAAGCAGGGTTGTGAATAATAGGGGATAACTAAGTGGAAGGATCAAGGCTCCCTCCAGCAGTAATATCTCTCCAGAATTTCTCTATGTCCCTAGTCATGAAATAGCCAAATGGTAGCTCAAGTATAGCATCGGGTGTGGTCTGGGAGCCTAGTAAGTCACCAAACTCCCTCTGGGTAAAACAATATTCTATCCCGAATAGTCTGAAAGTGAGATATCCATCCTGGCCATTATTGGGCTCAAACTCGAATGAGATGAGGAATTCTAAGGTGAGGTTCTTGTAGGTCACATTTAGGTCATCTGCATACTCGTCCCACTTTAGCCGGTTTCATAGATACTTGATACTGGCTTCAAAGCCAAGAGCTTCCATGAAAATCTGGTCTGGATATCTGGTCGGTGCCATGGGTCGCTGTGAAAGGACTGTATAGCGTTGTCTCTGAGTGTCATCTCGGAAGGAAACATGCATGTCATCGAAATGCTCCATCCTGAAAAAGGTAGTTAGCAAAGACGGCTAGCAGGTGATGCCTGAAATCATAAATTTTGCAACTGTTAGTATAAAGATAAAAATAAAATTTGATAAAGTAAAAAGTAAATAAATGCAAAAAATAAAAATAAATTGATGGGTTACATCCCATGCAGCGCTTGTTTAACGTCATTAGCTTGACGAGTAAGCTTCATATATCGGAAACTGGTACTAGTGGATCAATCAGAGTGTGGCTGGAGTAGTTGGTGGGAATGTCACCTCCTTCGTAGTGCTTTAACCTCTGCCCATTGACGATGAATGGGCTACAAGAATTGTTCTTGATCTCGACTGCTCCAGATCTTAGGATTCTAGAGACCTCAAAAGGACCAGTCCATCTTGAACATAGCTTGCCAGGAAAAAGTCGCAACCTGGAATTGAAAAGGAGAACAAGGTCACCTATATTGAAATCTTTCTTTACAATTCTTCTATCATGCCAAGTTTTGGTTCTTTCTTTATATATTATAGCATTCTCATAGGCAGACTGGCGGAATTCCTCCAATTTATAAATGTCAAGGATGCGCTTTTCACCAGCAGTCAAATATTCCAAATTCAGGGTCTTAATGGCCCAATAGGCTTTATGTTCTAACTCGAAGGGGAAATGACAAGATTTTCCATAGACTAATTGGTAAGGGGTTGTTCCAATAGGGGTTTTAAAAGTTGTTCTGTAGGCCCATAGTGCTTCATACAGCTTCTAAGACCAATCTTTTCTGGAAATTGTAACGGTTTTTTCTAAGATTTATTCAATCTCCCTGTTAGACACTTCTACTTGGTTGTTAGTCTGTGGGTGATAAGGTGTTTCTACTATGTGCTTTACTCCATACTTACTCAAGAGCTTATCAAAGATTCTGGATATGAAATGTGATCCTCTATCACTTATAACGAGACGGAGTGTTCCAAACCTCGGAAAAATGATATTCTTAAATAACTTGACTACCACTCTTGTGTCATTTGTGGGTGATGCAATAGCTTCAATCCATTTAGACACGTAGTCCACAGCTACCAAAATGTACCTATTTCCCATTGAAGGTGGAAATGGTCCCATAAAGTCTATACCCCAAACATCAAAGGATTCAACTTCCTGGATATTCCTCATTGGCATCTCGTCATGTCTCAATATGTTCCCGGTGCATTGGAATCGGTCGCACTTGACAATGTAGGCATGAACGTCGCGCCATCCCAGTAAAAATGTTTAACATCTTTGAAGAACTTATTTTTTTGTTGGTAATTTAGAATAGGGGGTATGATATCTGCAACTAGGTAGTTTACAAAATCAGCGTACCAAGGTACGCTCTTCATTAATTAAATTTTTTCAAAATCTTTATCTCTGTAAGGCTCGAAATCATCAGTCTTAGCTATAAGTCTGTCATAGGTGAAAACATCATTTATAGGCAATAAGTCAGGTTTTAAGTGTTCTAATCTAGAGAGGTGGTCAGCGACAACATTCTCTATACCTTTCTTATCCTTAATGTCTAGATCAAACTCTTAGAGTAATAGGATCCATCTAATTAATCTAGGTTTAGCGTCCTTTTTATTTAATAGATAACGTATGGTAGCATGATCAATGTAAACAATGATCTTTGCTCCAACTAGGTAGGACCTAAACTTATCTATCGTAAAAACTACTGCCAGTAATTCTTTCTCTGTTGTTGCATAGTTGAGCTGGGCAGTATCTAGGGTTCTACTAGCATAATATATAACATGTAATTTCTTGTCTTTTCGTTGTCCTAGAACAGCACCAACTGAATAATCGTTGGCATCGCACATGATTTCAAAAGGTTGTGTCCAATCTGGGGGTTGCATGATCGGAGCTGAAATCAGTGCTTGTTTCAAAAATTTAAAAGCTTCGATACATTTCTCTTTGAAAACAAATTCAACTTCCTTCATTAGAAGATTAGTCAAAGGTTTTGTTATTTTAGAGAAGTCTTTTATAAAACGCCGATAAAAACCAGCATGTCCAAGAAAACTTCTAATCTCCCTAATGGTTTTAGATAGGCTGAGGTTTCCTATAACTTCAATTTTGGCTCTATCGACCTCAATGCCTCTTTCGGAGACAATGTGTCCTAATACTAAACCTTCATTAACCATAAAATGGCATTTTCCCAATTTAGCACTAGGTTCACCTCTACGCATCTTTCAAGGATTTTTTCGAGGTTGGAGAGACAATCTTTAAAATTAAATCCACACACCGAGAAATCGTCCATGAAAACTTCCATTATTACATCTAGGTAATATGCAAATATAAACATCATACAACATTGAAAAGTGGAAGGGGCATTACAGAGTCCGAAGGGCATTCGTCTATAGGCGAACGTTCCATAAGGACAGGTAAAGGTTATTTTCTCTTGATCCTCAGGGTGAATAGGTATTTGGAAAAATCCTGAGTATTCATCTAGATAACAAAAGTGCGAGTTTCTGGCTACACGTTCGAGCATTTGATCTATAAATGGAAGAGGGAAATGATCCTTCCTGGTTGCTTTGTTTAATTTTCTATAATCTATACACATACACCAACATCCTTCTGTTTTTTTAGCAATATGCTCTCCTTTCTCATTTTCTATGACTGTGATGCCTCCTTTCTTTGGCACCACATGCATAGGGCTCACCCAATTACTATCTGATATTTGGTAAATTATACCATCCTCTAGTAACTTAAGAACTTCTCTTTTAATAACATCGCTCATTATAGGGTTTATTCTTCTTTGATGTTCTCTTGAGGGTTTTGAGTTTTCCTCTAACAAGATCTGGTGCATGCACACCGATGGACTTATTCCTTTTAAATCGGAGATGTTATACCCTAAAGCTGGGGGATATTTTCGTAAGATCTCTAAGAGTTGATTTGTCTCGTATTGACTTAAAATAGCGTTAACTATAACAGGACAATTCA
The DNA here is from genome assembly GCA_948472305.1 of Vicia faba. Classification (NCBI taxonomy): domain Eukaryota; kingdom Viridiplantae; phylum Streptophyta; class Magnoliopsida; order Fabales; family Fabaceae; genus Vicia; species Vicia faba. The sequence continues at coordinate 1,310,298,796 of OX451741.1, read as the reverse complement.
TTTCTTTATCTAAGAATTCGTATTTGAGGTTCTTGGGAAGTTCCTTCAGTTCTAAAGATGGTTTCAAAGGGCAAGGCATAGGATCGGGAGTAAGCGATAAACATTCATAGAGGTCGTCATTCATGTAAGGTTCTAAACCTTTAAATCCATCGTCCTCCATAATGGGGGTCGAAGGTAACTTAATATTTTTGTTAGATTCCTCTTTCTTAAGTTCCAATATACACTCGTCAATGATGTCGATGGCATAACAAGCATCTCCTATGACTGGTGCCATTAAGAACTTTGAAAGAATAAATTATATCTTCTCATCACCCACCTCAAATGTTAATTTTCCTTTCTTAACGTCGATTATGGCTCCGGCTGTTGATAGGAATGGTCTACCTAAGAGGATTGGCATTTCTTCATCTTCTTTAATATCCATAACCACGAAATCAGTTAGGATATATAGCTGACCGGTCTTAACTGGTATGTCTTCAAGTATGCCTATAGGATACTTAACTGATCTATCAGCCAGCTGGAGAGACATTTTAGTCGGCTGCAATTCTCCTAAGTTTAACCTTCTACAAACTTCTAAAGGCATAAGGCTGACGCTAGCTCCTAGATCTAAGAAGGCTTTGTCAATAGTATGATTTCCTAAGATACAAGGAATGGAAAAAATTCCCGGATCCTTTTCTTTTTTGGCAAGTTTATTTTCTGAAATAAAATTGCATTAGATAGGTTTGGGATCATCAAGTCTACGCTTGTTGGTCAGGATGCCTTTTAGGAATTTAGCATAAGATGGTATCTGAGTGATGGCTTTGGTGAAAGGAATCTCTACATGGAGTTTTTCTATAACTTTAATGAATCTCTGGTATTGATTGTCAAGTTTGGTTTGTTTAAGTCTTTGCGGAAATGGGACTGGGGGTTTGTACGGGGGTGGTGATTTATTAGTTTTATCTTTTAATTCTGGTTCTTTTTGCTTTTCGGGTTCCTTTGGTTCCTCCACTTGGTCTGTAGGCAAAACATTTGTCTTAGGTTGTGAGGGTGTACTCATGGCTGGATTCTTGGGTCCATCGTAAGTAGTCCCACTTTGTAAGGAAATGGAATTAGCTTACCCTTTAGGATTTGGTTGAGGTTGTCCAGGGAATTGTCCTCCAGGTGTAGTTTGTGGTGCTTGTGTTTGGGCTATCTGCGAGATCTGGGTTTCAAGCATCTTGTTATGCGTAATTATCTGATCAACCTTAGTTCCTAATTGCGTGATTAGTTACATGAATATTCTGATTTAGGAACTCTTTGTTTTGTTGGGTTTGAGCTGAAATGAAATTTTCCATGATTTTCTCAAGGTTTGGTTTGGGTGCCACAGCTTGCATAGGTTGATTTGGTCTTTGGGCTTGGAAACCTATAGGTCTCGGAGGTGCAGAGTTTTGTATTGGGCTATTGTTTTTATAAGAAACGTTTGGGTGATTCCTCCATCCGGGGTTGTAAGTGTTTGAAAATGGGTTTCCTTGGGTGTAATTTACTTTGTCTGAGCAAGGCTCATTCAACAAGTTACATTCCGCAGGTTGATGTCTTTGGGTCCCACAGAGTTTGCATTCGGAAGCTACTGCGGCTACAGAATTAGGGTTTTGAGACATGTTTTGAACTTGTAAGGCAAGAGCGTCCACTTTAACTTGCATCATGTCTAGAGAACTTATCTCATGTTTCCCTCCTTGGGTCTCCTTTTTCTCTACCGTAGCTCGTTCTGTTCCTCATTGGTAATGGTTTTGGGCCATGTCCTCAATGAGAGCGCATGCTTCTAGGTAAGGTTTATTCATCAATACGTCACCAGCGGTAGCATCGATAGACATCTTTGTGTTGTAATGGAGTCCATTATATAAGGTGTGGATGATTAGCCAATGTTCTAGGCCATGGTGTGGATAGGCTCTTAACAGGTCCTTATATCTCTCCCAAGCTTCAAAAAGTGATTCTCCCAGGTTTTGG